>JAZKJV010000660.1:0-587184 GCA_037367405.1 Ottelia alismoides
TTTGACAATCATATGTCGGTGCTAAATGAGTCCTCAATCTAACTCTTTAGATATCATCTCAACACCAGCCTCTATGATCCAACCATTGAATTAATAGTTGTATGATTATCAAGATGGTTATGGTGCATAACCCTAATTGTACGAAGGGACCTTATAAGTGCATGCATTTATTAATATCAGATAGGGAGTGAAAATTAATAACTTATATTGATATAAATAGAATGATTACAATAATATATATTGTAGAAATGATTCGCCTAAGGCTCATATGTCCAAAAATCTCCCACTAAGCCCCAGAACCATTCAGAGACAATTAGGGCTGCCAATCTAATCGAACTGTAACGAACGAATCTATGTTCAAGTTCGATTTGATAAGAAAGTTTGAAAGTTCAAGTTCGAGTTCGGTTCGATAAATGTATGAGTACGTTTAAAATTCGAACGTTCGAGTTCGATTCAATAATAGTTTGTTAACGTTTAACTTAACTCAAACTTGTTTATGAACATGTTTGAATTTTCAGTTCGATAATACGGTTCGATAAGCAATAAAAATAAGAAATTATTTAAATCAAAGTGGTACAAAGCCTAATAAATACCATAACTTATTTAACCCAAAATTTATCGTGTGTATAAATACGAAGTTGCACAAAGAAATGCACACACATATGCATATGTAGATTGAACTCAAACTTTTATCGAATGATCATATGCTATGTTCATGTTCAGTCTGTTAAGTTATCAAACTAAATTTTGAATTCATGTTCAGTTTGTTTATAAAGGAGCAGACATTTTTTGACTATTATCGAATGAATTCTAATTGAATACGAACATGTTCAGTTCGATTAGCAGACCTAGGTACAAGCGTTAAACCCATACTCATTACATGTTGGTCAAAAACCTTACGGGACAAAGGTTTGGTAAGCGGATCTACAATGTTGTTGGTACAGGCCACCATGGTGATGATGATGTCACCACGCTTCTAAATCTCCCTAATGACGTGGTATTTCCTCTCCATGTGCTCACTCTTTTGATGGCATTTGGATTCCTTCACCAGATATGGCTCCCATGTTATCGTAGAGCAATGGGACGAGAGTATCTGAGGAAACTACACCTAGCTCCATGATGAACTTGTGCAATCACACTTCCACTTTTGCAACATCCGATGCGGTAATGTACTCAGCTTTTGTTATCGAATCAGTCGTGGTGTCATGCTTCTTTCTTCTCCAGCTCACATCTCCATCATTCACCAAGAATATGAACCCTGAATTTGAGTTTATGCCATCAATGTTAGATTGGAAGTCTGAATCTGTGTATCTTAAGATTTGGAGATCACCATTTTCATAGACCAAGATGTAATCTTGCATCCTTCTTAGATACTTGAAGATGTTCTTCACTGCATTCCAGTGTTGTTCTCCATAATAGGATTGGTAACGACTTACCACTCTTACTACATGGCATATGTCTAGCTTTGTGCACACCATGGCATACATTAGGTTTCCCACTACTAATGCATATGGGAATCCAATCATATCCTTTTCCTCAACACTTTGAGGAGCCATCCCTTTAGACAGGTGGATACCATGTCTTAAGGGAAGGAAGCCTATTTGAACATTTTCATATGGAATCATTCTAAGATTTTCTTAATGTACCCATGTTGGGACAATCCCAAAATCCTCTTTTCTTTGTTTCTAAATAACTTGATACCCAAGACGTAAGAGGCTTCTCCAAGATCTCTCATCTCGAAGGTGTGCGACAACCAAACCTTAATACTGGTCATTAATCATGTATCATTCCCAATGATAAGGATGTGTGAACACAATGACGCTTCCACTGAGCTTCTTGTAGACACATGTTTTCATCGGGATTCTAAATGAAATTATAACTCCTTATGGTTTCATCGAAAATGATGTTCCAACTATGAGAAGCATGTTTGGACTTCTTTAGCTTGCAGTCTTTGCCTTCCTCACCCTAAGGCTACTCCATATAGATATCCTCCTCGAAGTATCAATTGAAGAACACAGTCTTGATGTCCATCTGCCAGATGTCATAGTCAAGATGTGCATGTATAGCTAGCAATGTCCCGATAGACTTGAGCATGGCTATAAGAAAGAATGTCTCATCGTAGTCGATGTCTTTTCTCTGCGTGTAGCCCTTGGCTACGAGTCCTGCCTTGAAGGTCGCTACCTTCCCATCAGTTTCTCTCTTTCTCTTGAATATCCATCTACACCCATTGGGTTTTACCCCTTCAAGTAGATCCTCTAGGGTCCATACACCGTTCTTGTGCATGAAGTCTATTTCAAACTTCATGGCTAGCATCCATCTATCCATGTCTTGATCCCCAAGTACTTCATCATATGTAGTAGGATTATTGTCAAACTCTTTTGACACATGGAATCTGTACCTTTTAGGCGATCTTACTACCCTTGAACTCTTTCAAAGAGGTACGAGTGTTTCTCTTCATTTATATATTTTGTTTCTAGTTCATGAACTTCAATATCCTTAGAGGATTCATTGAGTTCCTTTACTTTCATTCTTGTCTTTACTTTTAAGGAAGTCATCCTTTAAGAATTCACATCCCTAGAGATTCTCATGGTCGTAAAGTTAGTATCCAATATCGCCCTTTACCTACCCGATGCAGTAGCACTTATTAGTGTGATATTCTATCTTACTTGAGTCCATGTTCTTTGCATGGACCAAATAACCCCAAAATCCCTCATGATCTTTGGATTGGAATCAAGGCTTGTGTTGCTTTACTCATCATTGATCTGACCATATCCATGATGGTCTTGTTGCATGTTTCAGCAACACCATTTAGTTGGGGAGTTCTAAGAGGAGTGAGATTTGACATAATTACTCTCTCTTTAAGGTATTCTCTGAATTCATCTGAGAGGTACTCGCCACCTCAGTTAGATCGAATACGTTTAATCTTCCTATCGATTTGGTTCTCAACCAAAACCATGAACTCTTTGAACTTTTCAAAGGTTTTGTATTTGTGACGTAATAGGAAGATAAAACTGTATCGTGAATGGTCATTAATAAAAGCCATGAAATACCGATATCCATTTCGAGTCGTGATACTGGAGGGACTACATACATCAATATGTATTAGGTAGAGTATACCTTCGCATCTAGTACCTTTATTTCGGAAGGGTGCTCTGGTCATTTTACCTCTAATACAGAGTTGTAAGTAGGTAAAGTTTGGACTTTAAGAAAATCCAAAGGTCCATCTTTTACCAATCTATTGATCCTATCAATAGATAAATGACCAAGCCTTTGATGTTAAATCATGGTTAAATGATTATTATCTTCTATGGATTGCTTGAGGTTATTAATATTATTACTAGTGGATGCAACATTCATGAGACATTCATCAATGCACAATTCGAAGAGTCCACCATAAATTAGAAAAACTACTACAATATGTTTACCATAATGACTTATGACAACTTTACTGCAAAATTGGAACTTATATCCATTTCCAACTAATTTATATACAGATAACATGTTCCTTCTAAATTTAGGTACATAGAGACACTCTCTTAATAAGTCTCTCCCACTAGCTAAAGATAGTCTACAAGTCTCGATGGTGACTGCTGCAACAATTGCATCAAATCCCATCTGAATGACGATCTTTCCATCCTCAAGCTTTATAGTTTCCTGAAATAGATGCAACACATTGCATACATGTACAGAAGCACCATAATCAATAGCCCAACTACCTTCTCATCCTATGAGAAAATTAGCTTCAACGATGAAAGTAGATCTTATACTTGTCAGATCATTATCTTACCCTTCTCTATGGTTTTCAGATAATTTTGACATTTTTTTCCAGTGCCCTAATCTTTTGTAGTAATAACAGATATCTATTTATTAGATGCTAGATGTGTGGAAGCTTAAGAGGATGAGTCAACACTATGACTCTTCTTCTTCACTTACTGGGTTAGACTCTTTAGAAATCCCATGCTTCCAACTGCACTCTATGCAGTTCACACCACCAAACATCTCTTTTAGATTCATCATTATATCTTGAGCATTCTTTTATGTCTATATGTTGCTTCTAAATCACATTAGACATAGACCACATAATATAACATCAAACCAGCGATTGATCCTTATTAGAATTTTCATTAAATTTTAATTCTTCCATCGATATAGGGTTCACATGCTTGTTCTCAGTGAACACATAACTGATGCACTCCACAGAGAGAAGAAGCTCCAAGTTTCTGAGCCAGTCTGAATAGTTTGGTCCATTCAGCTAGTTTTGACCTCCAAAGGCTTGCTGAGAGTGTTCATAGATTTTATTTGAGATTAAAGATGCACTTATTAGAATATATACAATAAAATTATTTATGTGTATAAGCTTCTTTGATTAAGGAATTTTAAATAATTGTTTTTTAATACTTTGAAAGTGGATTCCCTTATCCAACTTTTGAAGCAAGAGATATATTTACTGTTATACCTCTTGTAAGATTCGAGATCTCCTCTCTACCTTTGTCACACTCAATAATATGAGAAAATGCAACTCGGGTGAAGGAAGCATGAACTCTTTCTTCCTTGCAAGTCCAACTTACATTTTCCAATTCAATCTTTAACTCTCGAACTCGCCATCTCTAAGGTGATGTTGACTTGTCGTTAATTGAACCAACCGTCAATAGGATTAGCTGTGTCATGCACAATCCAATATCATCTCAATTATATAAGGAACAATATTGGGTTCACTATGCATACGACATGTATCTTTCGAGAATTAAAGAGCCCTGATACATGTGCACTTGTACACCGGAGCTATGACTCCGCATAGACGTCGCCAATGTACAATCCATGGCGACAGAACCCTTCCTCTTGACGGGAGACCATGGATGTCATCTTATGATCCTCTATATCATGTTTAAATTTTAATTAATCATTATGAATCAAATTCTTCTAATTAATTATTTCATGGGAATTACAATATTATTAATAATAAACTGATTATTTGAATTGAATTAAATTAATTTAATCACATTAAATTAATTTAACAATCCAATGTAATCAATAAATAATTAGGTTTGTTTGATATTACTATCTATTTTTAGCTCTTACGAGTGTATATTTTTTTTAAAATTTTAGTAATTAGAGTACAACTTGACTTATTTATATTACCCTTCCTCAAAAATAGATCTAGCTAGATTCTCGAGTTACGTTGGAAGGGAGCATTTTCTTGACATGCAAGGCGTTGATTAAGCAACCAAGCCAGCATATCCGGTCTAGATACCTTCACCATCCCAATTCAGAACAATACAATTGGATCAATGTACTTGCGGTTTTATCGGTCATTCCTTTGATGATTGGGAATGATACTATATAGTATAAACTCAGAAATTTAGGCATCTTAAAATATTTTTAATGACCTCAAATTTCTATTCATATCAAGCAAACAAGATTGATTTTGCATGTAAAAGTTGTCCTACAACTATTGTAGGCTAAACTAGGGTTTTCATGACATGAAGCAATAATTCATGGTTGTTATTTATCATGTATTTCTCTAAATAAATGATACAATAAATAATAAGAGCAAATTCCAAATTTCATTGATTATATTGAATGATAAGCATTAAGAAGGTTTATGATATGATCTAATCATCTTCCAACCCATATGCACTAAATATCACATATCTAGAGCATACGGACTCAGAATCATGCAAAATAAATTTGAGCATTTTTTTGGTTTGATTTGTGACATAATTAATGTGTTTTTAATATTTCATGATAAGAAAACAATAATTTAGCTGAAACCGGAGCGAAGGAGTGGGAACTAGGCAATTGATGTCTTTGCTAAGGTTGTGGTAGACTTCTTTTTTCGTTTCACCCTGCCCCCTTCCTTCCTCCCAACCCCCCTCCACTTCAGCACCTTGTGATCTTATCAAAGATCATAACGAGCCCTCTCCTTGCCCCTCATCCTGCTTTGTAGATTCGGGAGGGGGGTCTATCTGGGGCGGAGGGGATCAAGACGAGAATGAATCCAGGAATCCATGTGTTTCAAAAATTTAATTTATTACAGATCTGAGTTTACATGCAAAAACAATAATGCTGTGGGGATTTTTTAAATCTAAAAACAATACCCGTTCTTTGCCAACTTTTTGGTATATATCCATACCATATAGACATGTTTTAAATATTCAAAAATTCTTTCAAACATGGAACTAACAGTAGCTTCCATATTCATGAAAAAATTATTTTAAAAAAATGCATCTTATGCGAAATAAACATGTTTCCGCGCATCTGATTTCCAAAACTTTGTTCCCTAAGTTTTGGATCATAAATGAGAACTTTAATAATGACTCTGATACCACTTGAAAGCAAGGTATTAGGCCTCATGCATCACGGAAGCATGAAAAATTGCATCATATGCGTTCAAGGTCAACTAGTCATACTAGATGGCATGGCAACAGAAAAATAAAAATCTTAAAGATAAAACCACGTGGCACAGGAACCTTTCGGACATTGTTTCATAGATACCAGACGAATTTAGTCCTAACTCTTGAAGTGTGGTTGTCATCCTCAAAGCTTCAAAATGAAGAAGCCTCCTGACTAAAGTATCACCTACCAAAAGTACACTTGCAGGCTTAATGATGAGTAATGTGCTTCCTACAATCCCGAGCTACAATCCAAGCAAACAACCTCCTGATTTTGTCTCACGAAATCACTTGTCTTCTTCACGAGAATGATGCACAGAAAAGAATGGAGTTCATCGAGCAACCGATCCGGCAGTACGATGGTAGCACAACAACAATTGTGATCTCCATAACCTTGGGCAGGAGGGCAACCTAGGATTATAGAGAGAGAGAAGGAGAGATTGGGTGTATGAAGAGAGGGAATTACTTTATGCACAATTGCATAAAACTTATGTATGTAACGATGGCTAGAATTAGCATCTCTTTTATAACATTTTGCAAGTCCATGGATCCCAATCCATGTGATTTCAATAATCAATGATTTAGATTGATTTGTGATTCTTTTTAGTTCATAAAAAATACAAAAGAAAATATAAAGAGATAATTCAGAACCACTTTCCAAGTTATATCAACAATTAAATCAATAATTAATAGGTGAATTAAAAGGCTCCATCTACTTACCATATTTGGAATGAGCCATTTAATTTATCAACTTTATAAATTAATTAAATAATTGAATAATCGATAAGAATTAAATTCTTCCATCCAATATTTAATGTAAATCATATTTACATTAAATTGTGTAATGTGAATCAAATTCACATCAACATATAAATTGCAAATCTCATTCATGTTTGACTCTCTCCAGGATATTGTGGATCATATCCACATTATCCATTATTATTGTGGATAATATTATCCACATTAATCCTATCCATGATAATTAAATTCAATTTAACTATCTAGGATATCTCTTTACAAATATCTAAATAATGTGAATCATATCCACATTATTCGTGATAAATAAAATCTATTCAATTATCTTATTTTCTAATGCTTACATAAAGTTGCTCATGGAATAATTCTTGAATTCTTTCAAGAATTGTGTGCATTCTACTCAAAAACTTGAAGAAGGTCAGGGTGACTGTATATGTCATGTATAGTGGCTTGGATAATGAGATCAAATCTCATATTCAGATCTATAATACCACTCAGAGGTGTATGATCATATTAGACATGATATCCCATCTTCTTAATGCACCCGAATCATATTTATATTAATGTCCAACAATTGGATCAAGATCAGATATGTAGGCCACTGAGAGGAGTCATTAAAATCCAAACATTTTCATCACTCCCTCAGAATGGAAGTGTCATGGTATACAATCGTTTAAGATCACATCACCCTCGAGTATTCTCAACACCCATGTATCCCACATACTAGAAGATCAAGAATAAACCCAAAGTTTTGATCACTTTTGAACTGCCTCCTTCGTAGTTTCATCATTACGTTTCTCATTCGATCATTGGGAGTTGGTATTGATCATATCTTTTCCAAAAGCATATATCATACCTACAAATCATATCATGCTTCCGGTTCAGTAGTGAACATGCATGATCCCTTTGAGAGATCGCATTACTCATATATTTGTGTATGCACACCATCTCACCGGTGTATAGACCTTGATTAGATCATCAACCTGATGGTCTACCTAATGTACATACTCAAACACATAGTAATACATTTGTCCACAGTCAGATGATTCATGCATATATCGTGACAGCATACAACATAGGTCTTAGCTCTCTCGATCTCGTTATGTCAACTCTTTGAGTTAACACATCTGAATCTCTATTCCTTTGTAGAGGACTCGCATTAAGAGGTTGGTCAAATATCAATCTTTGGAGTAAGGACTGCCATCTCCTTCTCTGACTAGAGATCATCTCTTGGCAATCATTTGACAATGTTATATGAGTCCTCAATCTAAGTCTTTAGATATCATCTCAGCACAATTCTCTATGATCCAACCATTGAATCAACACCTATATGATTATCAAAATGGCCATGGTACATAACCCTAATTGTAGGAAGGGACCTTCTAAGCGCATGCATTTATTAATCTCAAACCAGGAGTGAAAATCAATAACTTTTATTGATATAAAGAAAATGATTACAATGACATCTATTGTATAAATGGTTCGTCCATGGCTCACACATCCAACACTAACCTCTAACCCTAGTTCCTCTTGTGAAACAATGACTCATCACAAAGTCTATGCAATCGTACAAATGAAATGTTGATCATATTCTCTTAAGACTAGAGATTCTACCTGCAATATAGCATGTATATCTTTCAAACTAAGGAGTTTAAGTATTTAAATTTCTAAGAGCCCTAATAACCAAAAATGGTTAACTCTGAGTTAAGTGAAACTATAAACCAATTCTGAACTACACAAATCTTATATGATATGAAAGTGTCATGGATAAAACCATTTATTAGTTAGCATTTTTGTTGGATTTTTCATTCGTGTTTTTAAGAATTTTGTAAGTATTTACACAATGATATGTCAAGATAATTTGTTCTTTTTTTGCAAATGATATGTAAAACATTTTTTCCAAAACATGTCAAATAGATATAAAGATTTTCAAAGTGCTTTATAAATAATTTGTTTTAAAAAATTGAGTTTCAATTCCCCATATACATAACCCATAATAATTTAATAATCATGAATAAAGTATGAGATATGAATAAAGTATATGTGCCATATATATGTACACCCCTATACTTAGCTTATGCTATGTCCCCATGGTACAAAGTGAAATGAAGAACATAGCTCATACTAAGTATAAAGAGGGAGAAGAATATGAGAAGTGAAACAAGCACAACACCCTATACTGATGAATCCATGATTCATTAACAAACTGTCTGTATTTTGTCTTAAAATCCTTAACAAATGCATGTAAATAGACATTAATTTCCATCTTTTATCAAAACTATATTCATGAATAAAAATACAATTTTATGCATCAAAAATATGTAAATAAATAAAAGAATAAAACTAAAGAAAATAAAAAGAAGACAGATTGTAAATATGTATATATGTACAATATGACTTATACAATATAAATACAGCTGAAAGCTATATTTATATAACTTAACCTCCGAGACCAAGTCAGTGTGGATTGTTCGACAAATAAATAAGTAGGGCGCATGAGGAAAGAAAATCACAAATAAATTAATTACACACTCCGCACATTATTCATTATTTATCCAATATTTATCAAAACTTCAAAATTTTTAATTAATTCATGTGTACATATTTTTCACCAAATTCTTCTCTTATTTATTTCTAAAATTGGATAGAAAAAAAGGTTAAGAATATTACCTTGTATATATGCCAAGAAATCCAACTTTTAAATTGTCAACTTCTCAACTTCCGAACATCATAACTTTCTCATACAAACTCCAATTTCACTCTACTTTCACTTTAAAGTTCACAAAATAATATTCTCTAATTAATGAAAGTGTTTTCACTGAAATCGAAGTTCGTTTGCAAAAAGTCAGTTTTGGGACCTAGTGACAATTGGTTTCTCGGCTCCTTATTTTATTTAGAGCAAATTATTTAATATTTTAATGATTTTATAATTTTTAATTATTTTATTGATCCTGTATTTTAATTATGAATTATTTCAGAATTTTTAAACACTATATAATATTTTAAATAAATCAAAAATCCTAATTTACACATGAAATTGATCTACAGATGATATACTTGTATTTATTAATATATTTAAATTAATTTATTAAAACCAGAAAAAAAATCACACATATCCTATTTATAATCCTATTAATTAATAAAATATAAAATTTGTATGTTATTTATTAATTTAGTAAATTTAAAATACAATATCTATTTATCAAGTATTATTTATACATATTTATTAATATAATATTTATATTTCATTAAATATATAATATTTATCAAAATAAATTATTCTATAATATAGGTAATTAAATTATCTACATTTTTCCCTTTATACCTATTTAACATAATATTATTTATTATTTATTATATAATTAATAACATAATTGCACTATCTGGCCAACCAGGTGCTAACATGTGTCAGCACCTGGTTCATCTTCTCTAAGATTCTGTTTGGCCGGACTCTGTACCAACACCCCAACTTCTCCTAATTATATCCATCGCATCCTACCACACTCGATCCCAACCCTCTATTTGATTCGCCTAATATCCCTAACTCACGCCTACCCTAGGATCTAACCTAACTACCAATCGATTCATCTATAAAAATCCCCAAAGATGGTCAGTTCAATCCAACTACTCATATCACCAGAAGTACCTGACTGACAACCAACTTCACTGCTGTGTCTCGAACATCTTTGACGGTGACATAATCATGTGGTTGATCCACGTGGAGGAGGGATCTCAGGGGAGACGTTCCAGGGCTTCACCTTGGCCTTGTATCACACCAACACGCGCTTTCAACTTCAGGAAGATCACTATCCGTCGAGCTACCACCTAAAGTTCATACAACTTCAACATCCCAAGTTACTGCATTCATCCATTTCCTTTCCGAATTCCTAGATTCTCGTGCTATGATTAGCAGTACTAATCCTATCATTATAGCGTATTAATCATCAGCTTTGGATTCACATCAAAATAACTCTCAAATCCATCTTGATTCGCCCATTTTTACCTGAAAAATCATCTCCTGGAAACCCTTGAAGGAACTGCAAACATTCTATTTTCCTTACATTCCTGGCCGATTCAACTGTGAATCGAGCATAAACTTTCAATTGCAGGTCGTTCAATATCCCTGGAGCATTCAATTTTCATCCAGAGCATCATATTTTTATCATTGATCTAATCGAACAACTGTGCATCTTTGAGAACTAGGGTTTGAACCCTACTTCACGTCTGACGTTGCTACAGCCCCGCTTCGACCTTGCCTCATCGTAGGGGAGCTCGAAGGAGGTAGGCGACCTCCTCCTGGCCCTGCATGAGCCCTTCCATTGCTGCCACACCATTGACAATCGTCAGAGATGAAGAAGGAAGTCGTCGCCCACACCAGATTGTGATAGAACTCCCCAAGAACACACGCTGCAGATTGGTGACACACGTCTCTCACTGACAGTCAAATCTCGCTCGCATCATCTAATCCTGACTGTTCAAAGCGAAACGGTGGAGAATTCACATACTATGCGCATAAGATTTCCAGAGTTCATACACGCTCTAGAGATTTCTCTTATTTGTAACTAGGTCCCCGTGCAAGGATCTATTTGCAAATCTCTAAAGTTTTTCTTGTAAATATGTCCCTGACCAGGGACCTATTTGAAAGAAACACCTTATCTTTTTATGTTGCATTTTTTACACATTATTTCTAAATTTTGGACTACCTTGGACTACAGTCTATCATCATGATATTTCTTTTCATTTTTTATTATATTTTTCGACGTTTTCTTCCTAAGTTTTATCGATTCGTTTTGTTTTGATTTTCTTTTCTTTTTTGAGCTCGTAACTCGAGGTTTTTTTCTCTACTATATAGTATCACCTTGATGAATCGCTATGTACGATGTCTAATCTGGGCTCGTTGTAGTATGTGTACTTAGCGAATCGATCAGAACCGAGAGAAGATCTCCGTGAAGAGTGTCTCGGCTTAATTTCTATCACGGGCAAGTCCGGGGTCGAACACAGGGAGGCAAAGGAACAACTTCAGGTTAATTTGAATAATTATATTTTGGTTTTCAAAAGGTATTTTTGTATTTTTTTAATGCAAAAATAAATGAGAATGCAAATAAAAGTGAATTAAGACACTTAAGAAAGCACACAACTTAGCCAAATTAATTTTAATGTCAAATCAGTTCAATTTAGCCAAATTATATTTTTCTAGTATCCTAATCCAATGATGAATGCATAACATATTTTTTTTGAAATTTTAGGGTTTAAAATACAATAAATAAAAATGCACACTTTTTAAGGTATTTTTAGAAATTTTTCACACATACAGAACGTAAAAATACGAAAAAAATTAGTGGAAATTAAATATGATGAAAGAAATCTACAGTAATTTTTTGGATTTTTCTGACACAATATAATTTTTTTATGATTTTTTTTAAGAAGACAAAGTGATAGTGACTAACTAATTCCTAATAAAAAACAATAGCAAATTAGGCAGAGAGCAAATTATCTCATATAGTTATTTTCATATGGAAATCAGGAGACTTGAAATTTCACAAAAATATGATGTGTGGGATTTAATTAAAAATCAATTTCGAAAATCACTCTACAATTTATTTCAGGCACAAGATAACTCCATTTAAAAGGATATTTGGATACTAATATAAACACATTTCAAGGCATCATCTCTAATTTTCGTGGAATTTTTAGATAACAATGAATGAGATATGAATTTAAAAGCTCAATGTGGATAAAATATACAGATTTTCGATTAAATAATTTTAGTTAATTCACAATATCTCACAAAAACATAAATAAATATTCAGATGACAGAGAATGAGTTGCTCAACATAATGCTATTTTTCCTTAAATAAGACGATGTGATATTGATGTCCAAATTAATAAGCTAACACATGGTTATTTATGCAATGCTGAAATTAAACTTAAGCAACACAAACTGTGCACAGAGGCACTTTTGTAATTAAGGAAACATACAGGGAAAATGTTACAATTTTTACAAAAATTAAAAATAAGAAAAATGACATATGTCTTCTTCTTCTTTGCAGGTAGGGCACGGAGGTGAGGCAGCGGCGCGGCGGCGCGGGTGAAAGGCAGCTCGACCGTTGGGAACGACGGCGCGTGGTCGCTGCTTGAGCGGCGACGGGCTGCGAGCAGCGGCGGAGGGGGGCTACAGGTGGAGGCCGCTGGCCGCGGCTGGACAGAAGGGCAGCGCTAAGCGGAGGAGCCGCTGGCCATGGGTGGTGAGGGCGGTCGCGGCTGACGACCGGGGGCACAGGCAGCTGGGACGGAGGGACTGCGCCGCTTGCGCGGTGGAGCTGGGTGGAGAGGCGCGGTGGCCAGTGGCTGGAGCGACCGTAGAAGAAGGAGGAGGGGGTGGCGACGTAGCTGTTGCTGCTTCCTCCCGTGGTTTTTTTTATTTTTTTGATTTTTTTGAATGTTTTTACAATAGTGATGCAGATTTTTTTATTTACTTTTTAATTTTTTTAAAATATTTTTTAAACTGGGAACGCAAATGAATAGATAACAAAAATAGTGTGGTGATGATGATGATAATGAATAAACAAATGGAGATACGTGGATGGTAATTTGATGTGATTAAAAATGAGAAAATAGCAATAATGACACAATGAAGGGAAAATACCTACGATGGAAACGGTCGCCTATGATGTGCTCACAAGAGCACAGTCTTCGCTCAAATTGTCGGTAAGCGATGAGCTCGAGCAATGTACAGATGCGGCTGCGATGTTGGCCAAGAAGCCAACGGATCTCACCGGAGAGAGGGCTGTCGTCGCTCAACCGCGGTTGCGTCGCTGTCACCGATTCAACTCTGGGAACTAGACTGTCCTCACATAAAGATGGATCGAAGGCAAAACTGAGGAGAATGGGATGCATATAAAGAGAAAAAATGATAGGTTATTAAAGTGATGGGAGGTTAATAAAATAATGGGGTTGAATTAGAAGTTAGAAATTTTGGTGGAATGGTGGAGTTGAATGGTGGTTATTGTAGAGAATGGAAAATAAATAAAGGAAAATAGAATAAAATAAAGTAGGATACTTTAAATACAATAAAATAAAAGAGAAGAAAAATAGTGGAGAATTTACAAAGGAAGACATACAACATGTACATTTTTTGTTTGCTTTTCTAATTTACATTTTTTGTCGTTTAACTAGAGATATTTACAACAGAAAATACATAAAATACTAGATTTAAAATACAACACAACAATGTTTTTTTTTATTTTTTAATAATTAAGAAAGATAAAATAAAAAATGAAGGAAGAATGAATATATACATAATATACAATGTACATCTAGGTCCCAAAACCCAACTTTTGCAAATGAGCTCCGATTTTAATGAAACCACTTCCGTAGGATAGATAATTTTCTAACTTGAACTTTAAAAGTGAGTTTGGTGAATTTGGAGTTCATACGGATCAGGAATTTGGCCGGGAAGTTGGACTTTATGGCTTTTTGTCTTTGGGATTTAGGAGCATTTATTTGAGGAAAAATTTTATTTTATATTTTTGAATTTTTATATACATTTTTATGAAGATAGAGAAATAATTATCTAAAAATTGAGTTGAAATAAAATTATCAAAAATACATGAAGTTTTGGGCTATTTACAGGTGGAAAACTACTTTAATTTTGTGGCTTTTTATTGTTAATTTATTTTGTACAATCTAGTATACGATAATTACTGTATTTTATTTACAAGATTCTTTTGTTAATTTATTGATTTATGGAATTTTATTTGGGATTTTACTCGGGGATTTTGCTAAGATTAAGATATTGAGATGATTTATCGCGGATTCATCACCCCTCTATACATAAACTTTGCTAGACGTCGAGCAAATAAAGAATGAATAATTTAGAATAACCCCTGAGTGTGCATGTGAATACAAGACTTAATCTGTTTAAGAACTCTCAATTTCAGAGATCCTAAAATTCTAAGTTGAACCAAGCTCTAGTTAAAAGGTATCCAATTTCTCTAATCATCAGACTCTCTTTGTATACATATATAGTAAGGATATGACTTAAGTGTTGACCATAGTTACAAGAGTACAGTCGCAACATCACCCAAGGTTCCAGTCCAAGGGGCTCTCCTAAGAACCCGATCCTCAACACTAAGGAATAAATCATTTCTTGCATTCAATCCACCGTCTCTTTAGTTGTCAGACTTAAAAGTGTAGATGGAAGGCCAGTTGATGGGAGGGAATAGGATTGTGTCATTTCTTCTCTCCCTCTCATTGGAACAAGGATCCTCTCAAATGCCTTACTACTCAACGTATATTTTCGGTGTTGATCAGTGCGTCCGTCAAGAGAAGTTGGAGTCGTCTGCACTTGTTTCCCTGGAAGTACATCGGGGTGTGCCTTTTTTGAGTACCTATCGTACCTTCTACACCCAGACTTGTAGCATTTATGATGTAGAGCCCTTTTTTGGTGCAAGCCCGAATCCTGGTCCTAATAGCGTTGGTCGAAGTGGATACTTTGAAATGGTTGGGAGCGCTCACCTTTGGTGGAAGCTCTTTTGATAATTGACTTTGTGGAATGAGAGCTTTTCTTTAACATTTCATTGCTTTGTAGTATTTTGGATAACTCCACTGCTTTTACCAAGAGTTGGCGCACACTGATCAACATTTTTTTATTTTATCACACCCTGGGATTTAGGTAAATGTTAAGAGATAATACAAGAACAATATTCTTATACTGGCTGAAAGATGCTGACACTCAGGTTTCATAAAGCCTTCATTGATTTTATCCCATCCTCGAGCATCATCAAATCAAGTCCAAACTCAAATCCCTCATCACAGTTCCTCAAGTGAAATTTCAACTCATCTCATCATAACTGCAGTCGTGTATGTGAGGTGATGATCATATTCTTAAGATAGAGACTAAGCATGCAATATAGCACACAAATCTTTCAAACTAGGGAAATGTGAATAATTAAGTCAAGGACCCTAATGACTAAGGCTGGTTAACTCAAAATCTCAGGACCTCATAAACCAATTGTTCTTGAACATCACTAGTCTTGTGTGAAAGTGAATGTGTCTGGGGTTAAACCAACCCATTAGTTAGTTAGGTTTTTTCTTTTATCTTTCTCTTCTTTTTTTTGTTTTTTTGGTAAGGAAAGGAAAGGAAGAAAAATGTTTTTTTTTTCAATTTTTTTTTGAAAAATACACATTTTTTATTTTTTAAAGCAAAGAAAGAAAAGAGTTTTTTCTTTGAAAAGTTTTTTTGAAAAGTTTTTTAACCAATTTTACCCACCCCG
Source organism: Ottelia alismoides (assembly GCA_037367405.1). NCBI lineage: Eukaryota > Viridiplantae > Streptophyta > Magnoliopsida > Alismatales > Hydrocharitaceae > Ottelia > Ottelia alismoides. The sequence goes on from JAZKJV010000660.1 coordinate 16,424, forward strand.
TAATTATTGTAATATATACAAAAAATACATGAAAGTACGAGCTATGGGTAAAGTATATATATAATATATACATGCCCCTCTATACTTAGCATGTGTTATGTCCTCAGAGCACAAGAAGCGAGAAAAAAACATAGCTCGTGCTAAGCGTAGGAAAGCTAAAATAACAAAAAGTATAGAAGTCGATCCGCCCCCCTATACTTAGGCTCTGGTCAGCCTAAGTGTAGAAGAAGAGCAAAATTGGGACGGTTGAGGTCAAGAGGTGAAATGGATGAGTATATATACATGGTGCGCATCGATCCCTCCTATACTTAGGTTTTGGTCAGCCTAAGTATAGGACAAGAGTGAGAACCGATGTGATCTGGAGAATATACAGAGAAGGAAGAATGTACAAGAGTGAATGAATCTTCTAAGCTACTGAATCTTGGTGCTGCATGAAGAGTAATATGATGTATCTACTCTGTGCTCACTCTACATGAAGTTGATGACCTCGACTTGGACTAACTTCTCTTTAGAATCAACAAAATGCTTCAACAGTTGTCCATTCACCATATGAGATTGTGCATCATCTGTGAGATCAGCTATCTCTACACTTCCATTCTCGTGCACTTTCTTAACAACAAAGGGACCCGTCCATTTAGATTTGAGCTTCCCATGGAACATCTTCAACCTGGGATTGAATAACCATACCTTTTGTCTAGGGACAAAGTCTTTACACCTAATGTGCTGATCATGCCATCTCTTTACTTTGTCCTTATAAATCAAATTGTTGTCATATGGCTCTATTTTGGATTTCCACGAGCTCGTTCAAGTTCAAGTCTCGACAAAGCTTCGCTAGGTGATAACTCCAATTAATCTTCTTAATTGCCCATTCGAGTTTATGAATCAATTCTGCGGGCAAATGGCATGGCTTTCCATAAATCATTCTAAATGATGAAGTACCCAATGGTGTCTTGTAGGCTGTCCTATATGCCCACATAACTTGGTCCAAGAGTTGAGACCAGTTCTTCCTATCGGGAGGAACCAATTTCTGCAAAATATTCTTCACCTCTCTGTTCGGAACTTCTGCCATGCCGTTGGACTGTGGGTGGTAAGGACTAGTAACTCTATGCTCAAATCCATAGTCCTTGCCTAAAGATCTCATATCTCGGTTCACAAAGTTATTACCCCCATCAGATATCAAAACTTTTGGCACCCCAAACCTAGCAATAATATGGTCTCTCATAAACTTACAGATAGTCTTGCTGTCTGCGGTTCGGGCTGGGATAGACTCCACCCACCTAGATAAATAATCAACCGCCAATAATATGTACTCATGTCCTTGGCTGTTGGAAAAGGGACCCATAAATATATGCCCCATTGATAAATCCATGATTCATTAACTTTTCTGTCGCATTTTGTCTTAGAACCCTTAACAAATGCATGTAAATAGTCATTAAATTCCATTTTTTAACAAAACTTCATTCATGAATAAATATTCAATTTTAACCATCAAAATCATGTAAATAAATAAATAATCAAGAAAAAGAACAAAAGGCAGTTTGGATATATGTATATATGTATAATATGACTTAAAATATAAATATAACTGCAAGGTATATTTATAGCCTAATCCTCGAGACCAAGTCAGCATGGATTGGTCGACAAACCAAAAAGTAGGGGGAGATAAGAGAAGAAAACCATAAAAAAATAAATTAAGTCACACACCATGTACATTTCACTTTATAAAATAAATACAAAACTTCAAAGATTTTTAATTAATTCATATGTACATATTTTTCACCAAATCCTTTTCCTAAATATTTCTAAAAATGTATATAAAAATAAGTTAAATTTATCACCCTATACATATACCAAGAAACCCAGCCTATAAATTGTCAAAATCTCAACTTCCGAACATCACAACTACTTCATACAAACTCCAATTTCACTCTACTCACCTTTAAAGTTCATAAAATAATATTCTCTAATTAATAAAGGTGGTTTCATCGAATTCAGAATCCGTTTGCAAAAAGTCGATTTTGGGACCAAAAGACAACAGGGTTTCTGGGATATTTATTTTATATAGCACACATTATTTATAGTTTTCTTAATTTTATAACTTCTAAATATTTTCATGATCTTGTAATTTAACCCTAATTTATTTCACAATTTTTGGATCTTATTTATCATTTTAATAAAATCAAAAACCCTAAATTATAGGCAAAAATGAACTATATAACTTATACCCTTATTTATTAATATATGTAAATTAATTTATTAAAATCCATAAAAATTCACACAAGACTTATTTATTATTCTAATAATTAAGAAAATAAAAAATTAATTTTTACATATTTATTTATTAAATTAAAAATCCAAAACCTATTTATATATACATATTTATTAATATAATATTTATATTTCTAATAATATTTATTATTTATAAAAAGAAATTATTCTATAAATTAGATTATTAATTTTTTTACATTTCTTGTATTTATACCTAATTAAAATAAACTTATTTACTATTTAAAATTGAATTTATAATGAACTTCGAATATCTGGTCAACCATGTGCTGACACTTGTCAGCACCTGAATCATCTTCTCCAAGGAGGTTGTTCTGGAGTTTGTTCTGACCAGCCATGTTCAACCATTTGTTCGACGCACCTCATAAGCCTCTTCGATGATTTAAGCCACTGATTTTCTTCACCTAACAACCTACTAACTCGCCAACCCTTAGATTTTACTTGGGGAGCATGAATCTGATCTATAAAAAACCCTAAAGTTCCCCATTCGTAACTAACCCTCCTGTAACTAACTGCAGCTCCAGCTCAGTGACCCATCCCTGACCTTCGCCACCTCGCTCAACCTCGCATCGGTGGTGACAGCACCTGCAAGCGACCCCGCGTGGAAGAAGAACATCGGAGGAGGAGTTCCAAGGTGCTTAGCCACCTTGAATCGCAGCTCGCGTCGCGTCACGCTCCGGCTAAGGTCGCCCGTCGAACAATCTTTCGAGGTAATATACCTTGATTTTCCCCAGACCTACTCATTCACTTTCTCAAATTTCTTTCTCGATTCTCGTGCCTTAATTAGAGACGCTAATCGCATAGTTAGGTAGCCTAATCCTCTAGCTTAGACACATAGAAATTCCCAAATCCCAATTCGTTTCAAGTCAACTCAATTAGCCTTTCTTTTCTCGAAGTTTTTCAAGCCTGTTTGCTCTTAGTCTGGAAACCACTATTTGCGATCTTGTGAAATCTTAATCCCTCGACCGATTCTTCGAAACGAGCACATCAATCTTTTATTTGTAGATCCAACTTGAATCTGGAGCAGTTTCACATCGTTTGGAGTTCTCGTCTTCACGAAAATCAACTTCAAAGAATAGGCGTCAGACTTCATCAACCTCCAGGTTGCAGCGGACCTCTACCTTCATCGCCTCTCCTCCGCCGCTCGGAGTCTCCTCCGAGCACCATCTATTGCGGGTGAGCTCGAGGGGTGGAGGAGCCACCCCTCTGGCCCCGCCGGAGAGCCCAAGCCGACGTCGTTTGCTCGAAAGAAATTGGAGAAGACGCGACCTTCAACAACAGCCAAACAACTTCAAGAACAGCAAGAACGCCCCAGGCGTACAGGTGTGCGACACGTGGCGCGCTTGAGGTTGTCAGATCGTGCCATCTCCATTCTAATCCTGGCCGTGCATACGAACCGGTGGAAATTTTGCATACTTAACCCCACCGACTTCTAGATATTCAGCTCCGCTCCACAAGTTTTCAGAAATTACATTTAGGTCCCTCCGCATGGACCTAAATGTAAAAGAATTTATTTTTCTTTCAAAACAGCCCTTGTTAAGGACCATTTTACAACAATTTTTAGTTAGTTTTCTTGTGCTTATACCCCTAGGCTGTAGAAGATTTTTGGACCTATTCTTGACCTTATTTTTTTGTAGCTTTTCTAAGGGTAGTTATACAACTACCTCCGCAAGATTTTCAAATATTTTTCCGTGTCTTTTTCTTGTGTTTTCATCGTGTTCTAATTCTTCGAGAACCGACTCTGTTTTGTTTTGTTTTCGTGTGTTGTTCGAGCTCGTTGCTCGGCTTTCTACCTACTATCTTGTATCATCTACCTATATTTCACCTATTATATTATAAATAAATCTTTTGAAAAACATCCCTGTTGAAAATTAAATAAAAATTTGAAAAGATTAAAATCAAATAAAAAATTAAAAATAAAAATTAAATAAAAGGTGTTTCTTCCCTTTGATCGCTTTAAGAAGAGATAAAAATAAATCACAAAAATATTTCCTTAAAAAAATCAAAGCATTCTATTCTGCCTCCTTGAGTTCGACCCAGGCACACTTACATGGTAAAAGAAATAGTGTAGGTTTTCTTTAGAAAACTGAATTTGTTTGATTCGAGTTAAGATCTGTTTTCGCAGCTTTTCTACATCGACAACGTTATTTTCTAAAAGCCGCGATCTGATTTTGACGCTTATCAAAATGGTGTCGTTGCCGGGGAGGCGTTAGAATATTTTGATTTTTTTGTTTTTTGTGATTTTATTTTCTCTCTTCTTTTTGTTTGGTTTTTCGCTCTTTTTCGTACGGTTTTTCGTACGGCTTTTTCTTGTATTGATAGTTTTCTTATTTTGTTTTCGTCGTTTTCTTTCAGTTTTTCTTACGGTTTTCTCGACTCATCTCTCGATTTTCTTTAAAGCCGCTAACCAATTTTGCAGGACATGCAGGATCAACCGGATTCTTAGGAAGCCGAATCAGTTGAAAGATCAGAGGCTGGTTCCTTCTCTACGAATCGGCTGCAGAGGGAAGATTTAGTTAGCATCATTTTGTAAAGGAGAGAGAAAGGGAGAGAAACTGTAAAAGAGAGTAAACAACCCCCCCCCCATTTTTTTTCAGGGTCTGATTTGCCGAATACCGTGTATTCGGAGGATCAGAGCACCCACCGCAGTTTTTCTCGCCTTATCAGTTTTTCCGCAGCTTTTTAGATGCTTGCTTAGGTTTTTTATTCTATCTGATTGTGCCTACGTAGTTAGTCTCAAGATTCGCAACCTAGGTGCATGATTTTAGGACTTTTATAAAAAGAAAAAAAATCGGTAGACGTTGTTTGAAAAAATCCAAAAAAATTATAAAAACACAAAATAAAATCGGGACTGCTAAAAATATCTGACCTAAAAAAACCGTAACGATTCATTTGTTTTGGGAGAGTAACCCCCGCACATCTTCTCAGAGTGCGCGAGCGAGAGCCGACCCATAAGGTTAGAGCCAAAACCCCGTATTTCCCACGAAATACTACTTAGTTCATACACCTGATCATTGTTCCTTAGTGGGTACTCTCGGGTAGCCGGAAACGGTTCGGGTTTACTTAGCAGAGTGGGAGGTTTAGAGGACACTGTGCAAGGCTCCATCCTCAAGTAACACGGGTAGCCAGAAACGGTCCGTACTTATTCCCATATTGGCTGAGTACGAGTGATCTTCTGTATCGACTCGGGCCAGTGTTTCGGAGAAACCATCAGTCACCTATTAGCTCGCTCAGTCCGCGATAACCGAAACTTGTTTGCTAATTACAACCCTAAAACTGACAAGATAAAAGACCAAACTCTTACGGTCTTCACCAGGTTTGTGTTGGTGAAAAAACGGGGTTTGCTTTTTGTTTGCTTGTGAGGAGTGAGTTTCCGTGGCTTTCGCATTTTTCCTCTCATTTTAATCGTACATCGTGCTCTCCCAATCAAATCTGTTAACATCGAAGATGAAGTCTCGACGGCTTTTCTGCTCAGACTCCGTGAGCTTTCGACCGTCCACCGTCGAGCGTACTTCTTCACAGGCTCGGGATGACCCTCTTCCCCCGCTGGTCCCATATGATCTCAAGGAGAGTCAGACCCAGACTCCCTCGCCTCCTGGTCAGAACATTGAGGCAGACCCTTGCCTCAATTCATCTAGATCTCCAGCCGATTTTTTGCTAAGTTCTTACGAGAGCTTCTCTTTCACAGACAATCTGATGGCTTGCGGCAAAGGACCAGCAGCAGACGAGAGGCCACCAGTTGGGGAGCAGTACGAAGGAAGACCAGATCCAGCCGCAGATGTTACTACTGGGATTCTCGATACACTTCAGCAGATGAATTTACAGATTCGAGAACAATTTCGAGTTTAGACTGAATTGCAGGCTGAAATAGCCGTGCTGCGAGCAGGGGCCGGGAACCAGTTACCGCATGTAATGGTTCCCGTGACTTTACGGGATGAGTATGACCCGGGCACTAGAACGCTCCACCATTGGATTCAGCTACCGCCGAATCAAGGGCCATACGAGTTGAGACCGTCCTCTATTTCTTTGCTTCCCAAGTACTATGGGAATGTTGCAGAGGAGCCGTTTACCTTCTTACAGCAATTCGAGATGATTTGCGGTACAACTTGCTATCCAGGAGTTACGCAGGAGGTTGTACGCCTCAAGGCCTTTCCCTTTACCTTAGCTGATAAGGCTCTTTACTGGCTGAGTCATCTGGGGAGAGAAATTTCTACATGGAACGACATGAAGTCCACTTTCCTGCGTAAATACTTTCCTCTAGGAAGGACGAACATGATGAGGAGGCTCCAACTTCACACAGCTTCCGCATGAATCTTTCCATGAAGCATGAGATAGATTCAAGGACCTTACGGAGAGATGCCCGCATCATGAGATCCCGATGAAGGTGCTAGTTCAGAACTATTTTGGAGGACTCCAGCCGGATATACAGGGGCTCGTGAGTGCCGCATGTGGCGGCAGCTACTTGAATAAGGATGTTGAGTCAGTCTGGGCCATCTTCAAGGGATGGCCGAGAACTCGAGAGTCGTGGACTCTACTCAGGCATTTCAAAAAGTCCCGCAGCCACCGCATCACCGCGATTACCATAAGGTGGCTAACATTTCAGATTCCGAATCCAACACTAACATGGGATACATTAGCGAGAAGCTAACATTTGTGGATGTGATTCAAAATCAAGTCCAAGACTTACAGCCGCTGCAAGAGTTGGGGAAACTCTCATCTCTACCTCAGCAGCTGAGTGATCTTTCAAAGAAGGTGTCTGAGCTCCAACTTCAGTATCAGCAGAGCCAGTCTTCTTCGACCGCACAACCAGCACAGAGGATCGTACCCGCTCCACCCACCCGTCAGATCCATTAAGTTCAGAGCGAGTCCGAGGTTCCGCAGATCGATTGGCATGAGGATCAGTCTCATGCCAATCCCGGCCAGATCACCAGCACTGTAGAGATGGAGGTGGAGCCACAATGCACTCTCAAGATTAACGAGATTTGGTATACTCCGATTCAGCAGCCGAGTATATCGAATCAGAAGCAGCAGCAACCGTACGGTCATCCGCAGCATGGACGTCCGCATTTCCAGCACTGTCAGAGCTTCACGCCACAGCAGTCTCACCCGAATGTTTATCATCAGAGACCACATTCATATCAGTACCCTGCTCACTATTCACAGAATTATCCTTATCAGCAACAACAACAGTCTTCCTCCACACCACAGCGATACTCCCAACCTTCTACCTCTCAGCAATACACGCCAAGGCAGGAGAGAGGAGCAAGCCAGGGTCATCACACCGAACCAGAGATGTCTTCACAAGCCCAGGCACTCAACCAGATCATGGACATGCTGAGTACGCTCCAGATTGAGCACAAGACTGAGATGGAGCAGGTTGACCATCGTCTGGACGAGTTAATCGCACCAAAGACCACACTTCCAGTCCAGCCTCAGATGAACCCGAACAAAAAGAGGAGGCATTTAGATCAGGTAGACACTACAGGTAAGATCGCGTTTCCTGAATTTTTATCTAACTTCATTCGTCTCAAGAGTGGTAGATCACCACGAGCACCTGCTAGAGTAGAAGAGCGGGCACTTGACGAGGAGCACAAGCAAATCCATGAACTGAATGATTCTGAAGCCGAGGAGGAGAACCAGCAAGATGATGAGGACCATCCTGCAGACTCGAGAAACGGGAGCGATGCCGACACCGTAGATATGGAAACTGGTGAATCAGACGATGACATCACGCCAGATCAGGCAGAGAATCCCGAGAAAAACATTTCTTCTCCTGTCTTAGAGAGTTTTGTACATAATTCTGAAACTCTCGATTTACAAGCTGATTCCACAATGAATAAAAATTCTGATTTTCTGACTCCTAACTTTGTTCCTTTTCCCGATGCTTTGTTTGGAAAAGGAAAGAAAAATACCAAAAAGAATGTTGTTTCTCTAGAGACTGAACGATTACTTAAAGATCACATCTTTTTGAAGATCCCGCTTCACGATGCCTTGGATCATTTTCCTACGCTCAAGAATCAATTGAAAAACCGATGCACCACGCGTAGGAAAAAGAGATCCCGAACAGAGAAACATGTCTTGACTAAGGTTACATCTTGTGCGATACAGAATAAGTTACCAAAGAAGAAGGACTCAGGTGCGCATTATGTTAGATGCGAGATTGCAAAAGCAGAATTCGATCGCACTCTATTAGATAACGGTTCCTCGATCAATCTGATACCCTCTTCCTTACTCGATAAGCTCGAGTTAGGTCCTCTTTACAAATCCCACACGATCCTTCAGTTTGCTGATAGATCTGTAAAAAGATATAAGGGTATACTAAGGAACGTTATCGTAACCGTGCATGGTCTGCAATTCCCAGTGGACTTTACGGTCCTGGACATGGATTGCCCTACACAGCTACACCTTACCCTGATCATTCTCAGGAGGCTTTTCTTAGAGACCGCAAAGGCTCTCTTCGATTTGGGGAGTTTAATGCAGATCTTTCAGATTCAGAAACTTTACACGATTCCTCCATCTCAGATGATCCAGAGACAGAGTTTCATTTAGCTGAGTTATTTTCCTCTGATCATTCTGAGAAGTCGGAAGATGTCTTAAACATCTTCTGTAGTCCGACTCTAGAGCACATTGAGATGGTGGATAACCAAACCACAGACACATCCACAACCGATACATATCCCCGTACACATACAGAGGATGTTTCAGCAGATCCAGATTCTACCTTACCAGAGTTAAAAACTTTGCCACCAAACATGAAATATTCTTTCCTTGCGGGTCCACATCAATGGTTTCCGGTCATTATCAGCTCATCTTTGACCGACAATCAAGAATCTCGTCTGATGGAGATTCTAGAAAGAAACCATAAGGCTATTGGGTGGACTGTATCCGATCTCTACAGGATTAATCATGCTTTATGTTCGCATCATATCTATCTCGATCATGACATCAAACCTTCCAGAGAGTTTCAGCGTAGGCTGAATCCGATTTTACGAGAAGTTGTTAAGAAAGAGATTACGAAATGGTGCGATGCAGGCTTCATTTATCATATCTCCAACTCTGAATGGGTTAGCCCATTACATGTTGTCCCGAAGAAGTCGGGAATTCATATGGTTAAGAATGAGAGTGGAGAGGAGATTCCAAAGAGAGTAACCACGTCGTGGCGAGTATGTGTTGATTACAGAAAACTGAACACCGCGACGAAGAAGGACCACTTCCCTTTGCCTTTTATAGACCAGGTCATAGAACGGTTGGCAGGGAAGGAGTACTTCTGTTTCCTTGACGGTTACTCCGGATACAACCAGGTATCAATTGCTCCTGAAGACCAGGAGAAAACCCCCTTCACATGTCCGTTCGGCACGTATGCCTTTAGACGGATGCCCTTTGGATTGTGCAACGCTCCTGCTACTTTCCAGAGGTGCATGCTTGCTATTTTTGAGGACATGGTCGGTGATTTTCTAGAGGTTTTTATGGATGATTTTTCGGTCTATGGTGAGTTCTTTGACGATTGTTTAGCGCACCTAGACCAGGTTCTGAAAAAGTGTTGTGAGGTAGATCTCGTTCTGTCCTAGGAAAAGAGCCATTTTATGGTTACTCACGGGATCGTGTTGGGGCACGTCATCTCCCAGCGAGGCATGGAGGTTGACCCTGCCAAGGTGGATGTCATCAAGAAACTCGAACCACCATCCAACATCAAATAGTTACGGTCATTTCTGGGGCATGTCAGCTTTTACCGACGATTTATCCAAGACTTCTCCAAGATTGCTCGACCGTTAACTGAGTTATTAGGCAAAGAAATCAAGTTCGTGTTAAATGATAAATGTCTTAATGCCTTCCTCACTCTGAAAGAAAGGATTATTAGTGCTCCTGTCCTACAGCCGCCTGATTGGTCTCTACCCTTCGAGATCATGACGGATGCTTCAGATTTTGCGGTCAGGGTTGTATTAGGACAGAGGAGGAATGGACTTCCCATTGCCATCCACTATGCCAGCAGAACCTTAGACAATGCTCAGAGAAATTACACAGTGATAGAAAAGGAGATTTTGGCAGTAGTGTTTGCGTTAGATAAGTTCCGATCATTTCTTCCTGGCTCCAAAATCACAATCTATACTGATCATTCAGCTCTCCGATTTCTGATGGAAAAGAAGGATGCTAAGGCACGCCTTTTTAGATGGATTCTATTACTTCAGGAATTCGATTTGGATATAAAAGATAAACTTGGGGTAAAGAATGCGGTAGCTGATCACCTCTCCCGATTACAGTCAGATCAAACTTCAGACGAGTACACGCCAGAGATCGCAGAGAGATTTCCTGACGAGAGCATCTTTGCAGTTACCGAATTTCCGTGGTATGCAGATATACCGAACTTTCTGGTCACACAGAAAAGTCCTCAGGGTTGGCCTAAGAACCGAGTTGATAAACTAGTTTCTGAGGCACGATACTACCATTGGGAGGATCTGATTCTTTTTCGAGAAGGACCAGATTGTGTTTACAAGCGTTGTATTCCTCAGGAGGAATATAATAGTGTCCTCACTTTATGCCATTCTTTAGAGTCAGGAGGACATCACTCAGGGAAGAGGACAGCGCAGAAGGTACTTCAGAGCAGATTATAGTGGCCGACTCTTACTAGAGATGCCTGCACATTCGTGAAGAGTTGTCCAGATTGTCAGAGAGCAGTAGGGACAGTCAGTTCTAGAGATGCAATGCCGATGCAACCCGTCATTATTTGCGAGATCTTTGACGCATGGGGCATAGATTTCATGGGATCGTTCCATTCTAGCAGTGGCTTTGAGTACATTCTTCTCGCTGTAGATTATGTTAGTAGATGGGTGGAGGCTATACCCGCACAAACCGCAGACAGTAAGACCGTTTGCAAGTTCCTAAGGAAACACATTATTTTGCGGTTCGGGATCCCACGTATTCTCATTTTTGATGGGGGTAGCCATTTCTTTAATAAGGAGGTGAAAAAGCTAGTGAAGCAATACATCATTGATCACAGAGTAGCTTCTCCTTACCACCCACATACGAACGACATGGCTGAAGTTTCAAATAGGGAGGTGAAATCAATTCTCCAGAAACTAGTACGAGCGGATAGGAAGAACTGGTCACTACTTCTAGATCAGGTTCTTTGGGCATATCGTACTGCATACAAAACTCCCTTAGGTACTTCACCATTCAGATTAGTTTATGGAAGGCCGTGCCATTTGCCTGTAGAGATCATGCACAAATCTGAATGGGCAATTCGAGAAATCTTACTAGATGTACAGAAAGCAGGAGCCAAGAGAAAGATAGATCTGAATGAGCTGGTAGAGATTCGAAATCAAGCATACGAGAAGACACTCATCTATAAGGATAAAGTGAAGAAATGGCATGACAGACATATTCGACACAAGACCTTTGTCCCAGGGCAGAAAGTCTGGTTGTTCAATGCGAGATTGAGAATTTTTCCTGGCAAATCAAAAAGCAAGTGGGAAGGACCGTATATAGTCAAAATGGTGCACGACAATGGCAGTATAGCAATATCAGATGTGTCACTTGGTGCAGAGCCGTTCGTGGTTAACGGGCAGATGCTGAAGCACTTCATCGAGACTACTGATCATTTGGCTCGTACTGAAGTGATCTATTGTGTACATGATCCATGATCATCCTTTCATTTCATCTCATCCTGACAAATGCTTTTGAGCCTTTTGATTCTGGAGACCCACAACACTTGTATATTCTTCATAGACCACAATCGTCCCCATTTTTGCTCGTCTTCTATGCTTAGGATACCAGATCCTAAGTATAGGGGGGGACCGATTGTTCACTAATTCACGTTTTATATTTTGTTCTGATTCTTTTGTATAGCCTTTCTTTTTCACAAATCACTGGTCTCCGATTTTTGGATACACTCTTTTCTATACTTACGATGCCTTATCCTAAGTATAGGGGGGACCGAGTGATTCCGATGATTTTGTATTCTTTTCCTTTTGAACTTTCGTTATTTATTCTTTTTACTCAGTCATCCCGTTTTTGCTCTCCCATTATACTTACGATGACCTGATCGTAAGTATAGGGGGGTTTTGACTGACTTGTACTCTTTATTCTTTTTCACCCACTTTTACTTAGCACGAGTTATGTCCTCCTTTTTCTCTTTTGACGTTATGAGGACATAGCACAAGCTAAGTATAGAGGGTGCGTATATATTGTATATATACTTTTGTCCATAACTCGTACTTTTATGTATTTTCTATATTTATAAAATCCATAAAAAGCGGGTAAGGGTTAATTTAAAATCCACTTATATATTTATATACTATTTATAAAATCCTTGTAAATAAGTAAAATATGTTTAAAACTTGTATTTAAAACTTGTAATTAAAATATATATTTAAAAGTTGTATTTAAAATTTGTATAATATTTATTTAAAATCCTATTTATTAAAACATGTGTAAAAATCATTTAATCCTTGTAAAATACTTTGTAGATAAAATCTGTAAAATACATTAGATACTTAACCCGAATAAAATATATCTTGTAAAATTTATGGATAAAAACTTGTTTATAAAAACCAGAAAATTCATATAAAAATTACAAAGTCCTAAAATTCATAAAAATTACAAAAGCCTTAAAATCCATAAAAATGAGTAAAATTCAGAAAATATACTTCACAAAAACATGGTTGCATTTGCATTCGCATTTTTCAGAATAAGTTTGATTTCTGGAACTAAGGACTGAGTCTAGTCTAAAGGATGGAGCTTGATTACAACCTTTAACTCGTGTTGTAAGGAGCTTAGTTAGGATCTGGAATTTAAACTCTTCAGATCTTTTGACTTAAAATCTTTGGGTTCCATAAGATCATATTCGGGAAATCAAGTCATATGTTCTTAAGTAGACCATTTGGTGCCATCCGTACAACTCTACACCAATGAACCAATCTTGAACACCTACACTCTGCACTTAGCTCAACTCGCATGGAGTTACGAAGGGCAGTACATCTTGGTAGTGCATTTCTATCCTTATCTTTGCGGCATTGACGTCTAAATACGGGAGAGATTGGGGTTGCGATAGTTGCTTCGGATGAGGGAAGGATCTGCTGACACAATTTTTCTAAGACCTCAAAAAAGGGACGGAATAAAAAGAAGCTATATCCGTCGAGGCACAAAAAGATGAATGCAGTGCAAGCAAATTACAAAGTCAAAGCAAAGCAGAAGCCACCAAATAAGACCACAATGGTCCAAGCTTCCACCAAAAATTCCTGCACATCTTAGTGGAGACTCAGCTACACCGGTTGAGCTTCACAAGGAGATGCGTCTACACTGGTCGCACTCCACTTCTTTTTCTCATTCTTCTACTTTCTCTCTATATTCGATTGTGGACAAAGCAGAACTGAACTCAGAAGGGAATACCTCCCTCCCCGAGGAAAGAGTAGCGGGATGAGGAAGCCATAGAAGTGTATAGCCGGGATGGACGGTTTCTTCGTTTCTCTAAGCAGGAAGAGCTAAATCAATTCACACACTATACAAGTTGACTTCAAGGATGATACAGTTTGCGATATGAATAAGTGAGTCTGAACTAGACGATGAAGTGATCTTGAATAAGGATTTTTGGAACTTGAGGACTGTTGAGGATAAAATCCTAATCCTAGTTAAGGTTCCGACAAAATGCTTGTTTCAGTCCCGATCGAGCTCTGTCCTTTGTCTGTTCTCATGAATTGATTTAGGAAAACAAATTCATTCTAAGTTTCTTTCTTTTTCACTTACTTTTCAAATAAGTGTTTGCTAAGGGACTAGCAAAGTTTAAGTATAGGGGGTTGATGAATCCATGATTCATTAACTTTTCTGTCGTATTTTGTCTTAAAACCCTTAACAAATACATGTAAATAGTCATTAAATTCCATCTTTTAACAAAACTTCATTCATGAATAAATATTCAATTTTAACCATCAAAATCATGTAAATAAATAGAGAATCAAGAAAAAGAACAAAAGGCAGATTGGATATATGTATATATGTACAATATGACTTAAAATATAAATATAACTGCAAGGTATATTTATAGTCTAACCCCAGAGATCAAGTTAGCATGGATTGGTTGACAAACCAAAAAGTAGGGGGAGATAAGGAAAGAAAACCATAAAAAAATAAATTAAGTCACACGCCATGTACATTTCACTTTATAAAATAAATACAAAACTTCAAAGATTTTTAATTAATTCATATATACATATTTTTCACCAAATCCTTTTCCTAATTATTTCTAAAAATATATATATAAATATAAAAATAATTAAAATTATCAACCTATACATATACCAAGAAACCCAGCCTATAAATGGTCAAAATCTTAACTTCCGAACATCATAACTTCTTCATACGAACTCCAATTTCACTCTACTCGCCTTTAAAGTTCATAAAATAATATTCTCTAATTAATAAAGGTGGTTTCATCAAATTCGGAGTCCGTTTGCAAAAAGTCGATTTTGGGACCAAAAGACAACGGGGTTTCTGGAATATTTATTTTATATAGCACACATTATTTATAGTTTTCTTAATTTTATAATTTTAACTATTTTCATGATCTTGCAATTTAACCCTAAGTTATTTCACAAATTTTGGAGCTTATTTATTATTTTAATAAAATCAAAAACCCTAAATTATAGGCAAAAATGAACAATATAACTTATACCCTTATTTATTAATATATGTAAATTAATTTATTAAAATCCATAAAAATTTAAACAAGACTCATTTATTATTCTAATAATTAAGAAAATATAAAATTAATTTTTATTTATTTATTTATTAAATAAAAATCCAAAACCTATTTATATATACATATTTATTAATATAATATTTATATTTCTAATAATATTTATTATTTATAAAAAGTAATTATTCCATAAATTAGATTATAAATTTATTTACATTTCTTGTATTTATAACTAATTAAAAAAATTATTTACTATTTAAATTTGAATTTATAATGAATTTCGAATATCTGGTCAACCAGTTGCTGACACTTGTCAGCACATGGATCATCTTCTCCAAGAAGGTTGTTCTGGAGTTTGTTCTGAGCAGCCATGTTCAACCATTTATTCCACGCACCTCATAAGCCTCTTCGATGATCTAAGCCACTGATTTTCTTCACCTAACAACCTACTAACTCGCCAACCCTTAGATTTTACTTGGGGAGCACGAATCTGATCTATAAAAACCTCTAAAGTTCCCCATTCGCAACTAACCCTCCTGTAACTAACTGCAGCTCCAGCTCAGTGATCGATCCCTGACCTTCGCCACCTCGCTCAGCCTCGCATCAGTGGTGACAGCACCTGCAAGCGACCCCGCATGGAAGAAGAACATCGGAGGAGGAGTTCCAAGGTGCTTAGCCACCTTGAACCGCAGCTCGCACCGCGTCACGCTCCGGCTAAGGTCCACCGTCGAGCAATCTTTCGAGGTAATATTCCTTGATTTTCCCCAGACCTACTCATTCACTTTCTCAAATTTCTTTCTTGATTCTCGTGCCTTAATTAGCAACGCTAATCGCGTAGTTAGGTAGCCTAATCCTCTATCTTAGACACATAGAAATTCCCAAATCTCAATTCGTTTCAAATCAACTCAATTAGCCTTTCTTTTCTCGAAGTTTTGAAGCCTGCTTGCTCTTAGTCTGGAAACTACTATTTGCGATCTTGCGAAATCTTAATCCCTCGGTCGATTCTTCGAATCGAGCACATCAATCTTTTATTTGCAGATCCATCTTGAATCTGGAGCAGTTTCACATCGTTTGGAGTTCTCGTCTTCACGAAAATCAATTTCAAAGAATAGGCATCAGACTTCATCAACCTCCAGGTTGCAGCGGACCTATACCTTCATCAACTTTCCTCCGCCGCTCGGAGTCTCCTCCAAGCACCATCTACCACGGGCGAGCTCGAGGGGTGGAGGAGCCACCCCTCTGGCCCCGCCGGAGAGCCCAAGCTGACGTCGTTTGCTTGAAAGAAATTGGAGAAAACGCGACCTTCAACAGCAGCCAAACAACTTCAAGAACAGCAAGAACGCCCCAGGCGTACAGGTGTGCGACACGTGGCGCGCTTAAGGTTGTCAGATCGCGCCATCTCCGTTCTAATCCTTGCCGTGCATACGAACCGGTGGAAATTTTGCATACTTAACCCCACCGACTTCCAGATATTCATCTCCGCTCCACAAGTTTTCAGAAATTACATTTAGGTCCCTCTGCAGGGATCTAAATGTAAAAACTTTTATTATTCTTTCAAAACAGTCCCTGTTAAGGACCATTTTGCAACAATTTTTAGTTAGTTTTCTTGTGCTTATACCCCTGGGCTGTAGGGGATTTTTGGACCTATTCTTGACCTTATTTTTTTGTAGTTTTCCTTAGGGTAGTTACACAACTACCTTTGCAATATTTTCAAGTATTTTTCCATGTCTTTTCCTTGTGTTTTCATCGTGTTCTAATTCTTCGAAAACTGACTCCGTTTTATTTTGTTTTCGTGTGTAGTTCGAGCCCATTGCTCGGCTTTCTACCTACTATATTTTATCATCTACCTATATTTCACCTATTATATAATAAATAAATCTTTTGAAAAACATCCCTGTTGAAAATTAAATAAAAATTTGAAAAAATTAAAATCAAATAAAAAATTAAAAATAAAAATTAAATAAAAAGTTTTTTTTCCCTTTGATCGCTTTAAGAAGAGATAAAAATAAATCACAAAAATATTTCCTTAAAAAATCAAAGCATTCTATTCTGCCTCCTTGAGTTCGACCCAGGCATACTTACCTGGTAAAAGAAATAGTGTAGGTTTTCTTTGAAAAACTGAATTTTTTTTATTCGAGTTAAGATCTGTTTTTACTGTTTTTCTACATTGACAACGTTATTTTCTAAAAGCCGCGATCTGATTTTAGCGCCTATCACCCATGCATCAAAAACATCACAAGTAATCATCGGTTGCATGGGCATCACATCTCTCTATCCAACTGTCCCTCCCATCCTATGACAGATCGGGCACGACCGTACAAAATCAATAGCATCTCTAAACAAGATCGGCCAATACAATCCACATTGAAGTACTTTGTGAGTGGTTCTCTTTCCCGAATGGTGTCCTCCAGCCTCAAGTGAATGACAATATGTAAGGACACTCTGGTATTCTCCTGAGGAATACACCTTCTCCAAACACAATCCGATCCTTCTAAGAAAAGGAAAGGATCATCCCAATGGTATCTCCTCGAATCTGTCTTCAGTCGATCAATGCTGCTCCTAGTCCAACCATGGGGAACCTACTTGGAGACAAGATATTTCACCATTTTGGCATACCACGGGAGTGAGTCAATAACACAAATTGACTCGTTTGGGAAGGTCTCTCTAATCCGCTCATAATCAGGAGAATCCTTAAGTTCAATCCGAGAAAGGTAATCAGCCACAACATTCTTCCATCCAGGTTTATCTTTTATCTCCAAATCAAATTTCTGGAGGAGTAAAATCCACCTAAGAAGACGCGCCTTCATGTCCTTCTTTTCCATTAAATATCGAATGGATGTGTGATCAGTGCAAATTGTCACCTTAGAGCCCAAAATATATGATCTGAACTTCTTGAGGGCCCATACTACCGTGAGCATTTCCTTTTCAGTCATTATATAATTCTTCTTTGTAGGATCTAATACTTTGCTCGCATAGTGGATCGCAAATGGGATCCCCTCTCGCCGTTGTCCTAACACAGCTCCTATAGAGAACTCTGAAGCGTCGGTCATGATCTCAAAGGGGAGAGACCAGTCAGGAGCTTGTAGGATAGGCGAGGTACAAATCTTCATCTTCGAGAGCTCTAAGGCCTTCAGACACCTATGATCTACAATGAACTATATGTCTTTCCCTAAGAGCTCAGTCCGTGGGCGGGCAATCTTAGAAAAATCCTGAATAAATCTCCTATAGAATCCAACATGCCCTAGAAATGACCACACTGGCTTCACGTTGGTAGGTGGATCGAGTTTCTTGATCACCTCCACCTTGGCAGGGTCGACCTCCATTCCCCTTTTGGAGATGACATGCCCCAACACGATACCCTTCGTCACCATAAAGTGACTCTTCTCCTAGGAGAGTACCACATTCACCTCTCTACACCTTGTGAGGACTCGGTCCAAGTACGCTAAACATGTATCAAAAGAATCACCATGAACCGAGAAGTCATCCATGAATACTTCCAGGAAATCTCCCACCATCTCGGCAAATATGGTTATCATGCACCGTTGAAATGTGCTGGGGCATTGCAGAGCCTGAATGGCATGTGCCTGAAAGCATAAGTGCGAATGGACATGTGAATGTGGTCTTTTCCTGGTCCTCAGGGGCTACAGCCACCTGGTTGTAGCCTGAGTACCCGTCAAGAAAATAGAAGAACTCTTTCCCTGCTAATCTCTCCAAGATCTGATCAATAAAAGGCAAGGGAAAGTGGTCTTTCTTGATCACGACATTTAAGCACATGTAATTGACACAGACATGCCATGACTTGGGTACTCGTGTCGTGATCTCTACCCCCTCCTCGTTGGTGACCATCTGAATCCCCGACTTCTTCGGGACAACATGAAGCGGGGCCACCTACTTGGAGTCCAAAATAGGGTATATAAATCCTGCTTTGCACCATTTCTCAATCTCTTTCTTCACTACTTCCCGTAGATTGGGGTTAAATCTCCTATGAAACTCACGGGAAGGTCTTACATTATCTTCAGTAAAAATGTGGTGCGAGCAGAGAGCGAGGTTGATCCCCACGAGATCTGATACTGTCCAGCCTATTGCTTTGTGGTTCCTCTCTAAGACTTCTAACAACCTAGACTCTTGTTCTAAAGTCAAGCCTAAGCTAATGATAATAGGATATCTCTCTTTGGGTCCCGCAAGAAAGACGTACTTGAGTGTAGGAGGTAATGACTTCAGTTCCGGTAATGTGGTATCATCAAGCAAATCCGGCTGAACTGAATCTGGTTCCGTGCTGCATGAAGGTGGGCTCAAGTTTGTTGGACTCTCCACCAAATCAGAAGTACTGGGAGTCGGATCATCAAAAATATCCAAACAATCGGAAAAATCCACGTCCGACTCATCATCTATGTCCCATGATTGTTCCAAAGAGGATGGAACTAACAGATCCAGATGGATCTCTACGTCATCATAGGAATAGGTAGATGCATCTTTAACAAGATCAGACAACATCTGGCAAACTGCATCATGCACTATGTCCTCTCCAGATGAAAGGGTCTCGCTTTGTCCTGAAGGAACTTGACTCCAAATCCCACCGGTGCTAATCATTCTACAATATACCTCTGAAGATAAGTACTCTGTACTACTCTCTGAATCGGGTCACTGACACTTGGTTTGCTTCATCTCAAGGTTCACATCTCCGCCTGGAGAACAGAACTTCATCATTCCCGTACCATAATCAAAAGTTGTGCCTGCTGTCCTAAGGAAGGGATGCCCGAGAATGATCTGAGATTCTCTCTAATGACTGGGGATCTCCATGTCCAATACTGTAAAATCAACCTAATAGTTCTACCCCTCAATCGAGATAATGGTGTTCTTCACTTCTTCCTTAGGTCTCTTCACTGAACGATCTGTGAATTGGAGTAACGCTCTGGATTTGCGAAGTGGTCCCAGCTCCAATTTCTGATATAATGCTAAGGCAAGTAAGTTAATTGAAGAACCATTATCTAAGAGTGTGCATGCAAATGACAAGTCGTCAATACGACTCTCCAAATAGTGAGCACCCATGTCTCTCTTTTTCCTTGGCAAAGTCTGATTCTTGAGATAATAAGTTGTGGATACTGACAAGACATATGTCTTTATATTTTGGTTGTCTTTCTTCCTACTAACCCTTGTCAATGTGCATCTCACCTTAAGGTATTTTTGAAATGCAGGATGGTTAGACACATACTCATCAAATGACATCTTTACAGTGATATTTTCTTTACAAAACCGTGCCATATCAGGGTCATCTTTCTGAATCTTTTTGATGTACTTTCCTGTCGTAAGAGCACGAGGGAAAGGGATTGAAGCTAAGGAAACAGAAGATGATGCATCCGAATCATGAACTGAAAGATCATTCTTGGCATTAACGGAAACAAAGTTCTTCATACATGAATCTTTTTGATGCAACATGGAATCAAAATCTAGAGTATCTACTATAGGTTGTGGAATAGAAGCTGGGGTGGTATCCGCCACAACCGGAAATGCAAGGTCCTCTATAGACTCTGAAGAATATCCATGCTGCCGATGCTGCATACGCGCTCTCCTCCTCCTCTCGGCTCCCTGAGTAAAAATCCTTGAATGGTGCTGATGGGGCTCTGAAATATGCTGCCTCTCCTCCTCGTCCTCTAAGGACTCCTCGGGTAGAGCTTCAGAGATGCCCCTCCTCATGTCACTCGCTCGGTCAGGTATGGTCACGATCCATCCGCTCCCGAGTGACATGTGGTTAGCCTCGTCACACGAAAGCTCAGATCTAGGAGATGCTGAATAGTATACCTGACCAAAGTGCTGCTGAGAACTAGATCGATTCAAGCTATTGGGGTTAGCCTGAACTTGGGTTGGGATTGAGGTAGAGGGTGTAGTCTGCTCGTCTCGCCATCTGGACAGGCGGTTGACATCCACCGTATGTCGTGAATTTCGTTTTTGTAGGAACAAAGCTCGTCGAGTATCTGCTGCTGAATATCCACGTGACCAGATGAAGAAGGAAGTGGATAAGACTGGGAAGAAGAACGGGAAGACTGGCCCTGCTGGCTAGGGTAATGCCTCTGCTACTGGGGTATCTGCTGAGATTGCGAGCCCTCTTGGCCCGCTTGGTAATGGCCCTGCCAGCCATACTGCTGGTACTGTTGCCGCTACTGCCGGGGTGGTTGGAATCCAGGGCTCTGCTATGAAGGAGGTGCTGCGGAAGTGAATGCGGTGTTGTGAAAGGTCGGGGATGCTTATAGGTATGTCGGTCTCCCGTACTTCCCTGCCTGGAAGGGTCCTGAGTATACCATACTCCATTCACCTCCCAAACTTGTAGAGGCTCATCCTGAACTATCTCTGCTAATGGAGGTGGCTGCTGGAAAGAGTGGGCGTAGGATTGGTCCTGCTCCCACGGCTGGGGTTGCCCTGGCACCAATTGCTCCTGAATATGGTGAACTCGATATACGGGAGCAGAGGGTGCAGTTACGGCAGGTATCTTTATCTTATACACCCTATCAGTCAACTCCTCCATTTATTTTGGAATCTTGGAGACGCTCCGGTCCAATTCATCAATTCTCATGTCAATCCTCTCGACTACAGTAAGCTTGTCCATAAGAAGTCCCATGCTAGGGATCACGTCCTGAGAGAGATCGACTATAGTCTATTTTCCCCCTCCAAATGAGAGTGAACTGGGGGACGATGTATAGGCCATGATGGCCATCTGTGAGCGTCTAGTTTCAGCCATATGCTCGAATACCTTCCCGATGGTATCTGATCCTTGTGATGTATAGCTTCCTTCACAGGCAATGCTCACTAAACCCTGCATCTCAGGGTTGAGACCATTGAAGAACGACTGGACCAAGATGTTGTCATCTAGACCATGACAGGGACACTTCTACAGGATGTCCTTGAATCTTTCCCATGCATCACAAAAGGCTTCTTGAGGTAATTGGGAAAACTTGTAATACGCATCCTCATCGTGTTAGTTCTACTTAGTAAGTAGAACTTCTTCAGAAACAGGTCCTTAAACTGGGCATAAGTGGTGACGGTAATTCCAAGATTTTTCGTCCAGTAATTGGCTTTTCCACACAAGACAAATGGAAGGGTTGTGAGCCTAATATAATCCTGGCTAACATTAGGATGTCTAAGGTTAGCGCAGATGAGCCCGAAGTCCCTTATGAATGCATATGGCTCCTTAGAAGCATTCCCATCAAAGTGTGGCAGCAGGTTCAGAAAATGCGACTTCAATTCAAAATCAACAGTGGGTTCGACCGGACTCAAGTACTTTCGAATTCTGTATTGTCCGAGGTTATGTGTCACATCCATTGGTGGTTCGACCCCAACATTGAGTTGTCCTAACTGAGCTTGGAGTAATGCATGTTGCTACTCAAATGCAGCTAATCTGGCTAGTACCATACTCATTGGGTCTTCAGGGTGTTCTTCTTCATCTTCTTTCTTCTTTGGAGACATTTTACTTGAATCTTCTTTATGTCCTGAATCAGCAAGGTGTTCTTGATTAGAAGAGGATTGAGGCATGAAGATATTCTCACCGAGGCGAAGGTCTTCCTCGATGAGGTGGGAAGAGAGAAAGGGAATGGTTTGAGGGTAACCATCCCGAGAGTGAGTGATCCTAGGCTCAAGAGGGTCATGAGTCCAGGTTGGCCCAAGTTACGCTTGGACCTTTGAAGATGTACTTCTTGAAGGGTTCAATGAGAGATTTGCAAAGTCCAAATAAATACCCCCAATCGGTCATCTTCGATGTTAAAAAAACTGATTAGAACACGATATTCAATGAGGAGCTAGTTCTACGGTGCACGTAAATGTGCGGAATAAACTCACACAATACAAACACAATTCAAACCCTCAATTTCACCAACTCAACACATGATGGTCGTAAGGGTTCGGCTGAATTATCTGATCGATTTTAGCTGGTGATAAATACAATCTTGGAAAGATTAATGAGCTGTTAGATGCCTGTATTTTCCTACAGACTGGCCTGATTCTTACGACTAATTGGACCTACTTTTAGCCAATATAGGAGCAAGTACGGACCGTATAAATACGGCTACCCATTCCTTGAGGACTAAGGCGTCCTCTAAACCTCCCACTCTGCTAAGGAAATCCAGACCGTTTACCGGCTATCCGTAGATCCTCACTGAAAAGTAGCTAATCGCCTAAAAAGAAAGAACCAGTAGTAAGTAAGAAATCTAGGCTTGGCTTTATCCTAGGGTCGTCTATCTCTCTCTCTCACTTGCAAGTAAAACAAACAACGAGGGCTTTATGCACCCGAGAATAGGGGTTCTTTTTATTCCAATTTTTTTCAATCGACCTGCTCAATTCAGTCTCAATTTAAGAGTTAGGTTATCACTTGAAAATTAATCTGAACAGAAAAGCACGTCTACCGTTCAGTCTCAATTTCCTTTTTGACCTTAAGTTATAAAACAAGAGGGAAATCGGAAATCAGAATGCAAACGAGAAACTATGATGCATGCTCAGAAGAAGGTATACTTACAGTGAATCCCAGCACTCTCCATGCATTATGCAAAGCTGAATTTATAAATTTTACACTAAATGCATGTAGATCGAGAAAACCACACCTAAACAATATACTATTAGCGGGGAAGAATTGATTTGATTTGAGCTAAATAGTACGTGTCTATGTGCGTCTCATTATGAATCTTATTAGATAAGTGAATCTTCTAAGATATGTGTGGCCTAAATTACGATGGGCACAAACAAATTTGATTCTATACTACCGTGTACCTATTCCTTAAATTCGCCACTCAAGTCGAGACCCACCCTCACCGGAGAGTGAAACATGTCTCGACACACCACAAAGTAAATTCCAAGTCTCTTTTAAAAGCGCGAGCTCTCAAAAAAGAGCCATATAAAGAAGCAAATTACCTAAATTATTACAACAAAATAATTACAAAAATTTAAAAAATTTCTCTAAAAGATAAATTGATTTTCTTGCTCTTCAACAGTTGGCGCGCGTCACGTCCGTCGACCTCCGATGTACTCCAAGTTCACCGGGCCCTCGCAAGGAAAAAAATTTATATTAGAGGGATAAAAACAAAATGTATACAAGAATATGAAGAGAAATAATTGAGACGAAAATGGATTAATTACAAGTGGCTCGGGGGTCAGACTACCCGAGTAAGTGAAAATCTAAATCCAATTTTTTAAATTAATCCCTAAGTCGTTTGCCTCCCCAGCAATGGCACCATCTAATGAATCATGAATACATTGTTTAATTTACGTTTATTATAGTACATGTACTTAGCGAATCAATCAGAACCGAGAGAAGATCTCCATGAAGAGTGTCTCGGCTTAATTTATATCCCGGGCAAGTCCGAGGTTGAACACAAGGAGGCAAAGGAACAACTTCAAGTTAATTTGAATAATTAGGTCGAAGTTTTTAAAAGGTATTTAATTGTATTTTTTAATGCAAAAATAGATGAGAATGCAAATGCAAGTGAATTAAGAAACTTAAGAAAGCACACAACTTAGCTAAATTAATTTTAATGTCAAATCACTTCAATTTAGTCAAATTATATTTTTTCTAGGATCCTAATCCAGTGATGAATGCATAACATATTTTTTTGAAATTTTAGGGGTTAAAATGCAATAAATAAAAATGTACACTTTTAAGGGGTTTTTAGCAATTTTTCACACATACAGAATGTAAAAATTACGAAAAAATCACTGGAAGTTAAACATGATGAAAGAAAGTTACCATAATTTTTTTAAATTTTTCTGACACAATATGAATTTTTTTATGAATTTTTTAGTGAAGACAGAGTGACAGTGACTAATTAATTCCTAATAAATCCACAATAGCAAATTAGGCAGAGAGCGGATTATTTCATATAGGTATTTTCTTATGGAAACCAGGAGAGTTGAAATTTCGCAAAATATGATGTGTGGATTTAATTAAAAATCAATTTTGAAAATCACTCTACAATTTATTTCAGGCACATGATAACTCAAATTTAAAAATATTTAGAAACTAATTCAAACAAATTTCAAGGCATTATCTCTAATTTTCGTGGATTTTTTAGAGCAACAATGAGTGAGATATGAATTTAAAAGTTCAATATGGGTAAACTATGCAGATTTTTGATTAAATAATTTTAGTTAATTCACAATATCTCACAAAAATATAAATAAATATTCAGATGATAGAGAATGAGTTGCTCAACATAATGTTATTTTTCCTTGAATAAAACGATGCGATATTGATGTCTAAATTAATAAGCAAACACAGGGTTGTCTATGCAATGCCGAAATTAAACTTAAGCAACACAAACTGTGCACATGGGCACTTTTGTAATTAAGGAAACATACAGGGAAAATGTTGCAATTTTTACAAAAAATAAAAAAATAAGAAAAATGACCTCTGTCTTCTTCTTCGCAAGTAGGGCACGGAGGTGAGGCGGCGACGCGGGTGGAAGGTGGCTCGACCGCTAGGAATGACAGCGCGCGACCACTGCCTGGGCGACGATGGGCAGCAAGCAACGGCAGAGGGGGGCTGCAGGAGGAGGCCGCTGGCCGTGGCTGGACGGAGGGGCGGCGCTGGGCGGAGGAGCCGCTGGCCGCGGGTGGTGAGGGCAGTCGTGGTTGATGACCGAGGGCGCGGGCAACTGGGATGGAGGGGTCGTGTCGCCTGCATGGCAGAGCTGGGTGGCGAGGCGCGGTGGCCGGTGGCTGGAGCGACCGTGGAAGAAGGAGGAGGGGGCGAGGGTGGAGCCGCTGCTGCTCCCTCCCGTGGTTTTTTTTATTTTTTTTATTTTTTTGAATGTTTTTTTACTGTAGTGATGCAGATTTTTTGATTTAATTTTTAATTTTTTTAATTTTTTTAACAGGGAATGCAAATGAATAGATAACATAAATGGTGTGGTGATGATGATAATGAATAAACAAATGTAGATATGTGGATGGTAGATTGATGTGATTAAAAAAATGAGAAAATAGCAACAATGACAAAATGAAGGGAAAATACCTACGATGGAGACGGTCGCCTATGGTGTGCTCACGAGAGTACAGTCTTTGCTCGAATCATCGGTGAGTGATGAGCTCGAGCAGCGTACAGATGCGGCTGCAATGTTGGCCAAGAAGCCAACAGATCTCACCGGAGAGAGGGTTGTCGTCGCTCAACCGTGGTTGCTTCACTATCATCGATTCAACTCTGGGAACTGGGCTCTCCTCACATAAAGATGGATCAAAGGCAAAAATGAGGAGAATGGAATGTATATAAAGAGAAAAAATGAGAGGTTATTAAAGTGGTGGGAGGTTAATAAAATAATAGGGTCGAATTAGAAGTTAGAAATTTTGGTGAAATGGTGGAGTTGAATGGTGGTTATTGTAGAGAATGAAAAATAAATAAAGGAAAATAGAATAAAATAAAGTAGGCTACTTTAAATATAATAAAATTAAAGAGAAGAAAAATAGTGGAGAATTTACAAAGGAAGACATACACCATGTACATTTTTTGTTTGTTTTTTTAATTTATATTTTTATCTTTTAAATAAGAGATATTTACAAAAGAAAAATACAATAAAATACTAGAATCAAAATACAACACAATAATAATTTTTTTGAATTTTTTAATAATTGAGAAAGATAAAATAAAAAATGAAGAAGGAATGAATATATACATGATATACAATGTACATCTAGGTCCCAAAACTCAACTTTTGCAAATGAGCTCTGATTTTAATGAAGCCACTTCCATTGGATAGATAATTTTCTAACTTGAACTCTAAAAGTGATTTTATTGAATTTGGAGTTCATACGGAGTGGGAATTTGGCCGGGAAGTTGGACTTTACGGCTTTTTGTCTTTGGGATTTAGGAGCATTTATTTGAGGTAAAATTTATTTTATATTTTTGAATTTTTATATACATTTTTATGAACAAGATAGAGAAATAATTATCCAAAAAATGAGTTGAAATAAAATTATCAAAAATACATGAAGTTTTGGGCTATCTATATGTGGAAAACTCCTTTAATTTTGCGGTTTTTTATTGTTAATTTATTTTGTACAATCTAATATACAATAATTAGTGTGTTTTATTTACAAGAGTTATTGTGTTAATTTGTTAATTTTATGAACTTTTATTTGGGAGTTTACTCGGAGATTTTGCTAAGATCAAGATATTGAGATGATGAATCGCGGATTCATCACACCTACACATCTTATTCTCCACCTATTCTTTTGTAGATAACTTTTGTTTGAAAAATATCATTTTCAAAATTAAATAAAAATTGGAAAAATAAAATCAAATAAAAATTTCAAAAATTAAAACCAATAAAAAAGAGTTTTCTCTTTCTTCGAGAAGAAATTAAAAATCATAAAAATATTCTCATTCTCAAAACTTTGAGTATAGTTATTCTTCTTCCTCGAATTCGACCCAGGGACACTTACCTGGTTAAAAATTAGTGTAGATAAAAATAGGAGAGAGACCTTTTTTATTCTATTCATTCTTTCTCTCTCTTCTATTTGTATCGATTTTTGTTTGAAACTAGAGTTTTTTTTCTGAGCGGTTCTCTACATTGACACATCATTTCTACCGCTCACAAACCCGAGTCATCATATAATTTGGCTTAAAATAGCCTAAGTGTAGGAAAAAATACAAAGTAACAAGGCACTAAATAATGGAGGAAAGAAATATAATGAATAGACAAGTGCTCGACCCCCTTATTCTTAGTGTAAAAATAGCCTAAGTATGGAGAAAGAATAGAAAAAGAGAAGCGATTAAAATATCAATGAATAGACAAACATGGGTTCATGCCTCCCTTATACTTTGGCTTTAAATAGTCTAAGTATAGAGCTAGGATCTAAAGAAGAGATAACCTAGACTCGCAAAAGAATAAAATAAGTCAAGTGAATGAAAAAAAATCAAGTTTAGGAAGAAAGAATGCGAAACTGTTAGGATGTGGAATATGCCCTGACTTCAATCTTTTCGTTGCAGCTTCATATAGAGTCATCTGAAATGTTTGCCAGATAATCACACTGCATAAAGTCAATTTATTCTACTTGGACTAACCATTTTTTAGATTTGATGAAATGCTTCAACAATTGTCCATTTAACAAGAAAGAACATATATCATCTAAGAGGTAAGCTATCTCTGCACTGCTATTAGTGTACTTCTATCGTAATATAGGGACTTGTCCACTTTGACTTAAGTTTTCTGTGGAAGATCTTCAACTTTGCATTAAACAACAATACCTTTTGTCCCAAGACAAAGTTCTTGCACTTGATGTGTTGATCATGCCACTTCTTTACTTTGTCCTTATAGATCATCATGTTGTCATACGCTCTGTTTTGGATCTCCACAAGCTCGTTCAAATTCAGGTCATGGCATAGTTTCCATAGGTGACAACTCCAATTGACTTGATTTATTTCCCATAAAGATTTGTGAATTAACTCAGCGGGCAAATGGAATGGCTTTCCAGAAATCATTCTAAAAGGTGAAGTACCAAGTGATGTCTTGT
Organism: Ottelia alismoides; assembly: GCA_037367405.1. Taxonomy (NCBI): domain Eukaryota; kingdom Viridiplantae; phylum Streptophyta; class Magnoliopsida; order Alismatales; family Hydrocharitaceae; genus Ottelia; species Ottelia alismoides. The sequence continues at coordinate 44,883 of JAZKJV010000660.1, forward strand.
AGACTATCCTATAGACCAACAGAACTTAGTTTAATAGCTGGGACCAATTCTTCCTATCAAGGCGAACCAATTTCTGAAGAATACTCTTCACCCTCTATTTGAAACCTCTATCATGTCATTCGATTGTGGTGATAAGTACAAGTAACTCTATGATCAAATCCATAGTCTTTAACTAATGATTTCATTTCTCTGTTCACAAAGTGGTTATCCCCATCATCAATCGGTACTTTAGGGACCCCTAACATCAAAATAACATGGTCCTTCACAAATTTACAGACAGTCTTGTTGTCTGTAGCTTGGGTTGGGATAGCCTCCATACACCGTTACAAACAATCCATTGCCTATAAGATATAATCATGTACATGGATATAAGGAAAGGTACCCGTGAAAACTATGTCCCATGCAGTAAAAACATAATAGAAATCACTGGCTGAATGGGCATCTCATCTCTAAAGCTAACCATCCCTCCCATCCTTTGACAAATCAAGCACAACCGTACAAAATCCATAGCATCTCGAAACAAAGTCGACCAGTACAATTCACATTGGAGTAACTTGTGCGTGATTCTTTTTCCTAACCTTCATCGATTTTATCCCATCCTCAAGCATCATTAAATCAGATCCAAACTCAAATCTCAAACCCTCATTCCTGAAGTGAAACCTCAATTCATCTCATCATATATGCATTTGTGCATGTCACATGTGAATTATATTCTTTAAGGTAGAGATTAAGTATGCAATACATCACACAAATATTTTAAGGGATTTTTACCCGGCAAATCCTATAATCTTTGCCAATGACCTCTATGACCTTTGAAACATCGATATTCCTCCCTCGACCCCGTAAACTTGCTCCGTCTTACCCCACAGACCCTACCGTTAATTTTAACTTTATTTGAGTAAATTGCTTGGGTTAGTCTTGAGTTAATCTAACCAATGGACAACCAACAGTGGATATTCCACCCCCATATTCCCTCTCTCCTCATTCTCTCTCCCCCTCTCTCTGGTTGCCATCTCCTCGCAAGATTCGAGCGTTGATGAGAAGGATCGGTGCTTCGAATCGGTGGTTGCTCATCCTCCTCCTTGGTGCCGCTCCCTCCGGCAAACTACCAGAGTGTGTGCATGCTCGACAAGGGCAGAGGGGAGGAGTTCTGGGCGGGGAGGCGGAGGGGGGGAGGGGAGGAGGCCTGGGAGGGGCGGAGGCCTGGGCGGAGGGGAGGAGGCCTGGGCGGGGAGGCGGAGGGGAGGAGGGCGGGGGTGGAGGGCGGACGACGGGGAGGAGAAGGGGGCTGAGGAGGCAGGGAGGAGGCCTGGGTAGGGAGGAGGCTTGGGCAGAGGAGAGGAGGCCTGGGCAGGGCGGAGGCCTGGGCAGGGCAGAGGCCTGGGCGGGGTGGAGGCCTGGGCGGAGGGAGGAGGCCTGGGCGGGGACGCGGAGGGAGGAGGGCGGGAGGGCGGAGAGCGGACGACGGGTAGGATAAGGGGGCTGAGGAGGCGGGGAGGAGGCCTAGGCGGAGGGGAGGAGGGCGGGAAGGAAGAGGGCGGGGGGCGGAGGGCGGACGATGGGTAGGGCGAGGGGTGGGAAACAGAGATAAGGAGGAGGAAGAGGGGGAATGACATTGAATATAAATTTGATAAATAAAATGGGTATAATTTAAAAGAACATAACGGAACCCGATTAATTTTAACGGGTAAATGGATGGGGGTTAACTATAGGGTTTGTAGGGTAAGGGTTAGCATGTTTACGGGGTCGAGGGAGGAATATCGATGTTTCAAAGGTCATAGAGGCCATTGGCAAAGATTATAGGGTCTACTGGGTAAAAATCACATCTTTTAAACTAGGGAAGTGTGAATAATTAAGTTTCAAACCCTAATGACTATGGCTTGCTAACTCAGAATTCTATGAGCTCATAGACCAAGTGTTCTTTACTCCTCAAGCATTGAGTTATAGTGAAAGTGTTAGGGATTTGACCACCTCATTTAGTTAGTGTTTTTGTGATTTTTTATTTTTTATTTTTTTAGTTTTTATATAAAGTTAGATGTATTTACAAACACATGTTAGTCTCATTTTCACTCTCCTTGAAAATATTTTACAAACCTTGCCACATAAATATAGATTTTCCAAACATGTTCAAAGAAAGTAAAATCTCCATTTTACAAACCATTGTAAAATATTTTTCAAAGACAATGTCACATAGTTATAAAATTTTTCAAATCATTTTACAAACATCTTACACAAATCAGTTTAAAAGGTACTTTACCCATAGCCCCAAAAAGTTTTGAAAATTGTGAAAATATGAGTTATGGCTAAATATGTATGAAATATATACGGTTTATCCTCTATACTTAGCTTGTGCTATGTCATCATATCATTATATTTTACAACCATGTCACATAAATATAGATTTTCCAAACATTTTTCAAATGATTTTCAAAGCAAGTAAAATCTCCATTTTTCAAACCATTGTAAAATATTTTTCAAAGGCAATGTCACATAGTTATAAAAAAATTTCAAATCATTTTACAAATATTTTACACAAATCAGTCCAAAGTACTTTACCCATAGCCCTAAAAAGTTTTGAAAAGTTTGAAAATATGAGTTATGGCTAAAGTATATATGAAATATATACGATATAACCACTATACTTAGCTTGTGATATGTAATCATGTCACTAAGCTATATGAAGCCATAACTCATGCTAAATACATGGGGATATATGGGAACTGACTCAGATCTCTCGCATATACTTAGCATAAAAGTAACCTAAGTATAAGAAGAGGACCAAGAGGAGGGTTCAATGAGTGAAGAAACAGAAATGGGCAGGCACTCAAGTACCCCCATACTTAGGCTGAGAAGAGCCCAAGTAGATAGATGTGAAATAAAGATGAAGGGATCTAATGTGAACAATCAGAGAAACTTGATCCCTCCTATACTTAGGATGAAAAGTAGCCTAAGGAAATCAGGATTGGGTACCGGGACATGAGGGCTTAGTTGAATCTTAATGATGAATGAATCGATGGAGATCAAGCATTGAGTCTTAAGATTTTACGGGATTGATTTTGAGAAATCACATTCAAGGCTCAAATAAGCAAGCAAACACATAGTTTCACCAACTCACACATGAAGACCAATAAGTATTGGTCATTTTGTATTGTTAGTTTTATTGGTGATAATCCAAGATTAAAGTCCACTACGTAAGGGTTTAATGTGGGTTTTGGGTACTATCCTAAGGATGCGTTCACACCTCTTAGCATACATAATACTCATGCATATAATGAGGGATTTACTCTCCCATAAAACAAGGAGAATTTCACTCGATTTTATTAAGGTTGACTTGCATTAATTCAGTCTCAATTTTAAGCTTATGGTTATCACTGAGATTAATATGAGCAAGCAATAAATACTCTCTACTATCCAGTCCCAATTTCATTTAGTTCCTAAGTTGTAAATCAAGATCATGAATCAAGAAAAGCTGACGCAACCAAAAATCATGATGCATGCTCGAGAAAGCAATACTTATAGTACTTCCCAACTCTCTCCATGTGTTATGCAAGTCTGAATTTAAATCTTCATTGCATGTATGCAAGTCGAATAATCCGCAACCTAAACATGCTACTATTAGCAGGAACAATTGAGTTGATTTGTCTAAGTAGAGTGATGTTTATGTGCATGCCATTTTATTAGTGAATCTATTTAGATGTTCTGAATCTTAATGATGCAAGTTAGTGTGTCCCACCTACGATCAAGCACATAAGTATATGGGATAAATAATGCTCGAAGAGTTGCATGCCTAACCCTAGATCGGACACTCAAATAAGGTCCCACCCAGGTTAGGGGTAAAACAAACTCCACACACCAATAATGCAAAGTTCAGACCACATTTACACACGCGAGCTCTCTAACAAGGGCCACTATAAATGAAATTATTACACATTATACACAAATGAATGAGACATAATGTTAATAAAATCTTGGTTTCTTTAGAATGTGCTTTTACGGTTTCTCGCAGTGGGAGCTCTCGACTCCTCGCCTTCGCTTCTCCCGAGCATCCTCAGTCTCCGCAGGTCCTGCCACACAAGCTAAGTATTAGATATCTAATTCAAGAGCGATAATAAACATATCAACATGACAAGACAATGCAAATACATCAGAAATAAACAAGTTGACCTAAATATCAAAATAATCAACTTAAGTAAACAATAAAACCTAAGTAATCACGAAGATTAAACTGTGTCCCCAACAACAACACCATCTGATGAATATGCTAAGTGGCTAAGTTAATATGGTCTCATTGTAATATGACCACTTAGCGATCTAATAAAAACTGAGCGAGAATATCCTTGCGAGGAGGGGCTTAGTTACATCTTTTTTTAACTTGAGTAAGTTCAAGGTCGATCTCAGGGACGCGATCTATTCTCATGATTAATTAAATCTTAATACCTAAGTTAAGTGATATATTACTCTATCTATGTCAAGTAATGTATACAAAAGATGCAAAACACACCATATACGACAACATGCATTTTTATTTTGATTTCATGCAAGTTAAATTTGATAAACAGAATGCAACATGACATATTGCAATGCAAATAGAGGTATATACAGTAATATGCCCCTAAATGGCAATTTATTTGAGCAAGACATAAGTGATTAATTTCATGATCATTTGATGCATCAAATTGAATCCATGTTTAACCAAAAATAATAAAAATATAAGGTAATGTGACACAACATATAACAAATAAAGTCTTCATGTTTAAAGTGTCAAGTCATGGTTTAATTCATGTCATTAGATAGATGATCAAATAAGCATTCAAATGAAATTGAAGTAAATGAAAACGAAGTCCATATGCTCAAGTTCTAAACCAAATGGTCCAAGGGCATAAATGCAAATAAAAACATAGAAAATATATACACAAACATTACAAAAAGATCATTTAGAGGCATAAATGCAATACGTAGGAACAAACAAGCCTTCCATATAATTTTTCATGTGCACGGGGACCTAATTGTAAATGTGATAAGTCTGCAACGCCCTCACATAAATTTCCCAAGAGCATCATGTGAGGCACGTGCGAGAGGACATATTTGCAATTATGGAGAAGATGAATGCCTCGGATGCAATTTCCCAGCCCCCATACGTGCAAGGCACATGCGTAGAGGCTCAGGCTCAAGCATGGGTTAGATGCAAGTGTGGAGGCCACGTGGGGTGATCTCCATGCTTTGGAGCGCGCTCGATCCCACAGAGTCGGTTACTTCATGGCAGAGCTTGGGGCCTCATCTGGGCTGCCCAATCAGGCTGATCGGACGGTATCTATAACGTACGTCCTCCTCCTCCTATGACTTCGTACTATGATGATGGTTATGCTCCAATGACTCATCCATGGCTCCTCCTTGCTCCCTTTCATCTTTTGAAGCACAGGGCAACTCCTCAAGAAGCGGTTGAAGCTCCTGGAGGGTTGGAGAAGGCAGAGTGATAATCGGATTGGGGGAGACGATGGAGGCTCACCGGAGATCTTGGTCTAGAATGGAGCGAACTTCCAAGCTCTGGACATTGAAGAGGGACCTCCAAAAAGGGGGTTAAAGATATCCGAAGTGGTATGTGTGTGGGATCCATGAAGGAGATGAAGGCCTGGAGGAGGCAAAGAAGGTGAAGGTCTGATGGGTCCTCTGTCATGGTGGCAGAGGAAAGGGGGTGAAATGTTCAGGTGTGTAGGAAGAAGGAGGTGGCAAGGTAGTCCCCCCGCGAGGATCAATGATCATCGAATAAGGTGGGGTATGGTCAAGGTGAGGAGATGGTGTCCATACAAGGATGGAAAATAAAGAGAAAAATAAATAAAAACAATCGAAAGCTTACCTAGAATTCCGAAGAAGGTCGTGAGGCGGAGTGGAGGCTTGGGTTGAGCCCTATAAGAGGCTCCGATCGTCGCTTGACATGCTCCATCGAGACACGACGCTCGAACGACTGCGATGCGGCCGTGCCATGGACATTCCGGCCATGGATCTCACCGGAGGTGAACCTCCATCATAGTGTTTCAGTTCTGCCACCCTCTGTCACGGGGAGGAGAAGAAAGCTAGGGGAAACCTCTCACGAAGGGTGGACCGTCGGAATTGAAGGTGGCTCGATCCATTTGAATGTAGAGTTTGGAGGTTGCAGAAGGGTGTGTGTAAATGTTGCAACCCCCGTGAAGACTAGATCAATGAGAGCAAGTTAGGGTGTGTGAGAGGAATGTGTGGTCGACGTGGGGGAATGATTGGTGAGTGGGGAGGTTGCTCGGATAAGTGGAGGAAAATGGGCAAAGATCAGCAGTTGGTAGTTGCGACTTGGAGAGAGGAGAAGCGTTGAATGTGGAACATGAGTGTGGACCGTTGGATCTTGCGATCCAACGGTGGAGAAGGCAGCGCATGGGTGTGGCTGAGATGGATCTGATTTGATAAGATCGGAGGGTTGTGAGAGAGGCATGAATAGAGGGCCCTGATCCGAACAAGGCAATCGTATCAGAAGGTTTGGGATGAAGTAGGTGTCAACAAATGAGCAGGACACATGGGCGGAGGTGGATGCTCCATGTGGCCCAATAGGTATTAAAAAAAGAAGGGATTTTTACCCAGCAGACCCTATAAACATTATAAAATGCCTCTACGACCTTTTGCACAACGTAATTACCCCATCGACCCTGTAAATTAACACAAGAACCCTCAAGGGCTTAAAACATATTACCCAGAGGGTTCATGGGGTAAGAGTTGGCAAGTTTACAGGGTCGAGGGAGGAATTAGGTTGTTTCAAAGGTCGTGGAGGTGACTGGCAAAGTTTATAAGGTCTGCCGGGTAAAAATCCCAAAAAGGAAAAAAGTTAGTAATTTAACAATAAAATAGTTAGAAGCCTCAAATAAAAAAGTGTTAAACATGAAAGTTGTAGAACTTTTTCAGATATGCAAGTTTCATGTTTAACACAAAGTCAAAATAGGTCATTTATATGTAGATATTTTTTTGTAAGTACTTTTACAGAATTAAAAATACTTGTTTTAATTTCTTCTAATATTTTTTGGGAATTTTTAATTTATAATTAATGTTAAAACAAATATGTACAATATTTATCTAATTTTTATGAGATTTTTAAAAAAATAAAAAAATACAAAAAATTAAAAGCACAATAACAGAATTATATATATATTAATTAGGGTAAATTATCTACATAGTGTTAGTTGTTAATGTTATCAAATTAGGATTACATTTTGTTGAATAGTTTAAATAAGAGGGATAATAAATGTAAGATATGATGATAAATCACAGATTTATCAGTCCTCATGCTTCTAGGGTGTGACAATGAATGTGGACACTCTGATATTCCTGTTACACAAAAACTAAAAACCCTCGCAACCTCAATAAAGTATGCAATGCAGTATGAGATATAATAGAAATGATCTTATAGATGACAATTGTACAAGGTCATGTGATGAAGCACAAATGCTCAATAATTCTTCTTCTTAGAATTCTTCTTTCCCTTTTCTCTCACAAGGGATGGAGTTGAGAACAATGAGAGACTTTTTAGCACTTAGAATGTATGTGGAGAGTACAGAGAATAAAAGTGAATTGTGTAGGAAGACTGCATGGTATGAAAGGCCTTATGTCTCCCTAAAAAGGAACATAAGACGGTTGTTTATGGTAGTTACCCAACCTTTAAATATGGAAGGATGCACACATTAGCTTTACTAAACACTATCATTCAAGTTGAGTGGTCATACCAATAGTCGACTAAAAAATAACTCACTCATTTGAACTACGTGGCTCAATCGGCTTGTTAGAAGGGCTAGTCGGCTGGTGAGTCGGCCAAAGTTTGTTATCAGTCAATTGACCATTTAAATGAGCATTCAATATGATTAATCAACTTATCAAAATCATCAGTCAGATATACAGAAATCGGTCTACTAGAATACCGGTCAGTCGGTTGATTGATTATGATAACTAAATTGAGCTGGAGTTGATGCTACGCATATTCACGGGGTTTACAACGAAATTATCTCAATAAATTATAAAACACTTGGAATTCTTCTTTATCTCCATATAATTCTTAACTTTGATCATCAAAAGATGTGACTTCATAGCTTTCAATTCAATCGTACTTTTAGCATATCTACTTATTCTTCTTCTTCATTGTGAGCTTCTCGCATAGTTCATCATCAAATCCTTAGCTTGCTTTAAATCTAAAATACAATATAATACAACAAAACTTTTATCATTTTTTACATGCAATCACTAATAGAAGCAATTCCATATACTTCAAAGCATTTATGACCATCCTAAAGCCACACCATTCTGCCAATAAGAACGGATCGTAGAGAGTTATTATCCCCACCCCCCCTCCCTCAAACCTTCCGAAACCCTTTTCTCTCTTCAATTTTAGAGTTCCTTGAAGTACCTTAATGATTCCCAAGTAACTCCTTTATGGAGGGAAAGAAGGAGCAAGAGGAGAAGTTTTTGTTATTGTCATTTGTGCCATTAAGCACTATTGTATCTACATACCAGAAAGATACACCAACTTACTATTGTTTTTGCTACTACTAGAGGTACATGTCCACCTAGATGAGATATTGGACCCCCTCTAGTGTTTATGTGTTCTATTGAAGACTTCATTTTTTTGCATTTAAGTAGTAATCTTGGAACTCAAGGATTTTGCACGAGAACATATTGTGGTCACATGTGTATGTATAACTAAATGTATCCCACGTAATACTTTACCAAAAGAATATTTACATACACACTGCAATTGTAGTCGTATTAAATTAAATTCTATCATCACTATCTTCTTATTATAACTTTACGATGTGGAGCACGTGCTATAATGAGATGTGATCGGTAGTAATTGCGCATAAATGTGTGAGCAACAACTGACAAAATGAAACTTTAAAGCAGTAATAAATCATACGGTGCAATTTCAAGTGCAACCACATCATTCCATTTGAGCCAATAAAAGCTATGGAGAACCCATGCGAGTGATGTCGGGACGGGTCGGGATAATCCAAGCCACCATGGGCATGGGTGGGCCTAGCCCGAACATGAAATTTCAGCAATAGGAAGCCATGGGTCCTTCCCACATGTACATTGGGTCCAAGCCAAGCATGAGCTTGTTGGACATGTGAGCCCACAGTGAGCCATTATGCAATAAATGTTATTGCAATTCATTCCTTGATCTGAAATGAAGAATACCTAATTTGTATAATTGGTCCTTTAGTACAATTAGGGTTATGTACTATGCTCATCTTAATGATCATATAATTGTTGATTCAAATATTGAATCATAGAGGCTAGTGCTTGGATGATATTTAAAGAGTTATATTGAGGACTCATCAAGTACCGTGAAATCCTCTCTCTCTCTCTCTCACTTGTGGCCATCCACATTGTGTTGGAAAAAAGTCGCCATCATCTCTACGTCATTGTGTCGCCGCCTCCACTGCTCGTGGATCTCCTCCGTCTTCGGAGATTCTCGCTCGTGGAGAATATGTCGGATTTCATGAGATGAAGTCAGGAGATTCTATTCTCAGATCGTCAACGTGGATTGCAGGAAGCATGTGATTCATCCTCACACCTACAAGTGTGATCTACGTCGGATTGGACTTGAGACATGAGGTCTTTTCATTTAGAGATAGATCACAAGGACACTTCAAGAGGTAACCATAATTCCCATTTGGTGATATTGATGAAACAATTCAAGAAGTGTTCTTGGATCATGTGGTTTCATCACATAATTTTTTTAAAATCCGTTGTCCTGAACAACTAGTATGATTAGTCGCTTCCGATCGCATATGATGCGATCTTCACGCTTCCTTGATGTGCTTCCAGTTTTTTCCCATAACCTTCAAGTGATATTAGAACCTTGGTCTGGTTGGATATGGTCCAAAATCCTAGATGAACAAGATTTTCTAAATTGGATGCTCGGGGACTCGTTATTTTGCTTTGGATGCAAGTTTCAAATTGTTGTTCCGTTGAAATAAAAACCTAATGTTTGTGCATTGTTTATGTGTGTTTTTATTAAAATTTATTTAGAAACTCTAAATATGTCTGCAAAATATTAATCTTTTATTGTTGCTAAAAATGCATGAATATAATTCGAAAAGTTCCCGCTACAATATTGTTTTTGCATGTATTCACGAATCTGTAAGAAACTATTTTTTGCTTATTGTTTTTCCATCATGAAACATGAAATAAACACTTGGATTACATAGAGAATCAAACAAGCAAATCGCTCGAATTTATTTCGCATGCTTCTGACTCAGTTTGCCCTGGATATTCCATATTTAGTGGAAATGAGTCGGATGATGATTGGATCATTAAATCTTCTTACTTAATGTGTTTATCATTCAATGGAAATCATGGAAAATATAAATTTGCATTTATTAATTAGATGCCTAATAATTATTAAAATATTTGATTAAACATAATCGGCCATTGAATGTATGTTTTCATAAAAAAACTCTAGTTTATCCTACAATAGTTACAGGACAACTTGTACATGTAAAACCAAGAACATGTTTCTTTGATATGACTAGAAATTTAGTATGCTTAAAATTGTTTTAAAGATGCCTAAATCTCTGAGTGATTACTATATATAATATAATACCGGTTATCAAAGTTGATCAATAAAACTGCAAGTACATTGATATTATTTTGCATTGTTCTCAATCACAATGATGAAAGTGTCTAGTCCGATTATGCTAGCTTGGTATAGTAATTAGTGCCTTTCATGTCAAGGAAATGCTCCCTCCCAGCATAACTCTAGTGTACTGGCCAGATCCATTTTTGAGGAAAGAATAATATGAATAAGTCAAGTTGTACTCCAATTGTTAAAATACAAAATAATATGTACTTATGAGAGCTTATACTATATGGTAATATCAAGCAAACCCTAATTGTTTGTTGGTTGATTGATTGGATTGATAATTGATTTAACTTAATTAAATTAAATAGATCCAATTAAAATAAACACTCTATTATGAATAGTGATGTATTTCCCTTGGAAGAATTGATTATGTGAATATGATTCACGATAATTAGTTAAATTTTGAATAGGATATGGAGGATCACATAAGTGACATCCATGGTCTCCTGTGAAGCCGAAGGGTTCCATCATCATGGATTGTATGTAGGAGACACATACCCGACGTGATGGCTCCTACATACAAGCACGCATGGATCGGGTTCTTTGCTTCTCGAAAGAGTAAGCTCTCATGTGTAGTGACCCCAATATCAGGTCATCGTATTATTGGAGCAATATCGGATTGCGCATAGCGAGTACTATTCCCGTTGACGATTGGTTCAATTAACAAAAAGTCAACATCACCTTGGGGGGTGGGCCCTGACGTTAAAGACTAAATTGGGAAATGCAAGTTGTACTTTCAAGGTGGAATGAGTTCCCGCTTCTTTTTATCTAAATTACGGGTTCTCATATTATTGAGATAAAACAAAGGTAAGAAGGAGATCCCAGATCTTACTTGAGATATAATGGTATGCATATCTCTTACTTTGAAAGTGAATAAGGGAATGAACTTTCAGAGTTGACAAGGCAAGAAAACTTTGATATAAAATCCTTAATCAAAATAAAATGTGTATTCATGTAAATTACCTTATTTCAGATAACCTACATTAAACCCACTCAAAATTATACTCAATAATAACCAGTAAAATTTCACGGATTGGATCCATGATCAAGATATTGTACTTGCAATTGGACGCATAATCTATGTGGTTGTGCAAGTTTCCTTATAATAATGAGGAATGACAATTAAATAGGTAATAGGACAACAACCTTGGGTTTGTATGTATCTATAGTCTTGATCTCTCATCGAATGTGCTTTGGAAATATCATGACGATGATGATTGTATTTATCAAAAATCTTTATAAAATCTAAGATGTTTTGAAAGACATATGTGCTCTCAATAGTTAATAATGAATGGCATGGTTCACTGCATTTTGCAGAATAATGGCTCGATAAGAGAAGATGTACTCAAAATGTCTGAGTACCTTTCTGAAACAAAGTCTTTAAGAGTTAATATGGATGTAGATATGATGAGTGTCATCATTCTACTATCTATACTCTAGTCTTTCATAAAGCTTCATAATATTCATATTGTATGAATTGAATGAAGCATATATAAATGTTGAAATATTCTAATATTGGAATCTTTTAAGTTCAACATAAGAGATCCATTGTCTTAAGCAATGGTTGTTTATAGAGGAAGGAAGCGCAGTGGAAGCAGGGTCTGACCCATGTGAGAAGGAAAGTCAAATAGTTGACTGTACTTCTATAATTTCCACACATATGACATCCAAAGAGTTGGATGAATGCCAATACTGCAGCAAGATGATGTATTGATGGTATTACTATCTAGACTATATGGAATCCTTAGAAAAGGACTCTAATAGTGCATCGGTATATTATACATCTACATATAATCATTGAAATTGACTTGCTTATTAGATAAGATCAAAGTCTAATAATTGTATCTCATTCTTCTAATAATACTTACAATTGGTTGCATATGTTTTGAAAGACTAGAAAATTTGATCTTAAGGTTTAATAGCCATCCACATGGACGTTGATGCAATTATTGCAACAATTTCCAGTGGATAGATAGACTACATATTTTCAGTTGGAGAGCCCTTAGTCTTAGAGAATGTCTCTATGACCTAGATATTAGAATACATTCATTGTTTATTTCTAAATGTTAGAAATAAACATGTATTCTGGAATAGAACTATCATCAATAGATTAGTAAGAGATTAAAATTTAGACTGTCTGAAATTTCAAATCTCGCATACTTGTGAATATTGTATTCAAAAGTAAGATGTCCAATGCACCCTTCTCTGAAAATGGTGTTAGATTCCAAGGTATTCAAGATCTCATACATATTGATGTCTGTGGATCATCTTTATCATAATAAACATTAATGATATGTGATATCTATTGATAATTATTTGTGATATGAGATTTCTTCCCTTTACCTTAGGAACCTTTGAAATATTCAAAGATTTCACTATTTTGGTTTAGAACCAAAGTTTAAAGGAAGATGGAATAAATTTGATCTAACCAAGGTAGCAACTACATGTTAAATGAATTCAAGGAATACTTTATGGAGAAAGGAATATCATTCTTATCCCATTCCTCCTAATGAACCTAAACTCAATAGAGTTGTAAGGAGATGCAATTGGATCATGTGTGACATGATTTGATCAATGATGAATATTATCATAATTACCTCTTAGTTTACATATATGTATGTAGTAGAGACTACAATGTATATCCTTAATAAGATTCCATGAAATCTGAACCCCAAAACCCCCATATGCTATGGTTTGGAACCTAGCCTAGTGTTGGACATTTTAGGATTTAGGGTTGCTTGGTCCATAACCATGTCATGAATACAAGTAAGCTGGAATCTAGCACCAGAGAATGCTACTTCATTAGGAATACAAAGGATGGTATTCGATACCTACTTTATGACCTTGGGCTTCTTAAAAGATTTTAGCTCTAAGGATATGATTCTTAGAGGATGACTTTCTTGAGAATCAAACCGAAAATGAAGTAAAGGAACTCATTGAATCTTGAGAAGATAATGAGGCTCCTGAAATCGGAAACTAAATGGACAAATAAAGATAAAACGCTCATACCTCTTCAAATTAGTTTGAAGGTGGTAAGTCCATCTAAAGGGTATGGATTCCATGTGTTAGAAAAATCTGACAATGATCTGACTTCATATGATGAAGCTTCTGAGGATCATAACATGGAGTCTAAAGTAGACTTCATATACGTGTGTTGTATATGGACCCTTGAGAATCCACCTATAAGGGCAAGACACGTTAGGTGTAAATGGATCTTTAAGAGAAAGAGGGAACCTGATGAGAAGGTAGAAACCTTTAAAGCATGTTTCGTAGCCAGGAGCTACACACAGAAAGAAGACATCACTTGCGATGAGACTTGCTTTCTAGTGGCCTTACTTAAATCCATCATAATTTTGCTAACTGTAGCTACACAATTTGACTATGACATCTCCAAGATGGAGGCCAAGATTGCATTCCTCTATGAATTCATCGCCATGGATATTCATATGAAGCAGCCACATGGCTTCATGGATGAGGAATGCATGGTGTGCAAGCTAAGGAGCTCCATCTATGGACTCAAATAAGCTTCTAGTAGTCGAAACATCATATTTAATGAAATTATAAAGGTTATGATTTCTTACAGAATCTTGGTGAACCATGTGAAGCTTAGTGGGAGGGTTATTATGTTCATCATGCTAAATATAGATAAAATCCTAATCATTTGGAATGATATAAGGATAATAATAAGTGTTTTATAATCTAGTTATTCCATACCTTTATATGAAAGATCTCAAGGATACCTCTTAGATCTTAGTTATGAAGTTGTTCAGAAGAAAAGAGAAGGGGGTATTAGGACCGTCACATTAGTGGTTCACCTTGAACATATTCTGTTTTTGGGAAAATCCCAAGGAAGGTTTCCTTCCCATAAGATATGATACTGACATGTATGAAGGGATAGCATCTCAAAGAGTTGAGAAAGTGAATGCTAAAACTGTTTGCCCTTGTGCATCGGTTATGAGAAATCTGGTGTATGCTAGATGTGTACAAAAGCCAGATGTCTACCATGCAGTGGGAGTATTAAACTATTACTAATCCTACCATGGAGATAAAATACTTGATTGCAGTAATAACAATATCTTCAAAGATGACAAGATTTTTTAGATAGTGATATCAAAGTCTTACCTTCAAGAACTTAAAACTTTATAAATAGTAATCTAAAAGGTCTTAACTGCAGATGTCTTATAAGACATAATACCGAAACTTTAACTTGGGAGATAGAGATCTCCAAGAATAAAGGTATTCTGATACGAATAATAGAAATTACATATGTTTATAAAGATTATTGATTTTTAGGGTCAAAGACACTATAACTGCTTTAACAAAATTGAGTACTGGTTGCATAAGATGCAACATTCGCATTGGATGCGAGCAAAGTTACTGAGAGATATGCAAGCACCGTAAAAGGACATGGCATAGTCTCTCAGGAATAGAGTGACTAGTCAACTTACCAAGATATTTTTCTAAATATCTTATGATTAGCACATGAATGTGGGTTTAAAGATTTGATCATTAATGGCTCTTTGGACTAGTGGGAGATTGTTGAACATGCGAGTACACAACGATCCATTATGTAATAAATGTTATTGCAATTTATTCTCTGATCTGGAATGAAGAATAACTAATTTGCATAATAGGTCCCTTAGTACAATTAAGGTTATGTACCATGACCATCTTAATGATCATACATCTGTTGATTCAAATGTTGAATCATAGAGGCTAATGCTTGGATGATATCTAAAGAGTTAGATTGAGGACTCATCAAGCAATGTCAAGTGATTATTGAGTGAGGGGATCTCCAGCCTGAGAAGAAGATGTCAATTCCTCTCTAATGGTTGATATCTAACCGTCCTCTTAATGCATGCTCGCTGCATAGGAATAGATATTCGGAGATGTTAGATAAGTTAGGTCAAAGAGTTGACTTAATGAGATCGAGATAACCAAGACCTATGTCGTATACTGTCATGATGTAGACACACATCCTCTAACCGGAAATAGATGTGTTACTATATATTTGAGTATGTACATTTGGCAAACCAATAGGTTGATGATCTAATCAAGGTTTATACACCAGTGAGCTGGTGTGCATAAAATGGCATATGACTAATACGATCTCTCAAGGGATCATACAGGTTCATTACTGAACCAGAAGACATGAGCTCAATCATGCAATATTTGGGATCAAATTCCATGCACGGTCGTCTCGCTTTGGAAGCTTGACTGAATTTGTAGGTTTGATATATGATTTTGGAAACTATGATCAATACCTGGATATGATATATTCTTTTGGAAAGTACATGATCGATACCAACTCTCAATGATTAAATGAGAAACTTAATGATAAAACCCCTAAAAAGGACAGTCTAAATAAGATCTAAAACTTCAGGTTTATTCTAGGTATTCTAGTATGCAGGATGTACGTGTATTAGGAATACTCGAGGGTGATGTGATCAATAAACGATTGTATAACCATGACACTTTCCTTCTGAGGGAGTAATAAAACAGGTCTGGATTTTAGTGACTCCTTTAAGTAGATCTGATCTTAGTCCAAGTGTTGGACATCGATCTGAGTGTGATTCAGATACAATGAGAAGATTAATTTCTATGAGATGTCTTCGAGATATGTATTTGAGATATAATCTCAATATCCAAGTCAGTTTATGTGGAACGTACAATCGTCATACCCTTATCTCCAAGTATCTGCAGAGAAAGCACATTACTCTTGAAAGAATTTAAGAATAATTTCATTGTTGATAATGTATATGAGCATTGAGCAAAATAAATATTTGAATGTGATTTAATTATTATGAATAATATGAATTTGATTCATATTAGTTGGGCAAATGAGAATGGACATCTAAGATGATTAAATGTGATTTAATTATCAAGGGTATGAATAATATGGATAGCACTATCCATATTATTCATAGATATTATAAATGTAATTTATAATATATTAGAGAGAGAATTGTAATTTTATTTACGAATCAATAGTTGATGTGAATTGGAGTCACATTGAATAATTAATTGAAAATGTAATTACTTTTTATTTTGGATATGTCAATATGATTCACAATTCATCAATGGCGTGATTGAAATTATCACAAATAATTTGGAATTATTTTTATGAATAATTATACAATAAAAGTTATTGTATATATGAATGATTTGTTGAGATTTGAGATCTCAACAAATATGGAAGATGAGCCTCCCCTTTCCATACATGGGGAGGACGGTCAAGTTGAGAGATCTCAACTTGTGGTTGTTCTCCCTATGTATGGAATGTGAGTTACTCACCTTCCATTCCATTCCATCTTTGTTGGTTTGATTTAAATTGAAATTTGTTGATTGATTTTCAATATATTTAATTTATTTTAAAGTCAAAAAAATTATTGTTGTGAAAAAATCATGACCATTGATTAAAAATACAAATCAATGTCAATTATTTGATTTGTATGTGCACATGGATTGAGATCCATGATCATCCAATTAGTATAAAAGGAGGGGTAGACCTAGCCTTTTGTGCTTACATTCATTCCCTTGAGGAACTCTCTCTCTCTACAAGTCCTCTCTCTCTCTCTCTTTCTATCTCACTTGTGGTCGTCCACATTGTGTTGGAAAAAAGTCATCGTCATCGCTATGTCGTTGTGTTGCTGCCTCGACTGCTTGTGGATCTCCTCCTCCTTTAGTGTCTTTCGCTTGTGGAGAAGATGTTGAATTTTGTGAGATGAAATCAGGAGATTCATTGCTTGGATCATCAACGTGGATTGCGAAAAGCACGCAATTCATCCTCACGCCCGCAAATGCGATCTACGTCGGATTGGACTTGGGACAAGAGGTCTCTTCATTTAGAGATATGATCACAATCACGCTTTAAGAGGTAACCCTAATTCCCATTTGTGATCTTGATGAAACGATTCAAGAAGTGTTCTTGGATCGTATGGTTTCGTCTCATAAATTTTTAAAATTCTGCTTCTCCGAGCGATTAGTATGACTAGTCGCTCCTGATCACATATGATGTGATCTTCACGCTTCTGTGATGCGCTTAAGGGTTTTCTCATAACCTTCAGAGATTTTGCTTGTCGATCAGGTTCATGTCTTGGTTGGCTTGGGCCAGTGTTCCACCCCAATAAAATTTATGATGAACATTTATTGACATGATGTCAGGTTGTTACAAAAATTTTGGAAGAGTTTTAAATGTATTGTAATTTTTTGGATATTTGGTGTATTTTTTGGATATGTAAACCACTGACGAGCCATTTAGTGATACATGTTATTAGGATTATACCATTTCTTATTTGAAATAAAGCAAATTTGAGTTTGCATGAATTATAAAGTCCCTCTATACCATTAGGGATATATACATTGATTGCTCTTGATATGATATAATTAGTGATGTAAAAATTTAAATCATAATAGTTGATGTGCAATGGATAATCTAAGGAGCTAGATGAAGGACTCAACTAGCATTGTATAATGATTATCCAATAACGATCCCTTCTCTGATAAGATAATATTCTCTAGAGACTAATATTATCGGAACTCTTGATGCAAGTCCTCTAAATAGAAATAATAAGATTCAAAGTTGTAGAACTTGTCAATTTAAATAGTTGACTTGATAAGGTAGAGATAAACTAAGATCATTATCGTAGAATGACACGAGATGGCCATTTTTCTTTTGCGGAGATAGATATGTGTTTATATATCTTGAGTCTATAAATTTACCAAACTCTTATAAGTTCTATATATCGATGAGCCGGTGTACACATAATGATATATGTGGTGTATAATATCTCAAAGGAATCATGCATGTTTATACTTAATAAACTAAGAGACATAGCTCATTCATAAGATACTGAAGTAAATGTGAATTGAATGGATGAACGTCTTGTTTTGGAAATGATATATGACTTCAAGAATATCAGTATACGCTTTTTGCAAGTGTATGATTGATGTTGTTGTCATACAGTCAATTGATACATCTTTTGTTTAACCCTGTAAGGAGACATACAGATGTGGAACACATACTTTAGGTTATCCAAGTCTTCTCGTTTGTATGATTCATGAGTATTAAGAATATTCAAGGTTGGAGCGACGGTAATATATTGTATACCATGAAATTTTCATCTTGAGAGAATGATGAAACATGATGAATTTTAATGGCTCCACCTAGAGACGTGTTGAATGGGATTTGATTGGATTAAATCTTGATTCAACAAATCAAATAAAGTTGATGAATTTTGATTCATCTAATTTAATGTGTAATTTGATAATTAATTGATTGGATTTAAACCTAGTCTAAAATGGGAAAGATTTCATCCATAAGAGAGGGTGGATGGGTTATGCTTCTCCAATATATTGGAGTCCCAACAAGAGTTGAAAAGTGTCCAAATTCTCCACAACATAGTTGCCCCCATCTCAATTTACTATCTTCCTTTGCATGTCCCCTCTCCCCCTTCCACATCTCCATTTTGGGTTCTCTTAGATCTTAAAAGAGAAGCTTGATTGCATGTCTTCCATGTGCACATTTGAGATGAGGAATTTATGCGAGCATTACAATAAAATTTTCCTAAAGCAACAAATAATTTAATATCCTTGACCATATCTTTCATAGTTAAATATAAAATAATGAATATTACTCATTACTTGATTCTTTAAACTTCTAATGAATAGTGTTGCCATTGTAGAAATCTTAACAGTGAATAACATACGAACGATTATCCCTTGATTTTTTCTTCTAATTCTTGTTAAATTTAACAACTATTGATACACATTAATTTAACAAATACATCAATTTATAAATCCTCATTATATGAAAATTTAGCAAGGAGTGTGGCAATCATTGCTATTTACAAAGATGCATGCTAATTTAGCAATAAACAATATATGTTTTCTATTTTACATGATAAGATGTTGCAACGAATATGTAAATTATTCATATCCATAGATTAATATTTTTATAGTGGAGGAGTTCAATGAGCAGATCTTCATAAATCTCTTTGGACGTATAATAGGATGATGAATTATTAATTCATCATCTTTATTATTTTTTAGCTTATAATCCCTTATAAAATACATGTAAATATCACTAATTCCCATCTCTTAACAAACTAACATATGTTAATATTGTATTATTATCATTATTTTAACCCAAAATAAAAGAATGAAGAAGAAAAGAAAAGGAAAGAATTAAAGGATGTATATATGCACCATATGTACAGACTGATCCTAACTTAGATAGTAGGTCAAGTATTGACATAATTGATAAGGATAAAGTAGGAGGAGATAGGGTCCTTAACTTATAAAAATCTCAAAAATCAAGTAGGGTGAGATAGGGTCCTTAATTTATAGTCATCATTATTCATTATGCACATAACTTGTACTATTTTATTTATCATCAACAACCTCAAATAAAAATATTTTCTTCATGAAACCTGTACAAAAAATGTTCCTTAAATAATAAAAATATTTGTAAAAATAAATTATGTATAAAATAAAAGGTACAACACTTAGAAAAGCCATAAAATAAGAAGTAAAGCTTAATATCTACGCCATATGAACTCAAAATTAATCAAACTCCCTTTAATTGTATTTAAAATAAACAATCTTTTAAACGAAGGTTATTTCATTAAATTTGTAGTTAAGACGTGAAAGTCGTCTTTTTGGGGTACCATTTTACTTGTATAATAGTATATTACATGTATATATTTTATTATTTGTATTTTTGTTCATATTGTATTTTTAATGTGTTGTACATTTTATATTTATTTATACAAAATACAAATAAAATATCAAGAGTTAAAATAGACAAAATAAATAAGTGTGTTTATTATATAGGTATAATGTACATATATTGTACATACTTGTAATTATTTGTATCACTAAATTAACTTTTAAATCTAGAATAAAAATATATTCATAAATCTTAAATAATATTTTAAATGAATAAATTATTAAATAATACGTATATTTGTAAAAGTAAACATATATATATGTACACTTTGTATATATGTAAATTATACTTATAAGTTCCTTCATTTAATTAATTTAACCTTGTAAATTAAATTATTTAGATTATTAAAAATCATAGTAAAAATATTTATTAATTCATCTTCATTTTTATTTTTAACCACTTCTAAATTTAAAGTCATTTTTATTTATTTTATATTTAGTTTTAATTATTTTATCTATTTTGTCATTTTTCATATTTTATCTTCACACCAGGGCTGCTTCTGATGGACCCATTTCACTTTGTTAACCACGGGTCAACTCACCCCTTCTCTTCCAACCTGAGTATCTAGCGTTGACCCACCTCCTTCTCCCCATTTTCTAGCTCAATTCCCGACGCCTCTTCATCCAATTTTCTAACTACATAATCACCTCATATCTGTAATCCACACCCTATACTTTTTTGCTCGATCTAACTTCAATTCGTGTGCCTTTCTTTAGATCTTTCCAGACCTCTTCACTTGCGTATAAAGAGCTCCAGATGCCTCCATTTCTTGATTTGATCGGCATTTACCCATCTTTTCCCTGAGCATAAGCAATAGGAGTGATGCTGTTGTGACAAAGCAGCATCCTAGGTTGAGCGGAAGTGCGAGGTGTGGGATCATTTGCGGGATCCATCGCCGACGTCGAGTTCATCGGATCTCCACTGTGCTAAATCTTCTGTAGCTCGATCATAGCTACACTGAGGCTAAACCCACCGCCAATCATATCCATTTCATCACATGTACATGTAGCTTAGATCTAATTCAATTTTGCTCTCATTTTCGTTGATTTTGTTCGATTGTCATCCTTGTAGCAGTAGGCACCATTTCCAACCTCTGACCTACTCGATCGGAGGTTACTTTCTTCATTTAATTACCCCAATCCGATCACCATTTCATCTCGATTCGCTTCTCTTCTTTGTAACCTTCTTCCAGAACTTAATTGCCTCAGATACAAGGATCTAAACCCGATCTCCCCTCCTCCATCTCACAGGAGAACCCCGTTTGCCATCCACCTCCTATTTCACTTTGTTTGGGCATAATAACTTTTTGTCAAAGTTCGTTGAGGATTTGAGCAGTGGAATAAGGCTCGTAGCAATTCATTGGAGCAATGAGGAGCTCAATAGCATCTCCAGCAACACATTGAGGAGTATATGCACCAAATCTCTGATCAGCGAGATCTGGAGATTGGATCTATTTCAGATCGACATGGAAAAAGGGTAGGAATCAATTTAGGTCCTTGCAGCACAGATCCATTACAGATTGAGCGAGATCACATCGATCGAAGCCTGCTCCAGCCGTGTTCTTCCAAGGGGTTTCTCTGGCATTCAATCAAGAATGAGGCATTCCAGTTCACATCCAAGCCGTCTGTCATGCCCAACTCTTGGCCTCATGATCATATCCAAGCTGCCCCATCTCAGCCATTCGTCACTCCAACTGACTCACGTGCATTGCACGTCTGCTCATCTTGGTGAAATTACATTGTCTTATTTTCCTATTTTGTTAATTTTAAACAAGTTCTTCATAAAATTGAAATAATTGCACAGACCTCTGGTAGCTTTTATTATTTGCATTTATATCCCTATTATGTTGTGCATGTGAAGAACTCACATGAGATCTTGGATTATTTGCATGAACCATCTTGGAACTTTGATTATGTTACTAGAAGTGTCTGAATATTTATTTATTTGCATTCTAGTCCCTATTTTATGGATTTTTATTATTGCTTTTATTGCTTTGTTTAATTGTTGCTTTTATCCAAAAATCCCACAAAAATAGGATTAAGTTCCTAATCAATTCATATATATCATGCAAGCTAGGTTTTAAAAAATAAATTTATTTGTTATTTTTAAAATACAACACATTTCTTATTTCACTATTAACTTTAAAAATTCATAAAGGATTGAAAATACTTTGAAAATTTACAAAAATAATTTTATATTTTTATTTTACCATATTTTCTCACATACAAAAAAATCACATAATAATATATAAAGAAAATCATAAAAATTGATAATTTGTAAAACCTTGTGAAAATTATATAAAATCATATAAAATCAAAAAAATGTTGCAACTCTTTGCTTTTTTGAAGCTTGAATAATCTATTTCTATACAAAATTGGTTTCTAGTTGGTTTTAGTTTGTTTTGTATTTTAAAAACACCAAAATCAGTAACTTAATTTTCTTTTTAAATAGTTTTCAACTTTAATTCAATATAAAACCTATAAAAAAAATACCATAAAAATCACCAAAATAGTAAAACTTTATTTAAAAAATACAAAAATAATTTGTTTTCGTATTTTTTATTTTATTTCACATATTTTAAAATTTTAAAGACACTTTTTGTCATTTTATATATATTATATTCATAAATTGATTTTGAAAATTAAAAATAAATAAAAACTTGCAAAACTAAAATTCATTAAAAATTGGAAATATAAAAAAATGAAAATATTTAAAAATTAATTGAAATGTAAATTTATTAAAATCTATAAAAATTCATATAACTCATTAAAAATCCTTGAAAATGGTAGAAAATTCCTAATGAATAACTACACAACCACTTAATAGAAAGTTTACCTCCATGAGCTCGATACTCTCTGCACTTGCGTCTGCACATCTGTTAGGAGTATAAAGAAAAAAATAAATCAAAAGATTTTCGTTATGTTTTTTGCTCGACTGCCACAACGATATTTATTGCTTGTAGTAAGTTTAACTTGAGGTGCATTCATCAAAAGGAAGAGAAGAATAATGACACTCTCGGATCCGTGTCGCATCTGTGACTGTAACATTTCTTAGAAATGGACCTATGATAAGAAGCTTCTTAGTATATAGGCTCCCATCATCTTCAAAGGCATAATCCATTACTCTTGTCATGCGTAGAACAAATAGGTCAGTTCTATCATCATGTGGTATCATCACAAATTATTTTTATTTTAGCTTGCCCATACTAGGTTTTCTATTCTGATTTGATTTGCATTTTTTTCATTTTCATGATGTGTGAGGTGTAATCTCTATCAGTGTTTTGAGAAGAAAAATTGATTGTTGATGACCAAGATAAATAATATTTTATATTTAAATATTTTTGAAATAACAAATATATAATAGGATTTTTACACCACGGACTCTATAAACTTTGTCATTACTTTTTTGGCCATGTATCCTTCATAAATATCACCTATCCCTCGCAAACTTGCTCAATCTAACTCCACGAACCTTGGCGTTAATTTGGCTCTTCTTGAGTCAAGTTGCTTGAGCTAATGTTGAGTTAATCAAACCACACAAAAAATCACGAGTGGATTTTTCTCTCCTATCTCCTTCCTTCTCTCCCTTCTTTCTCTACCTCTCCCTTATGGGCATCCAACTTTGATTATCACCATGTTAGCTACCATCCTCATGATGTGCCTAAAGCTGCTACAACATCCACCCCCACCCCCTGAGGAACCAAATCTTATAGGAGCTCAAGCTTCTCCTCCTCTCTTATGTCCTCATTGTGCGCTCCATCACCATCACGGCACTCCTCGTCACAAGGAACTTCTTGCTAAAACATGGGGACTGCAAACCCTCTACATGGACGAGAACCTAATTCGGGCTTGAAACCCTAGAACCCATCGCCGCTAAGGAGGATTCATCCCTCGATCCAACATCACCACCTCCAGCAACCCCTCGCCAATGCACTCCACTTCAAGAAGCCTCCTCCACTGACACGCTTGCCGCAACAAAGGAAAGCATGGAGCTTCTCCTTCGCCAGCATCCATCTATCTTCCCCAGATCATCAGCACTACCACCATGAAGATCTATACGGAGCTTCTCCTCCGCCACCGACCTCATTGTGAGGGGTCGTGCCACGTTGACCTCTGCGCCTCTCCTTACCTGCTGGCCATCCCCCCCCCCCTTCCACCCACCCACCCAAGTTTGTAGGTTGTGACCGGCTATAGGAGGAGCCATCGCTGGTAGATATTCGTCAATGTCTCGTTCGAGGATTGTGTTGATGTTGTGTATGGCGGATCTCGTGACATAAGGTGGACCCTGTGGAACTATTGTGACTAATAATGGGTGGAGGAGGAGTGTGAGGGCGGGGAAGGAGCTATGCATTTGCAAATTTGATAAACAAAAAGAGTAATATAGATGTTTTTCATGGAATTCGGTTCATTTTAACGATCAAATTGATGGGAGGTAATCACATGACATGTAGTGTAAGTAGAAAGTTTGTGGGGTTCGATGATAACCACGAAGAATACAAGGTCAAGAAGATTTTTTTATAATATTTCTCACTTCTCACTTCCACTGTTCTTGTTTAGCATGTCGTGTAGCATCTTCGTTGGATAATTTTGTTAGGCTATACAGATTTTAAGATTTAATTTACATAGTATTGAAATTGACGCAGGGGCGTACATGAAATGCTTTCAAAGATAGTTTAACTGCTGAATAAGGATGTAAACTGTCAGGTGTGTATTTTGATGATAATGTAAAACGGCACATGATAAATATGTGCATTTTAAATTCTTTATAGAATAGTCCTTGTCAATAAAACAATCTGATTATGCGAACTCGTTACGTCCTTCTCCAACATGAATGAAATGGTTCCCTGTAAGAGTCCATTTCAACTTACTTTGAATTATCACTACATCAAAAATGGGTTATTGTGACGGTATTTAAGTGACAGATTTTAATGTGACGGATACCTGTCACCATCTTCTGTCGCTAAATTTCACTTACGCCCTTATATTTATAGCACCATTACCCCCAAAAAACCCTAACGCTCGCTTTCTCCGCGCCATCCCCTCTCCAATCTCCTCGACGACGCGCGTCTTCCCTCCCCAGTCCTCGGCTCTACCAATGGTCATCGCGACGATTTCTCTTCCTCTTATAACCTCTATCAGCTCGAGGAGCAATTCAGAGGTGCAAATACTTGATTCGATATGTTCTTACTCCTGATGGTTAGATCAACATCCGAGGCATTCGATCAAGTTGTTTCCTGTGTTTTTTTCTGAGTTAAAATGGAAATGACTCGCGTTTTATGAGCTAGATCAGGTTGAGATTGATGGAACTCGTGCTTTTGGGTTCGGATTTGCATGTTGAAGAAGGTTTTGGTGGGCTTTTAGGTTCAGATATGCTTATCGGATTTTGGAACGAAAATGGCATTTGCTTTGATTGATGAAGGGATGTCTAAATATGGATTGTGATTTGCTCTTGTGCAGGTACATGGCAAGAGGAGAAAAAGCAGTGCATGCAATGCATGTTGCAAATCCGAATGTTCATGTTATCCTCTTTGGTTTGGGCTTTGATACTGATTTGAGCTCCATTTACTGAACATGGTGTGACAATTAAAGTGTTAACCAAAATGTTTATCCCTTTCTGTGTTTAGGCACATTCCTTTTCCGTCCTAATATGCAGGCAACATTGAGTAGTAGTTCACTTTGTTTCTTATCCCATCAGGCAGATGGGATCTTAATGATTAATTTGACAACATTTGTACTGTTTAAGTCTATAGGATGATTGGCTTCTTGTTGATGCTGAGTGATTGTTGATTTCAATCTCATACAGAACAACGTCCCCACAAGGTCAGCTTCTATGTGCAGAAGGGGCATGCCGATGAAGTGATGAAATCGCTATACTAACAACTGAGCATATTTACTAAAGAAACTCCAAGTTGAAGGGAGGTTGCCTGTCAATACTCTTGCTTGTGATGATTCAGGAAATGAAGCTGAGTTGTTTATGATTTCAAAAGTTCATGGTGTCATGTTCAACATGCAGAAACTCTGTAAATACTGATTCTGCAAGAAAGAAAGATTGCAATTAAATCTTTGATCAGATGCTGGGTTATTCTTCTATTAAGTGAATTCACTTAACAACCACTGTCTTAACCATACTTTGATAACTCGAGGATGCTGGATCATTTTATTTTGCTTTACATTTAATTTTCTTGATCCTTTTTACAAGGTTAGCAATGCTCAGAAAGAGCTGCTAAGGTGGCTTCAAAAGAATGCTAAATACAATCCTAAGGTTATCCATGCCACGGAGAGGTGTGCTACTGGTGTAATCCAACTCATTAGCCATTTTAAGAACCGAGAGATGTTGTTGACATATCTAGTTGCAAACTTCAGACATGAAGCGCCGCTCTTGAAGTGGTCAAGTTCTACTTGGTGCATGAAAGGTGGCGTCGAACTGAAACTGTGAACTCCAATACTATAATCCAACAATTGAAAGATTGCAGCGTAAGTATAGCTGTTTTCCGATCATCCATTATTAATTGTTAAAAACTAAGAGGTACGATGTATTTTATCACTACTAGCTAGTTTTCAGTGCTATTTATTAAAATTTCATTTCTGGTGATGATTTTGTAGTGTTTAATGTAAAATTGGAGGTTTCTTCCTGTTTTGCAGCATTCGTCTGGAATTGTTATTCATCCTTCTGGAGAAGAAAACACTATTTCAAGCATTTGGATGCATTATGTTCATGTTATGGTGATAAACAAGGGAAAGCATATCGTATATGGGTTGCTAAAAACTCTTCTTCTCAGATAGTAACAGACATCTGGCTGCTTAAGTTTGATATGTGAGAATTGGTTGGTAAGCATCTGGATCTTGATGATTTGGCAAAATAATCGTTGGATATCAGTTTAATTTATTCATCATAGAAGAGACGATGCATAGATTTGGTTGTTTGTTGCACATATTTTGCTATATCTTATACGATGATTGTGACTTGGTGGTAATGTGAATGAGTTATTTTATAATCCGGTATATGTAATAAATTAGTATGATATTCTTTTGTAATAAGGTTGACTACACAAAAAGTACAATAATGACATGGACAAATATATGTAATGAACTTGAGCGAACCAACAATATCTTTTCTATTACTGGTGCAAACACATGCGGATTCTTCAGTATGTCTACACTTAGGAATCTGTAGCAATGAAGTGGACAGATTCTTATCTTTACTTTGAACAGTAAATTGGCATCACAATTGACGAGAGTGCTGAAGAGAAACTTACAGAAGAGGTATAAAATCATATAGTCAAAATGGGATCATCAAGGATAGGAGTGAGAATGGGCATTCACTCATGTTTTACGGATAGTGGGATGTATTTTTGGATTATGAACCTTTCTTCAGTCTATAACTTCATGGAGCAAGAATGGGCATTCATGCTTCATGGATAGTGAATATATTTTTGGATGATTACACACCCTTCTTCAGTGCGTAACTTCGGCCCTAATAGCTCGAGGCTTTAGGGATGACAATAAGCTTTTAAGTTCGAAGACCATAAGTTCATATATCTTTTTTCAGATGGAAAGCAACGAGGTTGTGTGACTATAGTTTTACTAAACAAAAAGATATTCTCCTCGATTGTTGCCCTTTTGGATATGAGTGAGAATATCTTATGTATATACTCCAATGTGAAGATGTATAGTTATATAACACTGTCATTGATTACACTGATCCTTTCTTACAGCCAAAAAGATCAAGCGGGTTTGCTTTTGCATGTGTACATCAGAAATGTTTAAATAAACTTTTCAATCCAAATAAAGCTGCCTGGATTTTATAGGTGATCGCCACGAGTTTGATTTAGTATTGGCGGCAGAGCTAGCATTCATGCTTGTTTGGCCATTTTTGTTTGAGAGGACTCCTCAAGCATTTGACATGAGGGAGGTTGTTTCCTTGATAGCTTTGCAGGTACATATACATACACACACACATGCATATATATATATATAGGGAATTTATCCAGAGAGCACTGTTACCATTGTTCTATCTTTGTTTTTTAAATTTCAGATTGATGCTGATTATTTATTGCCAACTTCCATAGCTCCTTATCTCTTTTGAGTGGAGTAACTTAACTTCAGATTATTCTCATATTTTGGTCCATTTGCAGTGTTGTTTAGTTGGTTGCACATCTTGACGTTGAGTGATTTGTTGTTGCACTTGATAGTGTGCATGGACAGAGGAATCACGGTAATGTTAAAGAGAAAGACTCCAAGACACATATGTTTGGTGATAAGCATGTGACAATCTTTAGACTCGGGTAAGGATTTATATTTACTTTTATATGAATGTTCACAAGCATTTCACGTAATCCTATATTGATGATTTTCTCTTATCAAGGTAATGCAGGTTTGTGATTTGGAAGAGGTATTGGGCGTATATTTTTTTCCAGAATCAGATTATGCTCATATTTTGGTCCATTTGCAATATTGTTTAGTTGGCTGCACATCTCGATGTTGAGTGGTTTGTTGTTGCACTTGATAGTGTGCATGGACAAAGGAAGCACTGTAATATTAAGGACAAAGACTCCAAGACACATATGTTTGGTGATAAGCATGTGACAATCTTTAGACTCGGGTAAGGATTTATATTTACTTTTTCATATGAATGTTCACAAGCATTTCACGTAATCCTATATTGATAGTTTTCCCTTATTAAGGTAATGCACGTTTGTGATTTGGAAGAGGTATTGGGCATATATATTTTTTCCAGAATATTTGATGTGAATATCTTTGTTTCTCCTTTTTTAAGGCATCATCCCATCATTATGATTATGGCTTGTGAAATTTGAGGATGTCCTATGGCAAATGTTTATTTATTAAAATACATCGAATATCCAAGGAAGTCACAAAAATCTTATTCGAAAGTCCTACATAACAATAGGAAACTTATGGATATGGATAAGTGCTTCACCTGTAGATACATAACAATGGGAAACTTACGATTTTTACTCACCAAGGTCCCTTTTGAGTATTATAGTGGATTTTTGGCTATTGTTTGAACTTTGCATTACAACCAATCTTTAGTAGCAGATTCTAGCTTATGGTATAAATGTTATGATTTTATTGTAGGATGTTAAAAGAAAGTAGAACACTAGAAGAAAGAATGCAATTACCTCTTTCGAATTCATTCTCCAAAGTTGAATGGTTTTGTATTTGATGAAAGGATAACTTTTTATAATTGTTAATAGTGAGCATGCTAAATCTGCTAGAATATGTAGTTATTTAGTTTCTCTAACGCATTTGGTATGCCTTAATCACCACATATGTTTGGAATTGTGGTTCCATAACTGTTATACTTCAACTTTTTATGCATTTTTATGATACACGTTTTTATTGGAATTGTTCTATAACTGCTAGAATCTTTATGTATTTCAGAATAAGCTTTGTTGAACCTCATGTGCTTCAAGATATGCATTTTTTATTGAAGTGCATAATTTTTTTAAAGTGGTTGTGCTTGTATTTTTGGGCTCTTCTGATAAATATTATTCACGCTTTATGATACAGTTTGCTGACCTTCATAGTATTAATGTTATAAGTTACAATTTATTGAATTATATTTGCTGATATGAATTGTGTACCTTTGTTAGCACCTCTGTTGAGTTGCAGGTTATATTCATCTAATATAAGCATTATGTTGCAGGTTTTATTCATCTGATTTAATCTGAATATTACTTGAGAATATTGGATTTCTATATCATCACTCACAGTATCTATATGTTAAATTCTTGTAGTAGCTATAAGGTTATTTTTGTGACATCATATTGCTTTTGTAGAAAAATAGAAAGAAATTGGAAGGAGAAGTTGCTTCTATGAAAGTGATGGTTGAAAGGCTTATTGAGCGTATAAAACAAAGAGACTTGTAATACATTAACAAGCCACATTGTTGCAACAAGTTATTCACTATATTGGATTTCCATATTATCACTCATATAAACAAGAATATTTTCAGCAGGTTTGTGTACCTTTAGTTTTTAATGCTTCCTCATTAGTTTTTTTGTACAGAATGTTCGTGACCTTCACGAGTAAGTGAAAGTATTGGTGGTACAAATGATGAGAGCCATGACAGTGGTAATAATGGTCACACTGAAAGTGATACTGTTCAAAGTCGCAGAACTAGAGATGCAGATGATACTATTGCAACTACTTCTAGATTTCCACTTCTTGTAGGAGGAAGTCCATCTTTCAGCTCATGGATATCCATAAACATATCCATTTTCTTTTCCATCACAAGTAAGAATTTTTTATCATATATATTTATTGTAAATGTTTTTATCTAATGTAAAACATGATAGGTGCAATTCTCAAATCAACATCATGAGAGCCGGATTGCCCAACTCCTAGTCATCCACATGTAATTTACTTGTTAACTTCCATCATTTGACAACATTTTTAAATACGTAGGCTATCTTATGGTTGAAATTTCTCTTATAATTCATGTTAGTCTTATTTTCTTGCATTGTAGCTATAAGAGGCAATAAAATCTGATCATATATGACCATAAAAAATTGAGGATGAATTGTCTGGAATATTTGTTCTAGACCATATAAAGTAGAACATGTTTTTTCTTTCACTAATATCAAGAAAGCAATGTTAAGTTGCATACATTGCAATGCAAATGCTTATAATTGACTATAATTTCTACATTTCAAAATTTTATTGAATGCTAAAGTGAGAAATATATTATATATATTCTCTGGTTCTAATTATTTAGTTTTCTTATATATGTATATGTATATGTATATGGTCGTCAATCTAGTCATGATTAAATTAGAAATTTGTAAACGTCAAATCTAATATGACTTTCATCACTCTTTGGTATTAGAGTTGCCAAAGTAATTTATGTCTTCATTTTTTACTTGATCATTTTTTTACATTTCATACTTTTCTCATTTTTTATTATTGTAGAGTTGAAATAGGATTCGATACCCAACTTTGAAGCAATGGATACAAGAACAAAAGGTAAAAGTATCTTTATTGAGTTTGATAACTTCAAATATTAATTTTGCTTTTGTCTTTTATTCATACTTACTAGTTTTTGTGAATAACAAGCAACTTTTTGGCATTCAGGAATGTTGACAGGATTTTGAGCTCTCATTGAAGATGATTATAATCTTTTTGGTTATAACAATAGGCATAGAAAATTCAAGAAAGATGTAATGACATATATGTTGAACCGTGGTGAAAATGCCACTTTTTGTTATTTTTGTTGTGCAGATCAAACATTGAATGTTGATTTTCTCTTATTTTTGTTGTGAGGTGATGGTTAAGGAGGTGTGTTATATGATAATCCAAGTGATGGATTACTATTTGTACTTTTTTGTTACATATTTTCCCTCAAAGCTGAAGGGTTGTAAATGTTTTCTATTTTTTTATATTTTCCTTTCATTATTTCATTGCTTATTTAAATAAAATGATGTCATTATAATATCCATATTAGACAGGTTTAGGTTGTGCTTGTGGATTTGATATTACTACATATGTGGATCTTGAATCAAAGAAATAATATAGGCTTTGTTAGTACATATGCTTCATTTTGAAACGATTTTTTGTGACGAATTTTCTATCACATGGTATCCATGGTGACAGATTAACCGTCACTAAAGTCTTTGGCCACGCTGTTTTTGGTGTCCTCCTCCCAGTGACAGAATATCTGTTGCAATACGTGATTCCGTCACCAAAGCTGGTAATTCCGTCACCATAGATCCGTTATGTAAAACCTGTTTTGTTGTAGTGTATAATTAAATGATGGAATTACTTTGAATTATAAACGAGGAGACAACATAATATGGAGCTAAGATTTGTCCACGTCCTACATTCAAATAATGTTACAGACCGACATGGACCCTGAGGATGTTGACACATGCGTGCACAAAATATGGAATGCCTTTGTTGTGATTCGAGCCCTAGATGACACCAAGGTAAAAATACATATAGATATGGACTTATTCATATCGATCTAAGTCTTTGGCTGTTTTTATATATTTCAATCTTTGTATTCGCATTTGTTTTAAAATGGATAATATATGTATGGATATATCACTTTGATACCCACACACAAATGTATATGTATCTTCATTTATGTATCCTTTATATATATATATATATAGGAGTGATCCTATGAGATGAGATTTTGTGAGATGGTGAGATGGGACATTCTGGACCACAAGTTGTTGTATTCTCTCTCATGCCTTTCTCTCTCCTTGTTGGAACTAGTGGTCCAGAATGCCCCATCTCACCATCTCACCAAAATCTCATCTCATAGGATCGCCCCTATATATATATATATATATATATATATATATATATAGGATTTCCTTCCAATAGGATACAATCATTCGTTAGTTAAGGAAAGCTGGTCTTTTTTTGTAAAAAAACACGATGATATTAGTAGAGTACTCATACAGTTTGTACTATAGTGTGCCATTTTAATGTTTGTATTATAGTGTGCAGTTTTGTAGACAGTTTTGTGTATATAATGTGCAGGTATAATACAAATTGTATATGTATTCTACTAAAGTGCTCGTATTTTATACAAAAAGATGACGGCTCTTACCGTCAATATATATAAAAAGTGCTCGTGTTGTATATGTCCTGTTGGAAGGGCTCCCTACATACATACATACATACATATGAGGAAAGGGATCATACTCCATGTAGTAGGTAACTTACCTACTCCATTCTCATTTTTTGCCATTTCTTTTTTTTTTTGAAAAATGCTTTCATGGATTTTCATAACTATATCCCCCTCTAATATTTCATTCAAATTTCGTCAGAAACAGAGACTCCTATGCCCTCCATACAGAACATGTTGATTTTTACAGCAAATCTAAGACCGTTAAAATTACATGTTCTGGATGGAGGGCATATGAGTCTCTGTTTCTGACGAAATTTGAATGACATATTACAGGGATATAATTATTACAATCCATGGAAGTGTTTTTAAAAAAATAAAAAGAAGTGGGAAAAGTGAGAATGGGATAGGTAAGTTACCTACTCCATGGAGTAAGATCCCTTTCATATATGTGTGTTTGTGCATGCGTGCATGCGTGCCTGTATGATGGTCTCCTCCACCATCCCTGTTCCACTGCCACTGTCATCATGTGGCTCTTACCGTTATCGTAATAGAGGGAAGGAGGGAGAGGGATGGAGGGAGAGAGAGAGATGTACTAAGTGATATATAGTTTTGAATATGGAATTAATTTATGGATATTCTTAGGGTAGGATTTTTACATTCTATTTTTAGAATGTGATAATGATGAAAATTGATTTTTTTTATCAATTAAAAAATTATCATTAATCTCCATTTAATCTCAACGACGTGACTAAGATCTAAATGTCCATATTGGTGGTTCACTACAAAAGTAGTGAGACCCCACCTTATTTGAAGTTTCTCCTACACATATTATGCATATATATATATATATATATATATATATATATAGTTAGAATCTATTTTAAATAATATGTATGATATTATATGCATTCTTTCACAATAATTGATATAATTATTATGAAATAAATAAATATAGTATATGCGTATCATGTGAAAGCCACTGAATGCATGTATATTTAAGCTCATTTATCGGATATTTTTTTATTATTTTATGTAATTGATTTATATCTATTTCATATATGTAATCGTTTAAAAGTAAAAGTTAGTACAATTCTCATATCCATCGATGTTAGTACCTGCATCCGTATTTATAAGCCAACAATATGATAACACATGCGTCCCAAACCATATCAGACCATTTGCATCTCTACTTGCTTGATACCATACAATTCTCCCAAAGTGTGAGAGTGAAGATTATTACATGACAACTTGGATTTAAGTATTTTGAGCGATTTTTAACATATTTAATTGGACCTGAATCCAGTAAGTAGTTAGTGTCATTTTTCTCGTTATCAGCTCGAGCTAGGATCAGACGTTACAAATGGTATAATCTCGGGTTGCCTCTAACAGTGGTAATAGCTAACCAATAGTGATACGTACCTCCACAAAGAGATAAGATGAAATGACTATCTGGAGCATGAAACTACAGTTATTGCTGGAATAAGTGATCGATCATATTACAATGAAGACATTGCGAATATAAGTGATAAGACTTTCTAAAACGCCAAATAGTCTCACATCTAATATACATAAAGTAGGAGATGGAGTTATCAGAGTGATGGATTGCTACATGACAACTTGAGTTTAAGCATTTAGATGGTTCCCACCGTGTTCAATTGGATCTGAATCTATGTGGCTTAGGCAAGGTTTTTAAAACCGAGCTAGACATCAAACTAGACAAATATCAAATTAGGATTTTTATGGTTGGACCAATGGGACTGACCGGTCAAATCGGTGACGACATCAATAGTTCATAAAAAGAAGAAAAAATCGAATGGTTGTTGACGTGTTTTGTTTGGTTCAATTGGATCAAGACAATTTAGACCGGACATTTTGTACAAATGAATATAAATAATGATACACCATATATTTTTAAGGATTTTTACATTTGCGTCATTCAAGTTTTTCAATAACACTGATGATATGATTAATCATATTATCTATTAATTATTATCCTCCTTGATTAAAAAATCCAAAAAATCTGCATTAATTTTGCTTTATTAACAATTGACCATCTTCCTGTAAATATCCCTAATTATTGTATATAAATTAACACCTTTTATTTTCCTTATTTGATTCCTATTTAAAACTTTAAAAAATTAGTTTAATTATTGTAGATATTTATTTTGAGCTTTAAAAGAAATTAAAAAGATAAAAGAATCACAAAAATTTAAATTGCAGTGTTTTCATCTATAAAAAATACTTCCAAATTTTTTTATTTTGTGTATTGATCTA
This sequence comes from Ottelia alismoides, assembly GCA_037367405.1. Taxonomy (NCBI): domain Eukaryota; kingdom Viridiplantae; phylum Streptophyta; class Magnoliopsida; order Alismatales; family Hydrocharitaceae; genus Ottelia; species Ottelia alismoides. The sequence continues at coordinate 80,138 of JAZKJV010000660.1, forward strand.
TTTTGATTTTTGTCCAATATGAAACTTGTAGATATCCTTGAGATCTACAACTTTCATGTTTTAACCTTTTCCTAATCCAGCTTCCTTTTATTTCTTTTTTTATTTTCTTCTTTTTTTCTATTTCTGATTAATTTGTTTGGGCCAAGTGGCAGCACTCTAAGGATCCGCCACACCCCCTTCTCCCCGTGCCACCTGCCTCTTCTGAAAGTCCTTGGATCTCTTCCCCCAGCCATCATCTCCATCGTCCCTCTCCCCCACTCCCTCAACCGTCTGATCATGTTTGATGGATGCGATCTAAGCCACCCACTCCCACCTTCATCCCAACCATAGGATCACTTCATATCCTACGGTCAGGATCCCTCTACATCACATCTCCTCTCCACAACCATAGGATGAAGCCCCCTGCTTCATCTCCAACAAACAGCCACGCCTCGCTACCCGTCATTGGATCAGATCCCCTGATTTAATCCGATCCATCACCCCACGCCCCTTTCCCAGCCGTTGGATCTCACGATACAACGGTCACTGCTCATCATCCTCCTCCCGCATTTCACTCTCACAGGTGTTACACCTTGTTGTGCCCGCTCCCCCTTCATATTTTGGCACCATCATTCCACCACCTCTCCATGATCTAATTACTCCCCCATGTATCTCTAAGACCCCTCACCCTCTCCTAGCCATCAATGACCTTAGATCCTATTCTTGTGTCCAACATCGACCACTACAAACCGCCCTTCCACCATTGTAACAGATGGTGCTCCTCCCCTTTAAAACCAACTCCTCCACCACCAGCCCACTTCATCCACCAATCAAGGTCCTTAGGCGAGGACCTCTCCTCCCTCATGTGATAGAGGGGCAGAGGATTGAGGGTCGACAACCCCTCAAGTGCTTAGGTGTTGATTCTTGGCCCCATCGGCCAAGTCATGGTGGCTTTACCACCATTGAGCACCGTGTTGTGGCTGGGCACATCGTGTGACGATCGGACTCTCCAAAGGAGCCTCGGTATAGATTGCATCCTTCGTTAATAACCTCTTCCGACCATGTGTATCATCTTCTTCATTTTCTTTGATTTCTTCTTATTTTCCTCGTACACACACTTCATCCCACCTTCAATTCTTCGGACCTCCACCTTTTCCCCACTTCAATCACCTTCGTTGACTACCTTGCACCACCTTCTTTTGCCGCAACCCCTATCCACTCTAGGCATCTTCCTCCGCCGAAGGCGGAGGACGACTCGCTCCGGGCACCACCTTCTCCACCCTACAAATTGCCATCTCACTCACATGCATGCCTAGGCTATTGACTAATCCCTTTTGTAGGTAGAGACTTCAATGACCAGAGGATTTGGAGTTGCTATGTTCTAGGAGTTCTACTCTGACATGGTGGTGTCAATCCGACCGATCGGTCGCATCTATAATTCCACATTGCATCCAAAATCTTTGTGGCAGCTTAAGAACCTTCTCTGATCATCTGATTACAATTAGGAGCTCGGAGGAGGAATCGGGACGTCGTCGGAGTCCCAAAATCGTTGCCACATAAAGGGGAGCTTGAAGTAGCATAAAGGAGGAGGAATCAGGATGTCGTCGAATCCTACCTGCTCTGACGGTCCAAATGTCACTTCAGCTTCATAGCCAGACCAAGAGTTCAGGGGAATCAAAGTTCTCCATATCCACTCGTGTCACCTACGTGGCCCGATCCAACTGCGTCGGATCCGAACCTCGTCCCGAGCCTCCACCCACGTGCTTCGCAAGTGTTTACTCGGGAAAATTGCATCCATGCCTGGATAAATTCTCCTATTTGCAAAGAAGTCCTTCCCATGCACATGCTTCTCATGTGTGTACCTTGGGAAATTGCAGAGGACCCTTGTCGGAAATTCCATATTGCATATATGCCCCCGTAGGGACTTTTTTGCATATTTTATCCATGTTACTTTATTGTTTTTATTACAATTATGCCCTTACACTCTTTCATTCATATCTTGAGCATACGAACTCCATTTCAATTGATTTCAATTTCATTTTCTTGATAATCTTATGCTCTTCATTGTGGCATTATTATTCGATGATTTGACTCATAATTTTATATGTTAAATTTTACATGATTCATGTTCCATTTGTTCCTCTTTTAAATCCATTAATTAATGTTGTTCTTTATTTGATAATGGTATTGAATCACTTTTTCTTGCTCAATAATGGACTTAATTTCAGGGCATATTTGTGCTTGCATATTCATTCTGTTAGCATGCATGTGTTCAGCAACTTACATCATCTTAATTGCTAAAAATCCAAACAAAAATGCACTTGTCTCCTCATGCATTGTATAGCATTTTATTGTACATTGCGCACATTTTCTTGCATTTTGTATCACATATATTCTGCTTATAATAAAATTTAAAAAAATACATTCTCATTCTGTGTGTTTCATGGTCTTGCATCATATCTCTGCGTATTATTCATTTCATCCATATCATTCTATGCGTATTGTGTGTGCATGTTTTGCTGTGTAAATTTTAAGTCTGCTTGAGAATACCTAGACCATGAATTTAATCACTCGTTTTTTTATCATTAGTTCAAATTAATCAATGAGGAGGCTCGTGTCCCTATGTTCAACCTTGGTACACTAACCAAGTTATAATACTCCAAATATTCAAAAGTGTGGTTCTGCATAGATCCAAAATCGCCTCCTATACTACGCAAATTAAAAATGACTAATTAAACAGGCGATTTTACGGTTCATCAGATGACGTCATTGCTGGGGATACAGCTCATCCTTGTTTATTTATTGGATTTTATTGTATTAATTTGAGTTGATTATTTTAAAAAAATACAGGTCTTCATGTTGTGTTTGTTTTTACATCATTTTTGTTAATTAATTCTCTTGATATTTTTCTGATATTTTTCTTTTGTGGCAGGGCCCGTGGAGATGGAGGATGCTCGATCAACATGGAGGTGAGGAGTTGGGAGCTCCCATTGCGAGGAGCCACAGAAGAAACTCAAAATAAATCAAGGAGTTTAATTAACAATGCATTTCATTTCATTTTGTGTAATAATTGCATTTTCATTGGTCTTCATTTGAGGGCTCGCGTATGTACATGGGCCTGGACTTTTGCATGTGTTTTGTGGAGCATGTTTCACCCCAGTTCGGGTTGAGTGTTTGGACCTAGGGGTAGGCACGCGGCTCTTCGAGCTTGCCTTATTTCGAATATTGAGTCATAGGTTAGGACGCACCAATAAGGATCAAGGAGATTCACTCATCTCCTTGATTCATAGAGACACACTTAGCATCTATCTATTTAGCTAAATTTAAATCAAAATCTTCCCACTAATAGTATCATATTTAGGTGTGATTTCCTCGACTTACATGCATATAGTATAACATTTCAATACAATCTTGCACGTGCATGGAGAGAATGCTAGAGGAACTGTAAGTTTCTCTCTCAAGCATGCACATTAATTTCACGAATGCATCGGTTTTTCTTGATCTTCGTCTTGATTTATCACTTAGGATATGGAAGGAAATTGAGAATGGTTGTTGAACGATGATTGCTTGATCTATGCTCACGCTTAATACATGTGATAACCTAAGCATAAAATTAGGATTATTAATGCAAGTAGATAAACATTAAATGGAATAAAATGAATCTTAGATTATGGGAGAGCAATACCCACATTGTACGCAGATTTTGATTGATTGTTGAGAGGTAAGGACATATCCCCAAATAGTGCCTACAACCTATCTTTAAACCTTGTGTAACAGACTCAAAATTTAGATGATCATTAACTAAAATATTCAAGATAAATTCAAATAAACCTTTATGGCCTTCATGTGTGAAGTTGGTGAAATCATGGGTATAATTGCTTGCTTGGTTGAGCATGAATGTGTTTCACCCAACCTTCTCGTAACCTTATTTACTCGGTCTCCATTGATTTCACTCATTTTTTATATCCACCCTTCGATCTAACCCAAACTACAACATGTTCCCCCTTATCTCAGTACCACATCTAAATATTTAGGGCTACTCTTTAGCCTAAGTATTGGGGAACCATTCTATCTTCTGAGTGTTCACCTCGGGTCCCTTCATCCTCATTGCATACTCTCTGCTTAGGCTCTTCTCAACCTAAGTATAGGAGGGACCCGAGCCCCTGTCACCCTCTCTACTCATTTGATCCCAAGTCAGTTCCTGTATGCTCTTCTATATTTTAGCATGAGCTATGGCTTCATATTACTTTATGTTATGAGGATAAAGCAGAAGTTAAGTATATAGGTGTGATAAATCCCAGATTTATCAGCTTATTTCTACATACTCATCGCCTTTACTTAAGTTAATAACATGATTCCTTGACTTATTAACACTAATTGCTAATTTATTTGTTATATATATTTAACACTGATTATTATATATTAATATGGTGTAAATTAGAAAAGTTGTATATAAACAAACTAGCATAAAATAAAATTAAAGAAAAAATGGTTTATATAGTATTTAATTTTTATCTATATACAAATGACCTTTGGTCTCTTTAACACCTACATGAAAGTTTTAGATCTCATCAAGATTTACATATTTCATGTTTACCATTTTTCAAAATTTGGCCTCTAACTATATTTTTCTTGATTTTTCTTTGAATTATCGATTATCTTCAATTCCGATGGGGCCACGAGCCACCTTTAGATCATACCACTTGGCCTGTCTCTGTGTCTGCCACCTGACTCCCTGAAAGCCGTTTGATTGCCTTCTGAAAAGATGCATCCAGACCGTCTGTTAGCACATCGTTTTGGACCATTTGATTCCCTTGAAACAGATGAATCATGTCCTTCCAAACACTCCCAAACCTGGACCGTTAGATCTTAATCCAACGGTCCCAAGATCACCTTCAACCTTTAGCCATCTATGCCCAAGCGACGCAACTTTAAACATCATGTCAACTTCTCACCATTTTCTTGACAACTTCCATTAACTTCCTTCTCAATTGTCGCAGCCATTCGCTTCCTTTTCTTACTCTAATCTTCGCCCGTACATTAGAACCTCCTAAATCCCTTTATCTTCATCGAAGGAGGTGGTTGAAACCACCACCTATCATCACCAACCTCTGAAACTTCCTCCTCCTTAAATCCTCGACCTCCACCTTCGACAACCACATCCACCACTTCACGGAATTACACCCTGGCCTCTCTAAACCTCAGTGACAGTTCGAGGGACAGATCAAGAACCAAGACGAGTGTAACTCCGGTGAGATCCTTGGACGTGTTGCCAAGTTACAGCCTAAAATTCGAGGCTGTCTGAGCTGGGTTCTTTAGCTAGGAATCCCATGCAAAAATCGTGAAGCTGCGAACTTCACAGATAGACTTCAGATTCAATATCTTTTGCTTCACTTTCTACCCTTCAAATCTCAGGTTAATCTTCACTTCTGTATCTCTATGTAATTCTCAGATTTTATCTGAGGCATTTATATAGCATTTTAATCACCTAATTCTTCGTATATTATCGCTTGTTATTCCTTATCCTCGCATGTCTTCTATCATCATCCATCTGTTGATCCATGTATGTGATCCTTCGACCATAGTTTTCTTCCGAGTTAAGAAGAATCTCTAATTGAGCTACTCCTCATATCTGTATAGCCCTATGATCACCTTCGTAAGCTACTTCATTTTAGTTGCAGTAAGTTTTTTTTCTTTTAGACTAACACTGCAGGTCGAATCGGCTTCAATGATCGGAAATTAGAAGCGAGCTCCGATCTCCTAGTTACCCTCCAGTAACACTTCATCGATTGAGATTGTTTTGGACCTTTCCATCTTCTTCGAGCAACCATCGTCATCGCCGAAGTTCAACGAAGGTTCGGGGACTTCCAGAGAGCAACAGGAAGCACAGCGGAGCTTTTCAATATTCGTTGGAGCATAGCCCTACTACCGTCGAGCACAAAGGAGCACAACCGGGAAGCAGATACCGTTGATCTCATTAAATTAGATGAGATTTAGTGGTCCAATTTGATCCATGTTACCAGCCCTAAGCAACGTTTCGACCCTCAGGCTCGGGTGTCGAGCTAGTATTCAAGCCTTGCGCGGAGCACCAGAATCTGACGCATGGTTCCATCCTGAGTCAGATCCTGCGACGAGTCACGTGGTTATCATGCGGAATTAGAGAATTTGTAAATTTAACCCGAATGTTTTTCAATAATTACATATAAGTCCTCCTGCTTTGTTGTAAGTTGCACATCTGCCCCTGTGGGTTTTATTAATTGTATTTAAGTTCTGGTCTGTCCGTATATGTAACAAAACTTGGAAGTTTTTATTGCAGTTGTACGCATGGGTTCTATGTTGAATATCTTGATATCCTGATGTTCAAATAATGTGATTTTGGTCTCGTTTTAAAGTTGGTTTGGCACACTATCTTGTAGCAGCATGTGTGGTTGATTGTAATTAACAATTCACATATTAATTGTTAATATTTAAAGGCTTTGATTGATTGATGTATTTTAGTTGAATTCAAATATCATGCATGATCATTTATATCCTCTAAGCATGAGAGTCTTTAAGGTCTACCATTTTTGAATGTGAATCATCTTTGGATCATTAAAAGACGTACTTATTGATTAAATTATTGGAGGTAAAAAGAGATAGGATTTTTGGACTAACTTATTCTTACTAAGGTTATTTCCTAAAGAATTAATTCATAGGATTTTCATTATTCATCCAAGTTACTTATTCTGAGTCTTTAAAATGTTGTTCCCCTATCTGTATTGTTTGTTCATTTATGTTTGCATTTAATTAAGTGGCATAAAAATGTGTTAAAATTCTGTGTTTATTGTACACTGTGCATTAGCTCGAAGTAATAAATCACTAAATCACTATCTAAAATTATTTATTCTCTAAAATTCGAAACTAAAGTACGCGCATCCTTGTGTTCAACCCTAGACTTCTCAAGTTATAAATTAAATCTGAGAAACTCGTCAATGAGATTCATCTTGGTTCTGTATGAGAAGCTAAGTACCCGTACTACAACAGATTGAAATTAATACATGCATTAGCGCTTCATCAGATGGCGTCGTTGCCGGGATGCGACATATTTTATGATTATTTTAAGAGCAAATATTTGTTTTGATTTATTCAGTATTTTTTGTTTAAATTATTTTTGAGCTTGTTTTCTTATGTTGTGTTTCGTATCAATGATATCTTTTAACTAAATCTTTCTAAATCTCTCATGAATTTTCTAATAAAATTATATTGTTTTGTGATAGGCCCAGATCCGACTATTTTTGAAGGATTGTGGAGGTTAAGAGCTTGGAGTAATTTGTTGGAGAACCACGAGACATATAATAAGTTGAGATTAGTTAATTTATATTCCGTTGCCTTTTACAGCGGTTCTAGATTGAGATCTCGTGTATGTAAACAAAGGCCTCTTAAAATTCTATTTATTTTTATGTGTGGTTGTGTCGAGAGTGGTTCTCGACTTGAGTGATGTTTTAGATCCAAGTTTATGCCAAATAGAAAGATCGTAGGTCATTTCTTTGCTTGATCTATTTCGTAACTTAGGACACACTACACAAATCTCATAAGATTCACAATTGCAAAAATCTTAGGAAATTCATAGATGCACATAACTTATTTCTACTTAGTCAAAATAAACCGATTTCTTCATCGCTAATAGAACTGTTGTTTAGGTACGATTTCTCGATTTGCATCATACAATTAGATTTAAAAATTCTGTTCTGCATCCACATGGAGAGTGCTGGGAAGTATTGTAAGTATCTCTAACAATTGCATACATCATTGATTTTCATTTGCATTCTGTTTTCTGATTTCTCCCTTAGTTTTTACCAACTTAAGGAATAAAGGAAAAGGGACTGTACGTTAGGCGATGCTTGTGGTCACTTAATTTCAAACAAAAATCTAATCTCTTAAATCAGGACTGAATTGACGGAAGTTGACTTAAATTAATTGGAATAAAATCAACCCTTATTTTCAAGCAGTAAAACCCTCATTTATTTGCAGGTACATTTTTGTGAGAGAGGGACAACATTAGGATAGAGCCATGCCACGAATTTTCATATGAACTACTGATTATACACAAATAATTAGCCACTTCTCAGTGAGGATCTACGGGTAGTCGGTAAACGGTTCGGATTTTTTTAGCAGAGTGAAGGGTTTAGAGGACATCGCACAAGGCCCGGTCCTCAAGTAAACGACTAGTTGTATTTATACGGTCCGGCTTACCTCCATACTAGTTGAGAGTGGATGCAAGTAGGAATATGAATCGGGATAGTTTGTAGGAAAATTTCGATTCCTAACAGCTTGTAACTCTGAAAATATTTGTATTGAATCACCAATTAAAATTTGACAAGATAATAAGGCCATCATCTCGGCCTTCAGTGTTGAGTTGGTGAATTAATTAGGGTTTGTATTTATTATTTTGTGCGAGTCATTCTGCACATTCAAGTGCTAGTAAAATTTAGGTTCTTTTGAAAACTAGCGTGCTCAAATTCCTTATCTCTTGAACATATGGATGGATAATTTGTCGGATTTTTGCTCGGACTTCGCGAGCTTATCACTGAACCGCGTAAATATTCCATCTTCACAGGTCCAGCCCCTTTCTTTGTCTAGACCATCCTGGATTCAAAGCAACCCTTGCTTTGAATCGGTGTATCATGATTCACTCCTAGGGGAAGGTTACATCTATACCGACTCTTATCCTTCTTCTTTTCTCACTGAGAAGATCATTTCCTTGGTGAGATCGACGCGATTTCATTATCTTCATATAGATCTCATTCTAATCCTTTATTTGATGAAGGTATTGAAGACGCAGTAAAGATGCCTAAAAAATAACAAGAATGGGGAGGAAGAAGATCGAGAAGACTTGTTGCATGTAGTATTGACTAGGTTAGTTGAATCTGAATGAAATCAAGCACTTATGAGAGCACAGATTGGCCAGTTACATCTAGGTAATGATAGACCTATGGATGCGGCTTATGATCCTGGACAGTTTCAGATGAGAAATTGGTTGAGCCCAGTTGATCCTGAAGTAGAATACGAGTTGAAGCCGCAATTCCTTAGTTTGCTACCACATTTTCATGGGAATGCTCATGAGGAACCTTACGCATTCCTTAGGGTCTTTGAGTTGGTCTATTCTAACCTTAGGCATCCTAGGGTTAACCAAGACTATATAAGGCTCAAAGCCCTTCCATTTGCCTTGAAGGATAGGGCTGATTATTAGATGAAGAACTTGGGGGGTAGAAGTCACAACTTTTGCCCAGTTCAAGGACTTATTCATGAAGAAGTTTTACCCTTTGGGTAGAACAAAATTGATGTGTTCATGCATCACAAGTTTCTCCCAAATTCCTAATGAAGCTTTCTGTGATTCATGGGAGAGATTCAAAGACCTTTTACAGAAATGTCCTTGTCATGGATTAGAGCATACCATCTTGGTTCAGTCGGTATATTGTGGTCTACACCCTGAGGTGCACGGTTTAGTTAGTGCTGCTTGTGGAGGCAGCTATACTTCATGAGGAGCGGACACCGTCTGGAAAGTGTTCGAACGAATGGTGGAAACAAGTAGAGCACAGACCGTTAATAGACCTCAGTTTGAGACCATCAATCTATTCTTATTCGGTGGAGGAACAAAGACTACAGTAGATCCTTTTGACATGGGTTTAATAGCAGAAAACTTATGGTAGTCGAAAGGATAGATAGACAGATGAATGAATTGGACAATAATTTGTCTAAACTACTTAAACAGATGGTGGAACTTTCTGAGAAGGTATCCAAGATGAAGGTACATGTCGTGACTACATCTGTTGCTCATGTATATCGTGTTCGTCACATCTAGGAGCAGCAGATGTCAAGGCCAATCCAACCATGGGTTGAGGACCAGTCTTTAGCCCATCACTATCAGCAGCAACCACCGTCTGCAGAGAGTATTACTGAGGAGCCTTCCCAAGTGTGTGAATTAAATGGTATGCGGTACACCAACGATCCTGCCAAGCAAGGAAGTTTTAGGGACCGATTCTCTTATCCACGTCCCCAGACATTCTATAACACATCATTTACTCCTATATCTCTTCCAGTATCAATGAGCTCTGGAACTAATCCTTATCAAGCATCATGGCAGCAACAACAGAGCGGATGTCACCAGATGTATCAAGCGAGTTAGCAAGGTTCGCATGTTCAGAATCATACTCAACAGCAACACCCTTATGGTCATCAGGCCATGTCTTCACATTCTTCATATCCTTCCTCTTCTCAACAACAACATTCATCATCAGGTTCAATGGATTTTCAACGACATATTTTGGATGAGTTGCGTTCCTACAAGAACGAAAGACAAGATTTGAGGGTTGATCTTAACCATCTTTCTCATTTAAATGATGAATGCAATATTCCATCTACATCCATTCCAGCCCAAGTTCAGGCTAATCCTAATAGCTTGAACAAGACACATCAGCATCTTCCTATGGATCAGGTATATTATTCAGATTTTCATAAATCTGAACATGAGATCTCTCCGTTTGATTATATTCATCATATGTCTCTCAGGAGAGGATGGACCGTGATCATACCTGATCGGGCTAAAGGCATGGATAGGACCGACTCTGAAGCTCAACCTGAGGAGACTTCAAAGGATGATGATGCCAGACATCGTAACCAGAGAGCAAGCAATTCCAGAAGAAGATTAAGAAGGAGTACAAGAGCAGAGCAGCACGCATTAGATTCAAAGTCTACGAAGGACCTTGTGCCTTCGGATAAGGAGAATGCACATTCAGCAGATATTCCCTGTCCTGAAGTAGATAATTCTATTGTTATTCCAATTGTAAAAGATTCATGTTTGAAAAACTCGGTTTCTAATGATAATAATGAGCATGTTTCTGTTTATGAATCTGAGTCTTCACTTCATTCTCTACCTATACCTTTCCCCCGTGCTCTTACGGCAGGAAAGTGCATCACTAATAAGATTCAAAAAGACAGTCCAGATATGGCACGATTTTGTAGAGATAATATCATGGTAAAAGTGCCATTTGATGAGTATGTGGCTAGTCACCATGCCTTTCAAAAGTATCTGAAGGTGAGATGAACACCAAGCAGAGTTAGCAGGAAAAAACCAAACAACTATATCAAGACTCATATTCTTTCGATTGCCACTACTTTTCGTATCAGGAACCAAAAATTACCATAGAAGAAGATAGATTTGGGTGCACATTATGTGGTGATCGATGACACGTTTGCACGCACTCTCCTGGATAATGGCTCTTCGATCAATTTATTATATGAGAAACTGAAGTTGGGTCCTTTACGAAAATCTAGAACAATACTTCAGTTTGCAGATAAATCAATGAAAAAAGTAAGGGTGAGATCAAGAATGTCATTATCTCTATCGAGGGACAAAATTATAAGGTGGACTTCACAGTCCTAGAAATGGATATGCCTCATCATTGGAGAGATTCACAGATTATCCTTGGCCAGTCGTTCCTTAGGATCGTTGGAGCATCATTTGATTATTAGACTGGGGTGATGAAGTTCCGTTCTCCAGGTGGAGAAGTGGAAATACATATGATGCAGACAAAATGGTAGAGACCTGATTCCGAGTCAAGCACATATTTCTCTTCCTTCTCTGAGGCAGACTACAATGTAGTCAACACAGTTGGGATTTGGGCACAAAATCCAACAATACAAAATGAGGTATTCTCATCAGGAGAGGACAGTGTTCACATAGCAATTATTGCTTCAATACTAGAGTTCTTGACATATGCATCACCTTATTCCCTTGATGACACAAAAGTCCCTTTAGACTTGTCAGTTCCCATTCCTTCGGGGCATTCAAGGGAACTAGATGATAAGTCGGATGCGGCTTTGGCCGAATTACCATTTATTTCTGGTAATCCGACTCCTTGTTTTTCAATACAGTTGGTGGACAGCACTACAGTTGAAGCATCTCCACTAAGCAGCATGGATCCAGATTCAATGGTGGTTCATCGTGATATACCCGATGATTTATCCTTGACAGAGTTGAAACCACTACCTTCTACACTTAAGTACGCCTTCCTTACAGGACCCAAGAATAAGTTTCCTGACATCATTAGTTCTAGTTTGACCGTAGAAAAGGAGACTAAATTGTTAGAAGCATTAGAGAAGAACCGTAAGGGTATAGGTTGGACCGTGTCAGATCTCGTTGGTATAAACCCTGCACTCTATTCACATCACACTTTTATTGAATAAAATGCTAGGACTTCCCGTGAGTTTCAAAGGAGGCTTAATCCAAATCTACGGGAAGCAGTCAAGAAAGAAATTAAGAAATGGTGTGCATAAGGCTTTATTTATCCTATCTCTAACTCCAAATGGGTGGCACCTTTACATGTTGTCCCGAAGAAGTCGTGAATTCAGATGGTGATCAATGAAGAAGGAGTTGAGATTGCGACACGAGTACCACGTCGTGGCGTGTCTGTGTCGATTACATGTGCCTGAATGTTGCGACGAAGAAAGATCACTTTCCTTTGCCTTTTATTGATCAAATTTTAGAGAGATTAGCTGAGAAAGAGTTCTTCGATTTTCTTGACGGGCACTCAGGATACAGTTAAGTAGCAATCGCTCCTGAAGATCAGGAAAAGACCACCTTCATGTGTCCTTTCAGCACATATGCATTCAAGCGTATATCTTTTGGGTTATGTAATGCCCCAAACACATTTCAACGGTGCATGATAGCGGTATTTGCCGAGATGGTTGGGGATTTCCTTGAGGTCTTCATGGATGATTTTTCGGTCCATGGTGATTCATTTGATTCTTGTTTAGCACACTTGGACCAGGTTTTACAAAGATGTAGGGAGGTGAATCTGGTACTCTCATGGGAAAAACTCATTTCATGGTCAAGGAGGGTATTGTGTTGGGTCATGTTATCTCCAAAAAAGAGATGGAGGTTGATCCTGCCAAGGTAGATGTGATTAAGAAACTTGATCCACCAACCAACATCAAGTCAGTCAGGTCATTTCTGGGCATGTTGGATTTTATAGAAGATTTATTCAAGATTTTTCTAAGATTGCTCAACCACTGACTGAGCTCTTAGGGAAAGACATCGAGTTCTTTGTCGATCACAAGTGTCTTGAAGCCTTTGAGCTCCTTAAAAAGAAGATCTACGACTCGTCGATTCTGCAAGCTCCTGATTTGTCTCTTCCCTTTGAGATCATGACCGATGCTTCGCATTTTACTATAGGAGTTGTATTGGGACAGCAGCGAGATCAGATTCCATTTGTTATTCACTATGCAAGCAAGGTTTTGGATCCAGCTCAGAGAAATTATATAGTAACTGAAAAAGAAATGATTGCAGTAGTCTGGGCATTAGAAAAGTTTAGGTCTGTGATATTAGACTCAAAAGTGACAGTTTATACAGATCATTCAGCTATTAAATATCTCATGGAAAAAAAGGATGCGAAGGCATGTCTTCTTAGGTAGATATTGTTACTCAAGGAATTTGATCTTGAAATTAAGGATAAACTTGGGGTCAATAATGTAGTGGTTGATCATCTTTCCAGGATTAAACTTAAAGATTCCCTTGTATCTGAGCCTATTCGAGAGACTTTTTCATATGAGTCTATTTGTGTTATAAATTCACTTCCATGGTATGCCAACATGGTTAACTTCCTTATCTCCAAGCAAGTTTCTCATGATTGGACTAGGAGCAGTATAGATCGACTTAAGTTTGATTCAAGGAAATACCGTTGGGAGGATCAGTTCCTTTTCTTTGAAGGATCGGATTGTGTCTAGAGATGGTGTATTTCTCAGGAGGAATACCTGAGTGTCCTCACATATTGTCACTCACTTAAAGATGGAAGAAACCACTCAAGAAAAAGAACCGCTCACAAGATATTGCAATGTGGTTTCTATTGGCCAACCTTATTTAGAGATGCAACTGATTTCGTACGGTCATGCCCTGTTTGTCAAAGAATGGGAGGGACTGCTGGTTTTAGAGATGAAATGCCCATGCAGCCTGTAATATTTTGTGATGTCTCTGATGCTTGGGGCATAGTTTTCATCGGTCATTTTCCTAATAGCCAAGATTTTGAGTATATCTTGTTAGCGGTTGATTACTTGTCAAGATGGGTGGAGGCTATCCCAACCCGAGCCGCGGATGCAAAAACTGTATGCAAATTTATTAAGGACCATATTATTTCAAGGTTCGGGGTACCCAAAGTATTGATCTCTAATGGTAGTAGCCACTTTGTGAATGGATTGATGAAATCATTAGATAAGGACTATAAATTTGAACACAAAGTAACTAGTCCTTACCACCCTCAATCGAACGGCATGGCAGAAGTTTCAAATAGAGAAGTGGAAAGTATTCTTCAGAAGTTAGTCCGTCTAGACAGGAAGAACTGGTCTTACTTGTTGGACCAAGTTCTATGGGCCTACAGAACAGCATACAAGACCCCTCTTACTACTTCTCCATTTAGGATGATTTATGGCAAGCCATGCCATTTGTCCGCTGAGTTAGTACATAAATCTGAATGAGCTATAAAGAAGATTAATTAGAGTTGTCACTTAGGAAAACTGTGTAGAGACCTTGACCTAAATGAACTAGTGGAAATCCACAACCGAGCATATGACAACAGCATGATCTGTAAAGACAAAGTTAAGAAGTGGCAAGACTCGCATATTAGATGCAAAAACTTCGTTCCTGAACAGAAGGTATGGTTGTTTAATGCAAAGTTAAAGACTGTCCCTGGGAAACTTAAATCAAAATGGACGTGTCCTTTCATTGTCAGGGAAGTGCATGAGAACGGTAGTATAGAAATCTCAGAGCTTTCAGAGCATGCACCGTCCTTTTTGGTTAACGGGCAGTTACTCGAGCATTTTATTGAATCATCAGAAAGGTTAACTCCCGTAGAAATGATCAACTTTATACTTATTAATACAGTGCATGATCCCTCAAGTAAGGCATGAGTATCGGGAAAGATTATCTCCTAAGATTCATCATCGTGAGATTCAGCTAACACTGATCCCTTTATGACTAAGCTTCCTATTCCTTATACCTAGGCCAATTTTCAGCCTAAGTATGGGGGGATCTAATTTTATTCGGATTTCTTCCCTCGGGTCTCCAAGTTTAATTTATTATCTCTATACTTAAGCTATTCCTCAGCTTAAGTATAGGGGGACCCGAGTCCATATTTTCATCTAACTGATTTTTTTACTCATGATGCATTGTAATTATAGATTCTGTTCTTATATACTTAGCATGAGCTATGGCTTCATTTCACTTTGTGCTACAAGGACATAACAAAAGCTAAGTATAGGGGGTCTACCGTATATATTGCATATATACTTTATCCATAGCTCATATTCTTAATTATTCAAATATGGGGGTTATGGGTGATGAATCTCTAAAAGTTGAAAATAGAGCTTTGTTCCCGAGTAATTAGCTGCATATCTCCACTTATATTGCATAATTAGCATTTATGCATGTGTAAATAATATATGCATTTTAGCATTCAAAATTGCATAAATAAGAAGCATGAAATTCCTTGTAAAAATCACCTGTATATTCACCATATTTCCCTTATTTGTATCTATTTTATACTAATTCCACATCTAATAAAATCAACTCTATATATGCGGACAGTCTACCAGCTCTTTAGAGACTCCTGAAGCACCCTTTTTCGGTCTCCCATGACGAGAACCACAATTGTCGACTATCTATAAACTTGAGAACGTGTACTTTGGCCGTTATGAGTTGGGATCCCCGACGTCTGTCTTCAAATTTCATACTCGGTTTGTAATAAAAAAATATCAAAAAAATACTAACTTGTAAAATTATCCAATAAAACTCAAATCCAAGTTTGAGACCATGAACCTTAAAATGTGCATATCTCTCTCATACAGTGTTCGATTTAGGTGTGCTCACTTTAAAGTAATATACATTCAAAGACCTTCAAAACAAGACTAATTTCATAAAAATCGAAGAACGTATGTGAAACTTGGATTTTGGGCCCCTATTGCATTGTACATATTGACCTTTTTACCCTTGTATTTTATTTCTTCATTTTCTTAATTATTAAAAATCCAAAAAAATTAGGATATGTTGTAAATATTTGTTACATATTTCTCTTGATTTTATTTGATTTTTATATTATTAAAAAATGACAAAAAATACAAAAGACTAATAACACGGTATTTAATGCCTATAAGATATCACCAAAAAAATATACTTTGTACATATGGCTTATTTTGATTTTAGATCTTTCACAAAAGTTGTAGATATCGTTGAGACGAGCAACTTTTGTGTTGACCACTTTTTAATTTAACTTCTTTTGTTATTTATTTTTTATTTTTATTTACATTTAATTTGTGATTTTCTGGGAGCGACATGTGGCCTCTCCTAGAGCCGCCACATGTCACCACATTTTCAATTTATTATTTTATTATTTTCATAATTTTATTTATTTACGTATTTATTATTTTTATTTATTTTTAATTATTTTAATTCATTTTAATTTAATTTTTATATTTTTCTATTTTATTTTTTCTCTCTTCTTTAATTTTTAGCCTATTTTTTTATTTATTATCCCCCCCTTTTACTTCTTCTCCTTTACTTGTCCTCCACTCCAAGTCACTACTTCCTCCACCACTCCATTTTCTCCAATTTCTTTCCATCTTCCTCCTTCTCCTCTTTTTATTCTCCTCTCGTCCCTCATTTTTCACCATCCGTCGTTTCGAGAGAATAGAGGTCGAGCCCCTTTAACCTTCAGGTGACAACTGTAGGAGACAAGTTGAGAGACGACAACCTCAAAGGCGAGATCCACGGCACATCAATACCGTGTCGCGAGCTTCCAAGAGGGCTAGCTTCGAAGGATTTTGCCATTCTTCTCGAGGTGACGATCGGAGTTGCAGCATAGTGTCTCCAAATTGCAGCGAATCAAAGGTAAGTAATCCCTCTCCTTTTCTTTGTCATTTAATTTTTATCTAACAATTTTTTCCTTGTTGATTTATATCACGATCACTATCTTCATTTTTTTACCACATCCAAATCACAATCATCACACACACACCACTTCTTCATTGCATTTTATTTCCTGTTTACAAAAAAAATTAGAAACACAAAACAAGCAACAACAGTCCCCTCCTCTCCTCGCTGTCGTGCACCTCCTGCCGTACCACCCCGCGCGCGTCCCGCTTTGGCTGTTCATCCTGCGGCCCTCGACCTGCAGCCGCCAGCCGCCCGCTCGCGGTAGCCTGCATGCAAAAGAAATAGCTCCCCAGGCCGCCTCTTCCTCATGTCAAGCTCCACCAGCGACCACGACCAGACAGCGGCCGCACCGCCACTTGAAGCTGCGCCACATGACGTCGGTTGATCGCCCCTGCCGTGTTCCAGTTTCCCAGACCTACGCGTCCTCCCATCGAGCTCAGCATGCCGGCGTGCCCCTCTGCACGTTGCGGCGCTCCATCGCTAAGCAGCAAGCCCAGTCGCTGCTACAGGGGCCTGCTCTCCTGCGCAGCGGCCCGCGCATCCTCCGACCGCCCGCCACCGACCAGCGCGGGCTCCGCTTTCTTCCCTTGCTCTGCCAAGCCGCCCACCCACGGCTGATCGCGTCACCACGCACCGCCTCTCGTGGCCCACCTGCACCTGCTTCCTCAAGATCGTGCCCTATCGAGTGGTTTCAGAAGGTCTATTGTTATTTTATTTTTTTTATTTTTTTGTGAAAATTGCATCTTCAGTCTGTTGGTTTTCTTTATTTTCAAAAGAATCCTTGTTTACGTTTCAGTTAGTTTTATTTCATTTCTGTAATTGCAAAAACACCCTTGCATTTACACATTAATTTGGGTATTCATTTCACATCATTTTATTTAATCAAAAATAACATTTTATAGAGAAATTAATTCTGAACATTTGATTATCTATTTAGATTTTTGTGAGCATCGGATAATTTATTAAAAATCAGAGTTTGAAATTCGTCGATATTTTACCTATTTATGCTCTGAAATTTGAGCATTCATATTTCTTGCCCCAAAAATTATGAAAAAAATTGTATATGATGTTACTAATTGCTTTTTAATTTATTCAAATTTTATTAAAAAATGGATGTGTCTTTTACATAAAATAAATTGTTTAGTTATTTCACTAAATGAGTTTTTAATTAAATCCACAAATACTATTTTTACGAAATTTCAAATCTCAAGGATTGATCATTTAAATATCTACTGGAGATAATTTTGCTTCTGGATAATTTGATTTCGTGGATTTATTAGGAATTAAATACTAACAGTCACTCTGTTTTCATTAAAAAATTCATAAAAAAATCATATATTGTCAGAAAATTCCAAAAAAAATAATGTAGCTTCATTTCATCATATTTTACTTCCAGTAAAAATTTCATAATTTTTGCATTCTGTTTGCATGAAAAATTGCATTAAAAACCCTAAAAGTTTGCATTTTTATTGATGCATTTTAACCCCGAAAATTCCAAAAAAATACATTTCACATTCATCATTGGATTAGGTTTCTAGAAATAATATAACTTGGCTGATTTGAAATAATTTCACATTAAAATTAATTTGGCTAAGTTGTGTGTTTTCTTGTTAACTTAATTCAATCGCATTTTGCATTTGGCATTTTTATTGCATAAAAAAGTACAAAAAAATCCTAATTGGAAAACTGTGAGCTAATTCGCCTAATCTGATCCAAAGTTGTTCATTTACCTCCTTGAGTCGACCATGTGGCATGCCCAGGTTAAAAATACATAAAACCACGCATTATTTAATTCATCGATTCATCGATTGGTGCAGTTAATTTTTGATCGATCCTGATTGCCCGACTACAACAAAACGACACACGCATATTATTAAACTGAGCGATCCAGGTTCCTCTTGTAAAATTGATTTATATCAAATGTTTTGAAAATAATTTTTGAAAACTATATTGTTTGACATGTTTTTCAAAATACTGTTTGACAAGTTTGGAAAATCTTTTGTAAAATATTTTAAAAATCTATATATTTATGTGACAATGCTTGCAAAAAGTTTTCAAAAAATATTTTCAAAGCTAAGGGTCTAAATGAGTCTAATTATTTAAAACCTCTAACTTTAATGTGTCTCTTCAGTTTCTTATAGTGTTTTAATTTTGTCTTAGAGGTTGCGACGTTTCTCCGAACCGTCTAGTCATTTTCATTTATAAGGTTGTTGCCTTACCTTGGAATAGTACAAAGCTCTGATATGGAGAAAAATCTGGATATCAATTCTGTATTTTGGAAGATTAAGTTGATAAGGAGTTCTCTGAAAAGAGTGATGCTAATTAAGGATGATGATCTTTTGATAGAAGAATAAGATATGGAGGTTCCTTTACCTTTGTTCGAGGATGTTCACTTGACGAATACTCACCTTTCTTGTAAGTTGGGTCATTCCTCTTTGTCTACTTTTCCTCTTTTAAGAAAAACTCAAAAATTTGTCGCATGATTTCAAGGATCCATTCATCTTCCCAAAATCATGAAGAATTTTGAGGCTTCTCGTGTAGATATGAATATTACTTTTGAGGAAGAATGGCATCATTCTAGAAGGATAGAATTTCAAGTTGATGAAGACCTTTCTTACTCAGATTCAGAAGTATTCTCCATTATGAAGAAGTAGTCGAAACATAAGGCAGCATGTGATTTTAAACCTCGAAGATTCAATCTAGATTTTTAAGGAGTTGAAGTTGTAATGTTGTGTTGGGTATCTTAGTATATGTTCCTCATGTTACACCTCTATAATGTTCTGTCAAAGATACCAGTCTATTGTCTTTATTTCAAAAAGTTAATAATTCTTTAATTCTTTTACAAAATTTACTAACAAGCTGCTTGTTAATTGGTATCTTTCCCTGACATATTTTCACTATGCACTCAAAGCTTGAGACAATCTTCAGACACTTAGTTTCTGGAGTCCATAAACTTAGAGTTATCTTGTATTAATCATTAAGGTCTTGTACTTCAAAATTCATACTCTCCTAGTTAGAAGATATGCATGTTATATCCCATGCTTAATCTCCTTTAAAAGAATTTGACTACCACTGGCATGCACGACTGCAATAGTGATTGAGATGAGTCAAAGTATCATTAAGGAAATTGGGATTGAAAGTTTAAGTTTGGACTTGATCTATATGATGCTCGAGGATGGGATAAGATTAATGAAGGTTTTATGAAACCTGAGTGTCAGCATCTTAGCTAGTATGGGACTTGCTCTCATGTTATCTCTTGATCAAACCTAAAGTACCAGGGTGTGATGACAGTATTAATGAGTTAATCAGTGTGCGCCAATCTTTTGGTAAAAGCAGTGGATCTATAGACAAAATTTAAGAAAGGAAGGAAATGATGAAGAAAAGCTCTCACTATACAAAGATAAAAATTCAAAGAGCTACCACCAAAGGAAAGCGCTCTCATCTATTTCAAAGTATCCATTTGGACTACCGCTACTAGGATCAGGAGTCGGGTTAGCACCCAAAAAGGGCTATGCATCATAAATGCTACAAGTCTGGGTGTAGAAGGTATGATAAATACTAAAAAAAAGGCACACCCCGGTGTACTCCTGGGAAAACAAGTGCAGATGACTCCAACTTCTCTTGACAAATACACTGATTGGCTAAATCAAAATAAAAATATGTTGCATTTTGGCAGTAGAAAGAATCATGTTCCAATGAGAGGAAGAGAAAATAAGTATACAACCCCACATCCTCCATAATTTGGCCTTCCATCTGTCCTTTAAAGTCTGACGAACTAAAGAGACGGTGGATTGAAGCAAGACTAGATTTATTCCCTATAGTTGAGGGTTGGGTCCTTAGGAGATCTTTCAAGATTGGAATTGTTGGTGATGTTTTGATTCTACTCTCTTGTTCGGGTCAACACTAAGTCATATTCCTAATATTTATATATACAATCGAGAGACTGGAAATTAGAGGAGTTGAATTCCTTTTGATTAATACTAGGATCGATTCAGTGTTTTTAGGATTCTTAAAATTTAGTGTTCTAAATCAAATCAAGCCTTGTAATCTCACAAGCACAAGTCAGGGAATTCACTAATTAAACTAACTCGCTAATAGTTCTTTATCTACTAGCTCGAGGACGAGCTTAGCTTAAGTATAGGGTGTGATAAATCCCATATTTATCAGCTTAATTCTATATATTTATCTCCTTAACTTAAGTCAATAACATGATTACTTGACTTATTAACACTAATTGCTAATTTATGTGTTGTATATATTTAACACTAATTATTATATATTAATATGGTACAACATTTTATGTATTTATTTCTTATTAAAAATCAAATAAAAATTAGAATAAAATTGTATATAAACAAACTAGCATAAAACAAAATTAAAGAAAAAATGTTTTATATAGTATTTAATTTTTATCTATGTACAAATGACCTCTGATCTCTTTGACATCTACATGAAACTTTTAGATCTCATCGAGATTTACAACTTTCATGTTTCTCACTTTTCCAAGATTAGCCTCTAACTATTTTTTCTTGATTTTCTTTGAATTAACGATTATCTTCAATTCTGATTGGGCCACGTGGCATCTTTAGATCATACCACATGGCATGTCTCTGTGTCTGCCACATGTCTCCCTGAAAGCTGTTTGATTGCCTTCTGAACAGTTGCATCCAGACTGTTTGTTAGTACCTCATTTTGGACCATTTGATTCCCTTGAAACAGATGAATTCCTTCCAAAAGGAACCAAACCTGGACCGTTAGATCTTAATCCAACGCCAAGATTGCCTTCAACCTTCAGCCCTCTATGCCCAAGCGACGCAACTCTTCACATCATGTCAACTTCTCACCATTTTCTCGACAACTTCCATTAACTTCCTTCTCAATTGCTGCAAACATTCGCTTCCCTTTCTTACTCTAATCTTCGCCCATACATTAGAACCTCCTAAACCCTTCCTCTTCATCGTAGGAGATGGTTGAAACCACCACCTATCATCATCAACCTCTGAAACTTCCTCCTCCTTAAATCCTCAACCTCCACCTTTGGAAACCGCATCCGCCACTTCACGGAATTACACCCTAGCCTCTCTAAACCTCAGTGACAGTTCGAGGGACAGATCGAGTGCCAAGACGAGTGTAACTACGGTGAGATCCTTGGCCGTGTTGCCATGTTACAGCCTAAAATTCGAGGTTGTCTGAGCTGGGTTCTTTAGCCATGAATACCATGTGAAGATTGTGAAGCTTTGAGCTTCACAAATAGGCTTCAGATTCAATCTCTTTTGCTTCATTTTATAGCCTTAAAATCTCAGGTTAATCTTCACTTCTGTATCTCTGTGTAATTCTAGGAATTTATCTGAGGCATATATACAACATTTTAATCACCTAAGTCTTCGTACACTATCATCTATTTTTCCTTATCCCCGCGTGTCTTCTAGCATCATCCATCTGTTGATCCATGTATGTGATCCTTCGACCATAGTTTTCTTCTGCGTTAAGAAGAATCTCCATTTGAGATACTCCTCGTATCTGTATAGCCCTACGATCACATTCGTAAGCTACTTCATTTTAGTTGCAGAAAGTTTGTCTTTCTTTTAGACTAACACTGCAGGTCAAATCAGCTTCAATAATCAGAAATTAGAAGGGAGCTCCGATCTCCTAATTACTCTCCAGTAACAATTCATCGATCGAGCTTGTTTTGGACCTTTCCATCTTATTCGAGCAACCATCATCGCTGCTGAAGTTCAACAAAGGTTAGGGGACTTCCAGAGAGCAACAGGAAGCATGGCGGAGCTTTTCAATATTCGTCAGAGTGCAACCCTACTGCCGCCGAGCACAGAGGAGCACAAGATCAATCGGGAAGCAGATACTGTGGATCTCGCTAAATTGGGCGAGATCTAACGCTCCAATTTTATCCACATTGCTAGCCCTAAGCAACGTTTCGACCCTTAGGTTCGGGTGCCGAGCCAGTACTCAAGCCTTACGCGGAGCACCAGAATCTGAAGCGTGGTTATAGCCTGTCGGATCCTATGACGAGTCACGTGGTTATGCACGCAGAATTGGAGAATTTGAAGATGCAACCCGGACGTTTTCAGTAATTACAGATAAGTCCTCCCGCTTTGTTGTAATTTGCACATCAGCCCCTACATATTTTATTAATTACATTTAAGTCCCGATCTGTCCTTATATGTAATAAAACTTGGAAGTTTTTATTGCACTTGTATCCCTGGGTTCTATGTTGAATATCTTGATATCATGAAGTCCAAATAATATGACTTTGGTCTCCTTTTAAAGCTGGTTTGGCACTCTATCTTGTAGCAGCATGTGTGGTTGATTTTAATTAATAATTCATGCATTAATTATTAATGTTTAAAGGCTTTGATTGATTGATGTATTTTAGTTGAATTCAAATATCCTGCATGATCATTTATATCCTTTAAGCATGAGAGTCTTTAAGTCTACCATTTTTGAATGTGAATCATCATTAGATCATTAAAAGACATACTTGTTGATTAAATTATTAGAAGTAAAAAGAGATAGGATTTTGGGACTAACTTATTCTTACTAAGGTTATTTCCTAAAGAATTAATTCAGGGGATTTTCATTATTCAACCAAGTTACTTGTTGTGTGTCTTTAAAGTGTTGTTCCCCTATCTGTATTGTTTGTGCATTTATGTTTGCATTTAATTTAGTGGAATAAAAAATGTGTTAGAACTCTGTGTTGATTGTGTATTGTGCATTAGCTCGAAGTAATAAATCTCTAAATCACTGTCTAAAATTATTTGTTCTCTAAAATTTGATCACTAAAGTGCTCGCATCCTTGTGTTCGACCCTGGACTTCCTAGGTTATAAATTAAAGCCGAGAACCTCGTCAATGAGATTCATCTCAGTTCTGTATGAGAAGCTAAGTGCATGTACTACAACAGATTAAAATTAATACATGCATTTAGCGCTTCATCAGGGGGTGTGCCATATATATTGTGTATATACTTTTGTTATAGCTCATATTTTTAATTTTTGAAAATTTTTGACAAAATCATAGAGCTAGGGTATATTATTTTGTGAACTGATTCTCATATAAATGTTTGTGAAAGCTTTGAAAAATTTTCTTATTTGTGTGACACTATTTTGAAAAATATTTGACAGTGAATATGGAGTTTGGCTCGTTTTGAAAATCATTTAAAAAATGTTTTAAAAGTCTCTATATTATGTGACATGGTTTGAAAAATATTTTCAGAATTGTTTAAAAATAAATGGATTAAATGAGACTAATCTATTTTCTTCTAACCTTATTTAAAATTCCTTAAAAATCTAAAAAAATCAAAAAAAATCTTTAGAAGTGATTATGACTATTGAGCTGAAAAATAAGTAACTACTACTCAGTAAGGGAACTACCGCCTCCCTTAGCAGAGTGGATGGTTAAAAGACAATGCGAACGGCACTGTCTTGAAGTAATACGAGTAGCTGTCTAATGTTTCGTATTTACACCCATGCCGGTTGGAAGTAGATGCAACTATTCATGTGAGCTTGGGATAGTCATTATTTCGCTAAAATCCATAAAAATGCAAAAATCAAAAATTACAAAAATCACTAACTTTGGAGTTGGTGTATTCTTGACACATTCACTATCACTCAAAGTTGTAGGATTTGAGGACACTTAGTTTTTGAGATCTTGAGAGTTTGAGTTAACCAGTCTTAGTCATTAGGGTTTGAGATTTAATAATCCACACTCCCCAAGTTTGAAAGATATGAGCACCATATCGCGCTCTCAATCTCTACTTTCTAATAATATGATCGGCACATCACTTTCATACTACATGAATGATGAGATGAGTTGAGGTTTCACTTGAGGGATTGGGATTGGAGAATTGAGTGTATACCCGATCTAATGATACTCAAGTATGGGATAAAGGCAATGAAGTCTTCAAGAAACCTAAGTGTTAGCAAACCCTAGCCAGTATGTGAACAAGTTCTCATGCTATCTTTTGATATTAACCTATGTGCCAGGATGTGATGAAACTAATAATTTGTTGATCAGTTTCACCAACTCTTGGTAAAAGCAGTGGAGCTAGCCAAAAAGAAAAGAAAGAAATATTGAAAAAAAGCTCTCTCTACAAAGTCAAGTACAATAATCTTCAATCAAAGGAGATCACCCCCAACCATTTCAAAGTGTCTACTTGGACCACAGCTAATTAGGACCAATGAGACGGGCTAGTACATCAAAAAGGGCTATGCATCGTAAGCGATACAAGTCTGGGTGTAAGTATATTAGATACTAAAAAAAAGACACACCCCTGTGTACTCCCATGAAAACAAGTACATGTGACTAAAATTCTCTTGATGAATACACTGATCAACAATCAGAAATACATGTGTTGAGTAATAAGGCACTCGAGAGGAGCATTGCTCCAATGTGAGGGAGAGAAGAAAATACACAATCCTATGTTCTCCATTATATGTCATGCTATCTACACTTTCAAGTCTGACAAACTAATGAGACGGTGGATTGAATGCAAGAAAAAACTTATTCCATAGTGTTGAGGATTAGGTCTACAGGAGATTCTCCTGAACTGGGGCCTTGGGTGACATCTCGACTTGACTCCCGTGATGTTAGTACACTAATTGTCATATCCTTATCTTATATGCACAAATAGAGAGTCTAATAATTAGAAAAGTCGGATTCCTTTTGACTAAAGCATGGTAGAGCTCAGAATTTTAAGATCACTGAGATTTAGAGTCCTTGATGAATTGAGCCTTGAACATTCACATGCACTATCATGAATTAATCCAACTCCTTCATTCTTTAGATGCTCAAGGATGAGCATAGTTTAAGTATAGGAGGAGGATGAATCTATGATTAATCATATTATCTATTAATTATTATCCTCCTAGATTAAACAATTAAATAAAAATCTTCATTAATTCCGCTTTATTAACAATTGACCCTCTTCTTGTAAATAGCCATAATTATTGTATATAACTTAAGACTTTTTATTTTATTTATTTTTTGTATTTTATTTCTTATTAAAAACTCCAATAAAATAGATTAATTATTGTGGATATTTATTTTGGGCTTTAAAAGAAATTAAAAAGACAAAAAATAAAAGAATTACATTATAGTGTTTTTATCTATTAAAAATACTTCCAAAATGTTTGCTTTGTATGTTTGATCTCTTTTGATTTTTTTTCTCCAACATGAAACTTGTAGATCTCCTCGAGATCTATAACTTGCATGTTTTGGCCTTTTGTTAATTCAGCTTCCTTTTATTTCTTTTGATTTTTTTCTTATTTTCCTAATTCTGATTAATTTGATTGGGTCACATGATGCTCTAAGGAGCCGTCATGTGGCCCCTTCTCCTCGTGCCACCCGTCTCTTCTGTCAGCCCTTAGATCTCTTCCCCCAGTCTTCATCTCCACCGTCCCTCTCCACCGCTCCATCAATCGCCTAATTGCATATGATAAATGTGATCTAAGCCACCCACTTTTGCCTTCATTCCAGTCGTATGATCACTTCATATCCTACGGTCAGGAGCCCTCCACGTTGCTCCTCTCCCCCACCATAGAATGAAGCCCCTGCTTCATCTCCACCGCACACCCACGCCTCGCTACCCGCTGTTGGATTAGATCCCCTTATATGATCCCATCCATCACCCCACGCCCCTTTCATGATCGTTGGATCTCACGATCCAACGGTCACTGCTCATCGTCCCCTCCCGCATCTCACTCTCCTGGGCATTACATCTCACCACGCTCGCTCCCCCTTCCTATTTTGGCACCATCATTCCACTACCTCTCCACGATCTAACTACTCCCCCACATAGCCCTAAGATCTCTGACCCTCGCCCATCCATCAATGACCCTTGATCCTATTACTACAGCCAACGTTTACCATTACAAACTTCCCTTCCACCATTGTAACCGACGGTGCTCCTCCCCTTTAAAACCAACTCCTCCACCACTAGCCCACTTCGTCCAACAATCAAGGGCCTTAGGTGAGGCCCTCTCCTCCCTCCCGTGATAGAGGGGCGGAGGATTGAGGGTTGATGACCACTCAAGTTCCTAGGTGTTGACACTTGGCCCCATCTGTCAAGTCTCGGTGGTTTGGCCATTGTCGAGTGCTGCGCTATGGTCAGGAACGTCATGCGATGACTGGAGGCTCCAAAGAAGCCTCAACACATGATGCATCCTCTGCTGATAACCTTTTCTGACCAGGTGTATCATCATCTTCTTTTTCTTGGATTTCTTCTTATTTTCCTCTGCACACACTTCATCCCACTTTCAATTCTTTGCACCTCCACCTTCACCACACTTCAATCACCGTCACCAACTACCTTGCTCACCATCTTCTTTCACCGCAACCCCATCCATTCCAGGCATCTTCCTTCGCCTGAGACGGAGGAGGACCTGCTTCGGGCACCACCTTCTCCACCCTACATCCCGTTATCTCACTCGCACACACACCTAGGCTATCGAGTAATCCCTTTTGCAAGTAGAGACTTCAATGGCTGAAGGATCTGGAGTAGCTTCGTTCTAAGAGTTCTACTCTGACATGGTGGTATCGATCTAAATGATCGGTCGCCTCCATCATTCCATATTGCATCCAGGGTCTTTATCGGCAGCTTGGGAGCCTTCTTCGACCGTCTAATTGCAAGTAGGAGCTCAGAGGAGGAATCGAGAGGTTGTCAGGTCCCTAAAATCATCGCCGCATCAAGGAGGACTTGAAGTAGCAGATGCCATTGGATCCTACCCATTCTGACGATCCAGATGTCACCTCAACTTGAAGCCAGACCAAGATCTTCAGGGGAATCGAAGCTCTCCAGATCCACTCAGGTCACCCACATGGCCAGAGCCACCTGTGCCGGATTCGAACCTCCACCCACGTCGTCCACACGTGTTTACTCGGGCAAATTGCATCCATGCCCCGTTAAATTCTCCTATTTGCAAAGAAGTCCTAGGAAATTTGCAAAGGACCTCGCCAGAAATTCCATATTGCATATATGCCACTGTCCCTTTGCATATTTTACCCATGTTATATCCATTGTTTTTATTATATTTATTCCCTTGCACTCTTTCATGTATATCTTGAGCACGTGGACTCCATTTCAGTTGATTTCAATTTCATTTTACCGATAATTTTATACTCTTCATTATGGCATTATTATTTCGATGATTTGATGCATACTTTTATATGTTGAATTCTACATGATTCATGAGTCATTTATTCCTCCTTTAAATGCCATTAATTAATGTTGTGCTTCATTTGATAATGGAATTGAACCACTTTTGCTTGCTCATTAACGGACTTAATTTCAGGGCACATTTGTGCTTGCATATTCATTCTATTAGCATTCATCATATTGTTCAACAACTTGCATCATCTTAACTGCTAAAAATATAAACAAAAAGGGATTTTTACACGGCAGACCCTATAAACTTTGCCAATCACCTCCCGACCTTTGAAACAACCTAATTCCCCCCTCGACCCCGTAAACTTGCCAACTCTTACCCCATGAACCCTCCGGGTCATATGTTTTAAGCCTGTGGGGGTTCTTCGGATAATTTATAGGGTCGATGGAGTAATTACGTTGTGCAAAAGGTCGTAGAAGCATTTTAAAATGTTTATAGGGTCTGCTGGTAAAAATCCCAAGCACATGTCTCCTCATGCATTGCATAGCATTTTATTGTACATTGCATCATATTTTCTTGCATTTTGTATCACATATATTCTTCTTATAGTAAAATTATAAAAAAAAATGCATTCTCATTCTGTGTGTTTCATGGTCTTGCATCATATCTATGCATATTTTTCATTGCATCCCTATCATTCTATGCATATTGTGTGTGCATATTTTGTTGTGTATATTTTAAGTCCGCGTGAGAAGACCTAGATCCATGAATTTAATCACTCATTTTTTATCATTAATTTTCGATTAATTGACGAGGAGGTTTGTGTCCTTGTGTTCGACCTTGGTAGACTTACCAAGTTATTAATACTACACATATTCATTTCTCCTGTGTTACGCAAATTAAAAGCGACTAATTAAGAAGGCAATTTTGTTGTTCGTCAAATATTTACACATCTATTTTTTTACAATTAAATGTACCCCCTATATTTTTACAAAGCTCTCATAGTAGTTGCCTTTTATTTGTACATGTGTGCTTCGGGTGGAACATCGGGTCGGGTTTGCTCGAACCAAACCCTGACCTGACCTATAAAAGCTCGAACTCGGTCCGGACCTGTTGTATATGTGGATCGGACCTGAGCCCTCATTTTATCGAAATTTCACATTTGGACCAGGCCCATCCCGAATCCGTGACGACCCGGATTAGCCTAACCTGACCCGAACTCTCTAAGCACGGATCGCATCGTAGATTTTCCACGACTTAGGAGGGATTTTATCTCTTTGTTCTATCTTCACACTTACAATCAACGGTAAAAGTCCATCATTTGAAGTTTTCACTCGGTTTCTATTGGAAATATATTGGAAATATTCCGGAAAAATGGGTAAACCTCTTCAAGTTTATATCGTTGGACCTTTATATGGCTAGGGATAACTGTTTGAAATACGAGTATATGAGAATTTTTTACATGCACATAATGAGATGGAAACTAAGATCGAATATATGTTGTCAGAACTACTTTCGACTCACATTGGCTACGTTCCTATTGTTTGACGTATGTTAAATTTGCGCGAGTTTTTATTGCTTGATATTTATATTTTAAATAACTTACATTGGCATTCATCCTATAAATCTAAACCAAATAAATTGTCAGTCATATATTAAAAAGAGTCCCTCAAATTTCCCCAACGAGTATAGCCTTCACGTAATCAAATGGTGGGTCGAGCCCATCCCAAACCCGGGCCTGATCTTGTGGGTCTTGGATTGGGCTCGATTTCTCAATTTACCCAAAATACATGCCTCAATTCGGCCCAAAACCCGGAGAAAATTGGTGGGTCCTGTCTGAGCTTTATGTTAGACATGTGAGCCCACGATGAGTCATTATGCAATAAATGTTACTACAAATCATTCTTTAATCTGGAATAAAAATAACTACTTTGCATAATAGGCTCAATAGTACAATTAGGGTTATGTGTCATTGACATCTTAATGATCATAAAGTTGTTGATTAAAATGTTGAATCATAAAGGCCGGTGCTTGGGTGATATCTAAAGAGTTAGATTGAGGACTCATCAAGCACTGTCAAGTGATTGTTAAGAGAAGATCTCCAGCATGAGAAGGAGATAACAATGATTTCTCTAAAGGTTGATATCTAACTGACCTCTTAATTCAGGTCCTCTGCATAGGAAAGAGATTCCGAGGTGTTAGATAAGTTAGGTCAAAGAGTTGACTTAACGAGATCGAGATAACCAAGACCTATGTTATATACTGTCACGATATGGGCATGCATCCTCTGACCGGAGAGAAATGCGGTATTATATGTCTGAGTATGTACATTTAACAGACCGATAGGTTGATGATCTAATAAAGGTCTATACATCGGCGAGCTAGTGTGTGAAGTATATGGAAGAATCCTTAAGCGCATCACGGAAGCGTGAGGATCGTATCATATACGATCGAGGGTGACTAGCCGTACTAGTTGCTCAGTGTAGCGGAATTTAAAAATTTTAAATGATGAAATAACATGATCCAAGAACACTTCTCGGGTCATTTCATGTAAATCACATACTAGATAAAGGAATACCTCTTGTAGAGTGATTGTGATCGAGTCTCTAAAAGAAGAGACCTCCTGTCTCAAGTCCAACATGTATGAGGAGGCGCTTGCAAACACAGAGATGAATTGTGTATCTCTCATAATCTTAGTTGTTGATCCAAGCGGTGAGTCTCCTAATCTCTTCTCATGAGATCAAATATTTTCTTCACGAGCGAGGCACACCGAAGAAGACGGAGATCCACGAGTAGTCGAGTTAGTCGCATAATGACGATGCGACAATGGCGGAACCTTTTATCTAGGGTTAGAGTGGACAGACACTCAAGATGGAGAGACAGAGAAGAGAGGATGGCATGGGGCTTGAGAATGAGAGAGAGAGAGAGAGAGCAATAGTTGTCGTAAATTGAAGAGAAAGGGATAGCTCTTCCTTTTATAATATTATGGGAGTTCATGGAGCTCAATCCATGGACAATACAAATACAATAGTTTAGATTGATTTTTGTTTCTTTCAATGGTCATGATTGTGTTGTAAAAACACAACAACAATTAATTTAGTTCAATTAAATATATATTGAATAATATAAATTAACTTCAAATTAAATCAATCATCCATGGAGATAATAGGAAGGAGGCTAGCCTCCTTCCATAAAGAGGGGGGACGGCTACCCATTCCGAATAGGACTTGATGGGCGTCCACCATCTCTAAATGGTATGTGGCTATCACCTATTTATTCCATGAGATTACATTATTACATAGATATCTTCAATATTTTCAATAACTTTTGTTGTAAATTTATTCACATAAATAATTCATAATTATTTTGTGAACATTGCAATCATGCCATTAGAAATTTGTGAATCACATTCACAACCCAAAATAAAATGTAAATTACGTTTTCAATTAATTATCCAATATGAATCGAATTCACATCAACACTTAATTAACCAATATAAATTACAATCAGCTCTCTGTAATATATTATAAATCACATTTATAACATATATGAATAATTTGGATAATGTTATCCACATTATTCTTATCCATAATAATTAAATCATATTTAATTATATTGGATCATCATTCTCATGCATTTAAATAATATGAATCAAATTCACATTATTCATGATAATTAAATCATATTTAATTATTCACTTCTCAATGATTGGATATAATTTAACAATGGAATTATTCTTGAAGTCTTTCAAGAATAATGTGCTCTCTCTCCGCAGATACTTGGAGATAAGGACAGGACGATTGTACATTCCATGTATAGTGACTGGGATATTGAGATCACATCTCAAATCCAGATATGATCGACCTCTCATAGATGCTTGATTAAATCAAGACCATAGATCTAATCTTCTCATTGCATCTGAATCATATTCAGATCAATGACCAACACTTGGACCAAGATTAGATCACTTATCTACTGAGAGGAGTCACTAAAATCCAGACTTGTTTCATCACTCCCTCAGAATGGAAGCGTCGTGGTTATACAATCGTTTATGATCACACTACCCTCAGGTATTCCTAATACATGTACATCCTGCATACTGGAAGACCTATAATAAACTAGAAGACATATATCAATTTACAGTGTTGTCTTTAGGGTTTTATCATTAAGTTTCTCATTTGGTCATTGGAAGTTGAAATCAATTATATGCTTTTGAAAAGCATATATCATACCAACAAATTCTTGTCATGCTTCCAAAACAAGACGACCATGCATGGAATTTGATCGGTCCCAATACCTTATGAGTGAGCTCATGTCTTTCGATTCACAAGTGAACCTGTATGATCCCTTTGAGAGATCATATCACTCATATGCCCTTATATGCATACCGGCTCGCCGGTGCATAGATCTTAATTAGGTCATCAACCTATTGGTCTGCCAAATGTACATACTTAGACATATAGTGACATATCTGTCTCCGGTCAGAGGATGTGTGCCTCTAAACGTGATAGTATACGACATAAGACTTGGTTATCTCGATCTCATTAAGTCAACTCTTTGATCTAACGAATCTGACACCTCCGGATCTCTATTCCCATGCAGAGGACCTACATCAAGAGGTTGGTCAGATATCAACCAAATAAGAAAGGATAGACATCTCCTACTCAAGCTGGAGATCATCTCTTAACAATCATTTGATGGTGCTTAATGAGCCATCAATTTAACTCTTTAGATATTCATACAAGCACCAGCCTCTATGATTCAATCATTGAATCAACAGTTGTATGATCATCAAGATGATTATGGTACATAACCCTAATTGCACCGATGGACCTTATAATGCATTCATTTATTTAATCTCAGATAGGAAGTGAAATAAACAAATAACTTTTATTGATAAATTAAATATTACAATAACATTTATTGTAGGAATGGTTTGCTTTGGGCTCACATAGCTAACAATCTCCCACTAGCCCTCATAACCATTCGGGTACAATCATTAAACCCATGCTCATTACATGCTGGCTGAAAACCTTTTGTGTCAAGGTTTGGTAATAGGATTAACAACGTTGTCGACAGAGACCACCTTGGAGATGATGATGTCACCACACTTTTGAATCTCCCAAATGATGTGGTGTTTCCTTTCAACGTGCTTTCTCTTTTGGATGCCATCTGGGTTCCTTTACCTGGGCAATAGCTCTCGTGTTATCGTTGAGTAGCGGGATGGGATTATCAGAGGAAACTACGTCAAGTTCTAGGATGAACTTGCACAACCAAACCACCTCCTTTGTAGCATCCTATGTGGAAATATATTCGGCTTCTGTTGTTGAATCGATCATAGTGTCATGCTTCTTGCTTCTCCAACTCACAGCACCACCGTTCAACAGGAACACAAACCCTGATGTTGACTTTTGATTATCAATATCCGATAGGAAGTCTGAATCTATGTATCCCAAGACTTGAAGATCACCATCTCCATAGACCAAGATATAATCTTGCATCTGTCTTAGATACTTGAAAATGTTTTTCACTGCATTCCAGTGTTGTTCTCCGTAAAAGGATTGGTAACGGTTTATCACTCTCATTGCATGGCAGATATCTTGCCTTGTAGACATCATGGCGTACATTAAACTTCCTACAGTTGATGCGTAGGGGCATCCAACCATGGCTTTCTTTTCCTCAACAGTTTGAGGAGCCATCCATTTAGATAGGTGGATACAATGTCTTAAGAGAAGGAAACCTTTCTTGGAGTTTCCATATGGAAACACTCCAAGATCTTCTTAATGTACCCATGTCGTGATAATCACAATATCCTCTTTTTCTCGATTTGTGAATAGCTTCAGACCCAAGATGTAAGAGGCTTCTCCAAGATCTTTCATCTCGAAGGTATGGGATAGCCAACTTGTAACATTGGTCATCGTCCCTATATCATTACCAATGATAAAAATGCCATCTACATTAAGCACGATGAACACAATGGTGCTCCCATTAAGCTTCGTGTACAAACACGACTCATCAGGATTATACATAAAATAATAAACTCTTTATGGTTTCGTCAAATCTGATGTTCCAGCTACGAGAAGCTTTCTTGAGCCCATAGATGGATTTCTTCAGCTTTTATACTTTACCTTCCTCGGTTATGAAGCCTTGGGGCTGCTTCATAGAGATATCCTCCTCAAGGTATCTATTAAGCAAAGTTGTCTTGATGTCCTTCTGTCAGATGTCGTAGTCAAGAGATGCATCTATAGCTAGCAGTATCCTAGATGGACTTAAGCATAGTCACACGAGAAAATATCTCATCGTAGTCGATACATTCTCTCTGTGTGTAGCCCTTGGCTATGAGCCGTACCTTGTAAGTCCCTACTTTCCCATCATGTCCCCTTTTTCTTTTGAATATCCATTTATACCCACTAGATTTTACCCTTTTAGGTGGATCTTCTAGGGTCCATACATCATTTTTATGCATGGACTCAATTTCTGACTTCATTGCCAGCATCCATCTATCCGCGTCATGATCTGCGAGTGCTTCATCAAATGAAGCTGAATCATTGTCAGTTTCACCTGACACATGGAATCTGTACCTTTCAGATGGTGCAACTACCCTCGAACTCCTTCGAAGAGGTACATGTGTTACATCTTCATTTACTTCCTTACTTTCTAGTTTAGGAAACTCAGTATCTCAGGGGATTCAATGAGTTCCTTTTTTGTCTCGACTCTTAAGGAAATCATCCTCTAGAAATTTTACATCTATAGAGATGAAAACCTTCTAGGTCTCAGGGTCATAAAGCCGGTATCCAATACCATCCTTAACATACCCAATGAAGTAGCACTCACGAGTGTGAGATTCCAGCTTACTTGCATCCACGTTTTTCACATGGACCAAGCAACCACAATCCTTAAGTGTATAACACTAGGTTTTAAATAACTTACATTAGCATTCATCCTATAAATCTAAACCAAATAAATTGTCAGTCATATATTAAAAAGAGTCCCTCAAATTTCCCCAATGAGTAGCCTTCACGTAGTCAAATGAAGGTGGGTCGAGCCCATCCCCAACCCGGGCCTGATCTTGTGGGTCTTGGATTGGGCTCGATTTCTCAATTTACCCAAAATACATGCCTCAATTCGGCCCAAAACCCGGAGAAAATTGGTGGGTCCTGTCTGAGCTTTATGTTAGACATGTGAGCCCACGATGAGTCATTGTGAAATAAATGTTACTGCAAATCATTCTTTAATCTGGAATAAAAATAACTACTATGCATAATAGGCTCAATAGTACAATTAGGGTTATGTGTCATTGACATCTTAATGATCATAAAGTTGTTGATTAAAATGTTGAATCATAAAGGCCGGTGCTTGGGTGATATCTAAAGAGTTAGATTGAGGACTTATAAAGCACTGTCAAGTGATTGTTAAGAGAAGATCTCCAGCATGAGAAGGAGATGACAATCATTTCTCTAAAGGTTGATATCTAACTGACCTCTTGATTCAGGTCCTCTGCTTAGAAAAGAGATTCCGAGGTGTTAGATAAGTTAGGTCAAAGAGTTGACTTAACGAGATCGAGATAACCAAGACCTATGTTATATACTGTCACGATATGGGCATGCATCCTCTGACCGGAGAGAAATGCGGTATTATATGTCTGAGTATGTACATTTAATAGACCGATAGGTTGATGATCTAATAAAGGTCTATACATCGGCGAGCTAGTGTGTGAAGTATATGGAAGAATCCTTAAGCGCATCACGGAAGCGTGAGGATCGTATCATATACGATCGAGGGTGACTAACCGTACTAGTTGCTCAGTGTAGCGGAATTTAAAAATTTTAAATGATGAAATAACATGATCCAAGAACACTTCTCGGGTCATTTCATGTAAATCACATACTAGATAAAGGAATACCTCTTGTAGAGTGATTGTGATCGAGTCTCTAAAAGAAGAGACCTCCTGTCTCAAGTCCAACATGTATGAGGAGGCACTTGCAAACAGAGAGATGAATTGTGTATCTCTCACAATCTGAGTTGTTGATCCAAGCGGTGAGTCTCCTGATCTCTTCTCATGAGATCAAATATTTTCTTCACGAGCGAGGCACACCGAAGAAGACGGAGATCCACGAGTAGTCGAGGCAGTCGCATAACGACGATGCGACAATGGCGGAACCTTTTATCTAGGGTTAGAGTGGACGGACACTCAAGATGGAGAGACAGAGAAGAGAGGATGGCATGGGGCTTGAGAATGAGAGAGAGAGCAATAGTTGTTGTAAATTGAAGAGAAAGGGATAGCTCTTCCTTTTATAATATTTTGGGAGTTCATGGAGCTCAATCCATGGACAATACAAATACAATAGTTTATATTGATTTTTGTTTCTTTCAGTGGTCATGATTGTGTTGTAAAAACACAACAACAATTAATTTAGTTCAATTAAATATATATTGAATAATATAAATTAACTTCAAATTAAATCAATCATCCATGGAGATAATAGGAAGGAGGCTAGCCTCCTTCCATAAAGAGGGGGGACGGCTACCAATTCCGAATAGGACTTTATGGGCATCCATCATCTCTAAATGGTATGTGGCTATCACCTATTTATTCCATGAGATTACATTATTACGTAGATATCTTCAATATTTTCAATAACTTTTGTTGCAAATTTATTCACATAAATAATTCATAATTATTTTGTGAACATTGCAATCATGCCATTAGAAATTTGTGAATCACATTCACAACCCAAAATAAAATGTAAATTATGTTTTCAATTAATTATCCAATATGAATCGAATTCACATCAACACTTAATTAACCAATATAAATTACAATCAGCTCTCTATAATATATTATAAATCACATTTATAACATATATGAATCATTTGGATAATGTTATCCACATTATTCTTATCCATAATAATTAAATCATATTTAATTATATTGGATCATCATTCTCATGCATTTAAATAATATGAGTCAAATTCACATTATTCATGATAATTAAATCATATTTAATTATTCACTTCTCAATGATTGGATATAATTTAACAATGGAATTATTCTTGAAGTCTTTCAAGAATAATGCGCTCTCTCTCCGCAGATACTTGGAGATAAGGACAGGACGATTGTACATTCCACGTATAGTGACTGGGATATTGAGATCACATCTCAAATCCATATATGATGGACCTCTCATAGATGCTTGATTAAATCAAGACCATAGATCTAATCTTCTCATTGCATCTGAATCATATTCAGATCAATGACCAACACTTGGACCAAGATTAGATCACTTATCTACTGAGAGGAGTCACTAAAATCCAGACTTGTTTCATCACTCCCTCGGAATGGAAGCGTCATGGTTATACAATCGTTTATGATCACACTACCCTCAGGTATTCCTAATACATGTACATCCTGCATACTGGAAGACCTATAATAAAGTAGAAGACATAGATCAATTTATACTGTTGTCTTTAGGGTTTTATCATTAAGTTTCTCATTTGGTCATTGGAAGTTGAAATCAATTATATGCTTTTGAAAAGCATATATCATACCAACAAATTCTTGTCATGCTTCCAAAGCAAGATGACCATGCATGGAATTTGATCGATCCCAATACCTTATGAGTGAGCTCATGTCTTTCGATTCACAAGTGAACATGTATGATCCCTTTGAGAGATCATATCACTCATATGCCCTTATATGCATACCGGCTCGCCGGTGCATAGATCTTAATTAGGTCATCAACCTATTGGTCTGCCAAATGTACATACTTAGACATATAGTGACATATCTATCTCCGGTCAGAGGATGTGTGCCTATATCGTGATAGTATACGACATAAGACTTGGTTATCTCGATCTCATTAAGTCAACTATTTGATCTAACTAATCTAACACCTCCGAATCTCTATTCTCATGCAGAGGACCTACATCAAGAGGTCGGTCAGATATCAACCAAATAAGAAAGGATAGACATCTCCTACTCAAGCTGGAGATCATCTCTTAACAATCATTTGATGGTGCTTAATGAGCCATCAATCTAACTCTTTAGATATTCATACAAGCACCAGCCTCTATGATTCAATCATTGAATCAACAGTTGTATGATCATCAAGATGATCATGGTACATAACCCTAATTGCACCGATGGACCTTATAATGCATTCATTTATTTAATCTCAGATAGGAAGTGAAATAAACAAATAACTTTTATTGATAAATCAAATATTACAATAACATTTATTGTAGGAATGGTTTGCTTTGGGCTCACATAGCTAACAATCTCCCACTAGCCCTCATAACCATTCGGGTACAATCATTAAACCCATGCTCATTACATGCTGGTTGAAAACCTTTTGCGTCAAGGTTTGGTGAAGGGATCAACAACGTTGTCGACAGAGACCACCTTGGAGATGATGATGTCACCACACTTTTGAATCTCCCGAATGATGTGGTGTTTCCTTTCAACGTGCTTGCTCTTTTGGATGCCATCTGGGTTCCTTTACCTGGGCAATAGCTCTCGTGTTATCGTAGAGTAGCGGGATGGGATTATCAGAGGCCCTTTCTAGTTCAGGAAATTCAGTATCTCAGGGGATTCAATGAGTTCCTTTTTTGTCTCGACTCTTAAGGAAATCATCCTCTAGAAATTTTACATCTATAGAGATGAAAACCTTCTAGGTCTCAGGGTCATAAAGCTGGTATCCAATACCATCCTTAACATACCCAATGAAGTTGCACTCATGAGTGTGAGATTCCAGCTTACTTGCATCCACGTTTTTCACATGGACCAAGCAACCACAATCCTTAAGTGTATAACACTAGGTTTGGTTCCATACTAAAGCTCATGAGGAGTTTTAGGTATGGATTTGCTAGGAATCTTGTTCAGGATATGTATTGTATTCTCTACTGCATATCCCCAGAAACTAAGTGGTAAATGTGCTTTACTCATCATTGAACGACCATATCCATGTTAGTCATGTTGCATCTTTCAGCAACACCATTAAGTTGAGTTGTTCCACGAGGAGTGAGATTGGAGATAATTCCATTCTCTTTAAGGTGTTCCTTAAATTCATCCGATAGGTACTCACCACCTCGGTCAGATCGAATATGCTTAATCTTCCTAATGGTTTGGTTCTCAACCAATGCCTCGAACTCTTACTTTTCAAAGGTTTCATATTTATGACGTAGTAGGAAGATAAACTGGTATCACGAATGATCATCAATAAATGTCAAATAATATCGATATCCATTTCGGGTCGTGATACTAAAGGGACCACATACATTGGTATGTATTAGGTCAACAATACCCTCACATCGTGCAACCTTGTTACGAAAAGGCATCCTAATCATTTATTTACCTTGAATACAATGTTCGCAGGTAGGAAGAGATTGAACCTGTAGAAAATCAAAGGGTCCATCCTTTATTAATCTATTGATCCTTTCAATAGATAAATAACCAAGCATTTGATGCCAAAACACATTCGAATGATTTCCATCCTCCCTATTTCTTTTATGATTTTACTAATGATAGTAATATTCATGACATTTTCCATCAATGCACAATTCATATAGTCCACCAGAAGTCAAAACACCATCCGCAATATGTTTATCATAATGATTTATGACAACTTAATTATAGAATAGAAATGAATATCCATTTCTAACAAGCTTAGATGCAGATATAAGGTTCTTCCTGACTTTCTCTACATAAAGACATTCATTAAGTAAAAGGACTCTCCCATTGGATAATGATAGTCTACAGGTCTCGACGGCAACTGCTGTAACAATTGCATCAAATCCAATCTAGATGACTATTTCACTATCATCAATATTCCTAGTTTCCTAAAATAGATGCAACAAATTGCATACATGAACAGAAGCACCAGAATCGATGACCCAACTATCTTCTCGTCCAACGAGAAAATTGGTTCCAATGATGAAAGTAGATTTCATACCCATTTTACCTTTATTTGTCGATTTCAGGTAGTCTGGGCAGTTATGCTTCCAGTGCCCCGACTTCTTGCAGTGATGACAGGCATCGACTTTCTTTGATGCTATCAGTGTGGAAGCATTAGAAGATGAGCCAACATATTGACTCTTCTTCTTTCGAGAACCTTACTTCCGACCGCGCTTTCCTTTGACCTTTGCAACCATTACACTGTCAAAGGGGCTATCTTTCTTCATTACATCTTATGTAGACTTTAATGCAACCAATAGTTCAGCATTAGTATAGTTCACTTTTCTTATATGGAATGTGACCACAAAGCAATTGAAAGACTTAGGGAGTGACAACATAATGAAGTCGGACTGCATATATGCGTCCATGTCAGCCTCGAGTGTTTCCAGTTCAGAAAGGTACCCAAATATTTTGAGCACATGATCTCCGACAGAAGTCCTTTCCTGCATCTTACAACGAATATGTTCTTTCACGATATTATAAAGCTGTGTGATTTACATCACCAAACATTTCTCTTAGATTCATCATAATGTCTTGGCAAGTGTTCATGTCCATATGTTGCAGCTGAAGCACATTGGACAATGAATCCGGAATATAACACCTTGCCAAAGTATGATCTTCATCATATTTTTCATTGAATTTAATTTCTTCCAGTGAAAAGGGTCTATGTACACATAAGAGATGTGTTCCGTAGATAGGACATGATCCAAATTACGGATCTAATTTGAGCAATTTGGTCCGGTCAACAGATTGACCTCCAGGAGCATGTTGAATGAATTCATGATGAATCTCCATTTCATCACCTTTATTCTATCATTTTGACCTTAAAAACCCTAGCTAATGCACCTAAATAACATTAATTTGTACATAATAGCATTCATTATCTATTGTATTATTTGTATATAAAATAAGATTTTTAATGCCAAAATTATAGAATAAAGGGAAGAAAATAAAAAAGAATAAAATATTGAAGATATTTTATGACCCTAAACCCAGAGACCAAGTCAAGAATTGAGTTGGTCGACAAGGAATAAAGTAGGGGGAGATAAGGGCCAGAAGGAAATTAAAACCCAATTCTTTTATTCTTTATTTATGCACTTTTGACTCCTATTTTATATTGTATTATTTCCTCATCAAATGAAGAGACTATGTACATAAAAGTTGTAGATAATAATGTGAATAAAAATACAAAATTGAGTTTGTATAAAAATAATACATAGTGTTCATTTTATACACAAAATAAAAAGCCAAAAATCCAACTTCCCGGGCCCATATCTTTCAACTAAAAACTCAAAACATACCAAAATCACCTCTAATTGTATATAACTTTCCACAAGCTATTTAATGATGGTGGTTTATATTTTTTAGAGTTATTATGTGAAAGTTAGGTTTTTGACCCTCATTGTATATTATACCGATTAAAATATTCAATTTATTCATTATTCATTGTTTTTACAAATTTGCATTTTTATAATTTTGTAATTATTAATTATAACATATGTACGTATTAAAATTAAAATCAAACCAAAAAGAAAAATAAAATAAGTCTATGTGAAATACATAGACAAAATGCCTACGTTATTGTTTGTATATAAATAAAAGGGAACCCTATTATTTTATTCTTTATTCATTTTATATTTTTATAATATTGTATGTATTATTCATATTCTATTAAAAATATAAAACCAAAATAAAATCCAATAAAATACATTCAAATAAAAAGGTGTATATAAAACATAGGTAATATACCTATAAAATATACATATCTATTTATTTAAGTATACAAATAACATCATAAAAATAAAATAAAAATATATTTAGAAACATAAAAATAAGTTGAAAATATATAAAATAAAAGAATAAAATAATAAAATAAAATATACAAAATAAAAATAAATAAAATATAGTCAAATATACCTATAAATACACTATTAAAAATAAACTACTAATAAAATACACCAAAAATAATAAAAAATCATAATAAAATACTACATAAATATTAAACATTTTTTATACTCAAAAATAATAAAAGTATTTATTATTTTTAATTAATTATTCCTTAATAAAATCCCCTATTTTGTCTTTATTCGGTTGACGTGGCCCAATGGTTGCGCGTTGACAGTTGATCCCATGTCAACTGTCCCATCCAAGTGCATGGGCGCCAGAACAATCAAATCCCGTGATTTCCTCCATTTTTCTCGCATGATCCATCAATCATTCGTCTTCGACACCTTCATAAGAAATGATCATCAATCATTGTACATACTCGCTGACCTCTTGGATCCCCTGTATATACGCTCGATTCTCCCCTAGCAGCCGGTCAATAAGGGTGAAGTTCATGCTCTACAAATAAACTCCCCAAGTCTCCTTGTAATTTTGGTCACCTTCACGAGTCCAAGAGCCCCGGTTTAGTGTCTAGATGTGTTCCTTGTGACAAAGGGAGCTTTGTTGAGGCCAAGCCAAGCTCCAGGAGCACAGGTGCACCAGCAACCGTCGAGCTCCGGCAACCCTGCTCACTGGTTCATCCCATGTATCAGAGCTACGCTTTTATCTTTTATTTTTCTTGCAATTAGTTATAGCTTTAATTTACAATCATCAAAGTAGGTTCTAATTGATTAGATTAGTGTTAATCGATCATCTTGTACTTCACCGGAGTTGAGCGCCGGTGAGCTCCTCTGCACGCCTTCATCGCCTCTCCGCCGTGCCTTTCGCCTCCATCTCAAACCTCATCACGTTCTGATCACCCCACGCACTTCATTTCAACCAGATCCCTAGTGGATTTGGATATCAGGTGCCCCACTCTACCGCTCACCGGAGGCACCACCGCCGTGCCCATTTCCCATCCATTCCGACCAAATAAGAGCCCCAAGCCCCTATTTTTCTTGCGCGAGTTTCACTGCAGGTGTTGGCAGCTCAGAGGACCCCTTTGGGGTTGAATCGCAATCCACTGTAGGTACCTGAAGGTACCTTTCTTCCTCGAGCTCGCCGGACATCGCCAAACCTCTAAGACCTCTTTTGATGCTACTAGCAGGTGCGGGGGCCGTCGAGGAACGCGTTGCACACCATGGAAGGTCACCAGATGGACGGAGCCGCTCTGTATCGTCGGAGGAAGCTCGATCGATGCCGTGTTCTTCCGTATTCTAGCGGGGGGTTCACGACTGTCTGATTGAGCTAACGCCCCAAAACCT
Organism: Ottelia alismoides; assembly: GCA_037367405.1. Lineage (NCBI taxonomy): Eukaryota > Viridiplantae > Streptophyta > Magnoliopsida > Alismatales > Hydrocharitaceae > Ottelia > Ottelia alismoides. The sequence goes on from JAZKJV010000660.1 coordinate 123,336, forward strand.
CCGTCCGTCGTCCGATGCTCCTCATCAGAACCGTAGATCGCCCGCCGAGGACTTAATCTGGAGCGCCAAAGATGAATCGGTATCCATCGTTCGGATGCAGCCACGTGTCAAGTGAATCCTCCACCACCATCCGATCGAGAGCCTTATGGGGTAAATTGCATATCCAACCCCTCCCATTTTTGTATTTATTATCTAATTCTGTAAATATAAAGTCATGTGTTAGAATAATTAGATATTTTGCATATGGACCCCTGTGTTTCTTGTAATTGCATTTGGGTCCAATCCATGTCACCTCACGCGCCGTCCCACGTGAGGTGGCGAAATTGCAGGGAAGACCCTACATGATTTTGTATTTATATTTAGTCTGATAAATTGTAGATAACGTTATATATTTTCATAAAAATGATTTTAGTCCCGTTGTATATTTTTGGCACTTTTGCACAGAGCCCCCTGATAATTATTTTATTTACAAAATGCCTCTACTAGGACTTTGATTTTTGTGTGTTCTATCTATTTTTTTAAAATGCCTAGCATGCTCCTGAAAATCCACAAAAATAGGGTTAGATGCTCCACACCAAGTACTTTCATGCCCATATTTTTAATTAACATCAACTCCGCAAATATCGATCGAAACTTGAACCCGTGTATAGGTATGCAATTTGAGAATAGGGCACATATGTTACCTGTTTAACTTATAAAATACCAAAAAATATAAAAATATCTCTAAAAATTCCAAAAAAATAATTATAATAAATTTTGTCCTATTTTATTTACAAACAAAAAATCATTAAAAATGGAAAAACAAAAACCCTAAAATTGAAAAATCCTAAAATCTTTTATAAAAATGTTAAAAATTCTTTAAAATCCAAAAATATTTTTTTCTATTTTATAATTTTATAAATATTTATATATTAAAATTGATTTCAATAATTTTGAGATTTATTTACCAATTCAATTTTGGGTATTTAATTAATCCTTATTTGGGATATTTTTTACTTTAAAAATACATAAAATTAGTGTAAATTTCATAAAAATAACAAAAAATAGAAAAATATTAAAAACCCAAAAATAATTTATTATGGGTATTTTGTTTATATTTATTAATATTTATACATATATTACTATATATTGTCTATATAAAGCCTTATATATGTTATATTAGTTATATAAAAGGAAAAATAATTTAAAAATATAAAAAAGTATATAAAAAGAAAATATATATAATATATAGAAAATATAAAAATATAAAACAAAAATAAAAATATATATAAAATTAAAAACCCACAAACATATCTTTGTACATGCATGATGATTGACTTAGTTACACAAAAAGAAAATAACCTTAGCCTACATGTATTGCTCCATATGGTTCGACCTCTACATACTTGTTCATTATGCATCTTATGGTAGAGAAAATAAATTTTAGCCTCCATTGTGCTATTCATTGCTTTTATTAATGTTGTGGGTTAATTGCTGCTTAACCGGGGTTTTGTTTGAGGTCACTTCGACGACTGTCTGTCCGCTTTGTAGATTGACAAGACCTCTGCGAGAACCCGATTTATCAGATGGCACCGTTGCCGGGGATCAATGAGCGTAGCCTAATTTTTCTGTCATTCTTGTATAGTCATTTATTTGATTTATTGGTTCATTATTGTAGATAACCATTAATTTATTTCCAACTCATTCTTTTATTATTGTTGTGAATATTGATCTGATTATTTGATTGCATGTGCTAATGAAATCTCTTTGTGACTTTGTTGCAAGGGCCCGCCACGCGAGGATGGCTTTTTAGGAAGTCGATGCAGCCAAGCTTTGAGGAGGCTGGTCTTCACTCTATGACCAGCTAGAGAGAGCACCAAGGACGCAAGGAGAAGAAAGTAGCTTAAAAATAATTTAAAACTTCAATTATGTAATTTATGGTGAGAGAGAGGGAGACAATTTTGGCGTCTGTGTGTGTGTGTGTATATATATATATTCAGACTCTACTCTTCACAACGAGGTCCAGTGCCCAAGTGTCTGTTCACCTAGGGGCCTCGTCGTAATTTTCTGTATTTTCTCGCCTTATTTTATTTGTTTTCCACTGTTTTGAGTCTTCCACCTTCTTTTTTATTTATTTTGTGTGCATGGAGCCCCTAGACTTAGGTTGCTTGACTCGGTAACTAGGTCCAAACATTAATAAGAATGCATGTTCTTATAGTCTCTTACGTATAGATCTAGCCAAATTAATAATGTTAATAATTCAGACCTGAGATCGCGTGCCGCTAGAGGTCGTATACAGTGCGTGCAAGACCCGTTGTGGTGGGCACCGATCGGCATCAGAGACCGGACCTTGGTCTCATTTCTGAATAACTAACAATTGCTTCTTCACGATTAATGGCAGCTACAGTTTAGGGAAATTTTGTCGATTGCACACCGCCATGTAGATAGGTTTAAAATTATGTTTTGCATACCACATGGAGAGAGTTGGGATGCATTGTAACTCCTCTGACTCAGCATGCATCTTTAGATTCAATGGTGATATTTCCATCATTGATTCAAGTTACACAGTTTTTTCACTATCTCCCTCTGATTTTGAGCACCTAGGACTTGAATGAGAATCTACAAAAATGATAGGCACTTGTATGAAAACAGACTCAAAAAAGGTGAAAACCCAAAAATTAAAACAAGGGGACTGCTAAATAAACTCTAGCCTTAATTAAAATCCGTAATGGACTATCATTGTTCTGGGTTCATAAAGCCCTCATTGTTTTCAGGTACCTTCGAAGGGGATCAAAATCCCTCCTATGAGCGAGGCACGACCCGCTAAGGATTAGAGCCATAATCCCAGTCTGTAACTGCCATGTGTATCGCCTGGATTTCTGAAGTAATGACGCTTCTATCGTACGTGACCGAGTAGGTCCTTGTCAATGATGGTGTTCCCACCTTGTGTAGAACATCGACATGGTCTGAAGTACTGAGATTAGTCCACCCCTTCATGGGGGTGTCTGTCTCATCGGTTTGCATTCGAGTAGGTTCTTGCACACTCACGGGTGATTCCATTCTGAGCGAGAATTGAAGTATTAGTCCTCTCTCTATTTCTTTGGCTGAGTAGGGATCCAAGAAGGGTTACCAAGACCTCAAAAAGTGCAGACTGCATGTTACAAAGGAGGAGGACAAGCACGGGATACTTTTCTGGCAGTACTCTCTCTCCTATAGGGTTAGTGTGCTAAGGACTTATTATAAGATATACCTGAAATAACAACTCTAAAACTGAAAAGATAATAAGTAGCTGAACCTTTACAGCTTCACATGGCGTGAGTTGGTGAATCCAATTTTGTATTGTGTTTGTATGGATCTAGATTAAGGTTTATAGATCAAGTCCCGCCGCAAATTTTATCATGTGTTTCTCCCTTTGACCCCCACTCAGTCTTGAGCTTTACTACTATTTTACATTCCAATTTATTCCTCTTTGATCACCGTATCTTTCTTCCTTCATCTACTCTCCTCTTGCTTCGTGATGTCGATCCATGGATGGTTTAGTCGGGATCTCGTCGATACCTACATCGATTCCATGGACTCAACCTCGCCAATGATTTGAGGTGATTCCCGAGAACCTGATCCGGACCTTGCGGGTCGATCTCCAGACTCCTCGTCTTCTACCCTTCCTTTTGATCACCTAATAAACCGGGACCACTCTTGTCCCACTTTCACCGTTGTGAATGAAAGTTGATTACAGTCCATATCATTTTTCATTAACAACACTCTGGAATTGACCCTAATTCCATATTCATCATGGCAGCTGTAATTCAATTACAAGTGGTTTGTTTGGGATTCTCTCATCTTGCAGATAGAAGCCAAACCAAGCACGGGATCCCAATACAGAATTCATCTCCTCAGATTCAAACCCTGAGATGGCTCCTCAAGGAAAGGGCAAAGTCCAGCAGCCCCCTCAGCCAGATCTAGAATAGATGCATTATCATAACTAGTTCAATGCACAGTTGTTAGCATCCATCCAGACCATCCAGCAGCAGCTGACAGAGCAAGCTCTGGCCCAGACTACATTTCAGAAAATGCTGAATGATGTTATGAGCAGACCAGAAGGAGGAGGAAGCAGACCAGGGAGGAGGTGGTGGTGGACCTCGTGATAACCCAAACAAGGAAGAGCCCAAACAAGGAAGGTAAAACCCACATTGAAGGAAACATACAACCCTGAAGACAGTCAGATGACCGAGTGAATTCGCATACCATCGGTGCATGCTCACTTTGAGCTAAAGCCTCAGTTCCTTGCTCTTCTTCCCTCTTTCCACAGGAATGCCAATTAAGAGACTTACATTCATCTGCAACAATTTTCCAGCATCTATCGTATGACCCACTATCCCAATGTACCCTTAGACGTAGTGAAGATGATGCGTTCCCATTCAGTTTACAAGATAAGGCCCTATACTAGGTTAACCATATGGGGAAGGTTGTGACGACATGGGAGGAGCTGAAGTCTGCCTTCTTGCATAAATTCTACCCTCTTGATCGGCTCAATTAGATGTAAGCCAGAATTAGCAATTTCTCTCAGAGAGCCCACGAATCCATTCATGAAGCCTGAGAGAGATTTACAGATCTACAGGAGAAATGTCCTCATCACGAAATCCCAAGGACTAGCTCGGTCCAACACTTCTTCAGAGGCCTGAACATAGAGAGTCAAAGGCTCGTTGACATAGCCTGTGGGGCTCACACTTTAACAAGGATGAAGATGTCGTCTGACAGATTTTTGAGGAAATGGTCGAAGGAGAGGCCACCCTCTCTTCATCCAAGGTATCAGAAGCAACCCCAAATCCTCCAGAAGCAAGTGCACATGGCAGTGTCACGTAAGGCGGAGAAAGATGAGAGCTCCAACCTTAACATCATCGGAGGGCATCTCTCGAAGGTCGATATTATTGAGAAACGATCACAGGACCTCGAGAAACTCGTTGTGATCGATAAGAGAACATAGAACCTCGACAAGCTGGACCAGATCACCAAGAAGTCAGAACTGCTGGTGAGCACCATCAGTTCTGTCCAGTCGGCAACACCATCTGCAAAAGCTCTAGCTAAGAAAAAGGATGAGCCATCACCGCCACAATAGCCTCAGCCGAGCTGGCAGCCATCGGTCGTCCAGCACGTATACTACGTGCAGACACCCGATCAGAGCCATCCACAACAGCAGATGGTTGTCTACCAGCCGAATTTCCTCCAGATGTCGAATCCAGCATTCCCACCACCACCCCTGATCCAAGACATTAATGTTATATGTAGCAATGATGCGTAGCTGGCTCGTCCTACCGGACCCCTGCAGGGCCAGCAACAAGCCAACAGGCAGTACCACTAACCATAGGTTGGTCGTTTTGGTCCGTCCTCATAGCCTCCGCCACAGTACCTTCAGCCTCCCCAGTATACGAATCAATGGAGGCAGAACCAGCACTACGAACAGTTGTAGTACCGCCATCAGCAGCCATATCACCAATATGCGACTGCCCCATCTCCATAGTATCAGCAATACCCACCTCCCTCCCATAATCAGTATCAACTTCCTCTGCCACCTCAGCACCACCAACAGTCGTCGATTCCATTTCCAAACATGCATTAACAGCATGGTCTACACGTTGAACCTTCAGAGGCGAGTCCAGTGAACCCTACCCTTGACTTCCTGGCCCATCTCATCAAAGGCCTTGCGAATATGACGAAGAAGTTAGATGACCTGGCCGTCACGAAAACCACAATCCCGACGCAGGTTGAAGCCAATCCCAACAGCTTTCAAGAGAAAGGAGCTGGTAGAATGTGATGTCCTATCTATGCTTGTAGAGTCAGATGGTTGTATTATTATTTTATCTAATGCTATCACTCTCCAGGAGCAGTAGGACTTTTCCTCCTCCTGCCACCAACCAGGGGAAGAATAAAGCTTCAGGTGAATTGTCATCTTCTGCATCAACTGTGCTAGCTACAAGGGCGGGTGAGAAAGAAGAAGGAGGAGGAGCCATTCCAGCTGCCAACCACCACCATCGCCAACACCAAAAAGAACAAAAAAATCAGAAAAAGCAAAAAGAATAAAAAGAAGACCATCGTCAAAGTGAAGCCGTGCCAACCATGGAGGAGCCGCCAGCAGCAACCGATCCTACGCCAGTTGACGGAGCAGAGGCACCACTTTCTGCTTGTCCACCTGCAGCAGAATCTTCATTTCTATATTGTACACATTTTTGTAATCTAGATGTAAATGATATTGTGGAGTATAATTTTATTGTAAATAAGAACTCTATTTCTGATTTCAGCACTGTACATATTCCTTTTCCCGATGCAATAGCAAAATCCAAAAAATGCAAAAAGAAAAAATGCATTGTCTGATTCTGGAGTTCTGGATATTATTTTGAGATTCCTCTGATGAAGGCTATGGAGTGCATGCCAGTTGTGAAGAAAGGTTTGAAAGAGGCATGTATGAGCAAGCGTCGTCCAACACGAAATAACAGACGCCGACAGGTTGAGAAGCATGTTCTCACCATGGCCATTGTAGCACCCATAAGCAACCTCCCACAGAAGAAACAGGACAAAGGAGCACCGATTAACCCAGATGTATCGAGGGTCTAAATGTATCTCACACAGGGCGGAGACACATTCATTGTGGCGACCCTCAAGAAACCTGGGTTAAGTCAACAATTAACCCACAACAGATAAATCAAGCAATGAAAGTAAATGTGCAGAGTTAAAATTTATTTTAACTCTACAACAAAGATATGTATAGGTGCAAGTATGTGTAGAGTGTCGAACACAGGGAACAAGTAGGACAGATCGGGTGAAATCAATGCATAAGAATGAGTGTGATGTATTTGCCTAACTATGCTATTTTTTGTGGGTTTTAATTATATATATTTTTTATTTAATTTTTGACTTTTATAATATTATATTTTGATTTTTAATTTTCTGATTTTTATTTTCTTTTTATATTTTATATCTTCTTTATATTTTCTTTTTCCCTTAAATAAGATATGTATACAACATAAGAAAAGCAAGATAATATATTTATAAAAAGAAGTAAAAGTGGTCAAAATATAGGAAATAAAATATTTTGAGCTTTTAAGTTTTTCCTGATGTTTTTGTGTTTTTTCTATATTTTTTCCTGATTTCTTTAGTATTTTTAAAGTAAAAAATACTAAAAACAATGAACAAAATGAAATTATAAAATTAAAAAGAGGATGAAAATATCAAACAGAGTCCAAAATTCCTCAAATTAATTTTAAAATAAAGATAACAAAATAGGGAAAATTCAGAGATAGAAATTAAATTTTTAAGATTTTTGTGGAATTTTAAAGATTTTTATGAAGAGTTTAGGAATTTTGCTATTTTTAAGGGCTTTTATTTATATTTTTTTTAGTGATTTTTGGATTGAAGTTAAAACACACATAAACAAACAAAATCTGATTTTTTTGGAATTTTTCAAGGGGTTTTTATAATTTTTATGTATTTTCTAATGCAAACAGAGATGGAAATGCATGTTTTTTCAATTTTTATAAATATTAAAATGCGTAAAAAATGCAAAATAAAAATATGGCGTCAAAGAGCAACAAAATAGGACGCTATGCTATTTTTTTGAGAATTGTTAAGATTTTATTGATGCATAAAACAATTAAAAGACATAAAAAGCAAATTCGATACTAGTAGGGGTATATTAGTAAATATCCAGAAGTTCAGGGGCACAGATGCAATTTTTCCACAAAATGTATATTGCAATAAAAACTTCGTGGACTACTTAATAAATTCCAAAAACCCATGGGATAAAGTGCAAAAGTTCTATAGTCACGTGCGCAAGGCACGTGACTGGCAAGGACCTCTTCGTAAATAATAAAAACTGGAGGGTCTAACTGTAATTTTACCAAAAATAATACAACATCATAAAATACTTCGTGGACTGAATAGAAATAATACAAAACACAGGGGCCCCGATGCAAAACTCCCTCACCCCACGTGCGCAAGTCACGTGGTGGCAGAGCTGGGAGGCTCCTAGTACTCCGACGAGAGATCAAAACAAGCTCCCAAGTTCCTCTTGTTTGGACCTGCGAAAAGGGTTGAACTGTCGAGGGCGAAATTCCTTGATAGTGGGCGGAGCAAAATGGTGCGGCTGACGGTGAAATGGAAGTCGACGGATCAAGCTCCGGAGAAGGGAACGATTTGGCTATCGGATGGTCGAAAGTCTAAACTAAAGATTGGATTTTTATCCTACGGCTACGATGAACGAAAAGAGCAAAGAAAATAAGGAGAAAAGGAACCTCAACGGTGTGTATCACCTGAGGGAGAACCTCTACGTCGGTGGCCGACGGAGGTGGGTGGAACGCCTCAAAAGCCGCCTCCTCGATCGACCTGAAGGCGTCAGGAAGGAGGTGTCACCTCTTTCAATCGATTGAGTGCAAGAGGAAGAGAGGAAGTTGGTTAAAGAGGGTTCGAATTCAAATGTGAAAATCAGGGGCGTATATGAAGGGTTGACGAACGGGCTAGGAAGAACGAGGCAGATCAGAGAAATGAGTGATGCAATGGCCGAGGTAACATCTGGGCGTGTATGCCCAACCTCCAAGGGTCAAAAGTCATGAAGACTTCGACTAGAAATGGTGCAAGACCATGCCTCGAAAAAATCACGAAACGGGGTCAAAAATGCAGGTTTGACAAAGGGTCAGGGTGAAGGACAGTCAGTTGACCGAGGTTAACGTTTACCGCCACCTGGTTGGTCCACGTGGATCAACCAAGGAAAAGCCCCGAAAAATTGTTCGAAAATTCATTTAAAAATAGTAAATGAATTTATTAATTTTTAGTTATTAAATAAAAAATATTTATTATTTTGTTATGATTTTTATTTATTTTTTTCAAAGTATAAAAATACAAGTTGCCTTTTATGGCATGTATAGGTATACACATCTATATATTTTAATATTTTATTTTTATTTTTGTATATTTACATTTATTATTTTTGTTTGTTATTTTATAAATTTATAAATTATTTTTATATACTTAAATTTATATTTTTTATTTTATTTTTCTGAAATGCTTTGCACAATTAAATAAATATAAGTATTAGTTATATAGGTATCTTTACAGGTATTAAACCTATGTATTGTATACATGCATTTAATTTTTGTGTTTTCTTTATGTTTTTATTCCTATTTTAATACACACATATATTATAAATAATATTTAAAAAATTATAAAAATATAAAATTATGAAAATAATGAATAATACATAAAATGAATATTTTAATCTGTACAAGTATACAATAGAGGTCCAAAACTCAACATTCAAACCATAGCTCCGCAAAATATGAAACCACCTTCATTAAATAGCTTATTGAAAATTATATTTAATTAAAGGTGATTTTGTTACATTTCAAGTTTTTATTTGAGAGATACATGTCTGGGAAGTTGGGATTCTGGAATCTTATTCAGATCATAACTTTTTATCTGTATATTATTTTTGTTTGAAATCAATTTTGTATTTTTTTTAATTATCTACAACTTTCATGTACAAAGTTTCTTTATTTGAAGTATAAAAAGTGGAACTAAAAATAGGTCTCAAAATGAATAAAGAATGAATTAAATAAAAGGAATTTGTAGTTGGATTCTGGCCCTCATCTCCCCCTACTTTATTCCTTGTCGACCTATTCATCGAGATGCCTAGTCTCGGGGTTTCGGGTCATAAAATATTTACAATATTTTATTCTTTTCTTTTCTTTTCTTTATTCTTTTATTTTGGCTTTAAAAACTGTATTTTATACAGTATCTACATACACATGCATGAATGCTAAAATACGGGAATTAAGGGTATTTACATGCATTTGCTAGGGTTTTTGAGGCCGAAATGATAGAATAAAGATGATGAAATGTGGATTCATCAAGCACCGCTTATCAGTTGTGAAATTTTTGATCAAGTCTTCGAGCGTACCCTGCTTGACAGTGGTTCTTCCATCAACCTTCTGTCCTCATCATTATTGAAAGAATTTGTGCTAGGTCCTCTCAAGCAGTCACGTATGATCCTTCAGTTCGTTGATCGATCCATCAAGCGACCTGGAGGTCTTTTGGAAGACATTGTAGTAAAGGTGCGGGAAATGTAGTTCCTCGTTTACTTTGTAGTCCTTGATATGGACTCCCCTGCACCCTTGCTCCAGACTTCTATCATCCTTGGCCAGCCATTCTTGCACACTTCAAAAGCCGTGGTAGACTATGGGTCTGGTAATATTACATTCTGCTCGGGCAATCAAAGAATCACCATAGACATGATCAGTGAACCCAGAGTTGTAACTGATAAGGGACATGCGGCTACAGACTTTGACTTCATTACAGAAATCAGAGAAACATCGCTTTCTTTGGACGATCCTTGAACACAGGAAATCCTCTCCCTAGAGGAGGACCTAGAAAGCATAGTCAATGTAGGCTCCGATGACATTTAGGAGAAGTATCAAACTTGTTGATGCATCTTTTTGATTCTCATGATTCATTCCAGTCCGAACACAATGAGCCTAGTGTAGAATTGTTTGGCACATTATCAGAATTTCAACAGAGCACTGAGGTCAGTAATTCTGCAAACATTCAGGAAACACACCCTCCAACCAGCATTGTTTCAAAGATGACCAATAAGTTGGCCAAAGCAGAACTAGAACTCAAGCCACTTCTAGCAGGCCTGAAGTATGTTTTCCTTGTGGGTGCAGAAAACATGTATACGGTCGTCATCATCAGCAGCAGGCTGACCCCGGATCAAGAATCTCAACTTCTCGAGGTTCTAGAGAAAAGCCGCAAGGCACTTGGTTGGCATGTATCAGATCTCCACGGGAAAAATCTTGCTTTGTGTTCACACCACATTTACCTGGAAGAAGATGCCAAGCCCTCCCGCAAATTTCAAAGAAGATTGAACCCTAATCTGAGAGATGTCATCATGAAAGAAATTACGAAATGGTGTGATGCAGATTTCATTTATCCTATCTCCGATTCAAAATGGGTGAGCCCCTTGCACGTAGTTCCAAAGAAGTTGGGGCTTATTGTGGTTACAAATGACAGAGGAGAGGAGATATCTACTCAGGTACCGACATATTGGCATGTATGGGTTGACTACTGCTAACTTAATGTAGCAATAAAGAAGGACCACTTCCCCTTGACATTCATTGATCAAGTTTTGGAAAGATTAGCTGGCAAGAAGTTCTTCTGCTTCCTGGATTGGTACTCCGGGTACAACCAAGTGGCAATCGCCCCTGAAGACCAAGAGAAGACCACCTTCACTTACCTGTTCAACACATACTCTTTCAGAAGAATGCCCTTTGGATTATACAATGCACCAACGACAATCCAAATATGCATGCTTGCAGTATTTACCGAGATGGTAGACAGTTTTCTCGAAGTGTTTATGGACAAATTCTCTGTCTATGGTGACAGCTTTGATTCCTATCTTAAGCACATGGACAAAGTACTTCAGAAATGCTGTGAAATCAATCTAGTTCTCTCATGGGAAAAGAGCCACTTCATGGTCACCAAAGGGATTGTGCCGGGCCATGTCGTTTCCAAACGTGGCATGGAAGTCAACACGGCAAAGGTGGATGTGATTGTCAATCTTGAGCCACCTCAGACAGTTAAGAATGTGATGTCATTCCTGGGGCATGTGGGATTCTACAAAAGATTCGTCTGAGATTTCAGCCGCATTGCCCGACCTCTTACATAACTTCTATGCAAGGAGAAAGATTTTAATATAGATCAACAGGTTCTCTTTTCATTAAATCAGCTGAAGGAGCTCATCACTCAAGCTCCAATCCTACAGCCACTAGATTGGTCTCTCCCCTTTGAGATCATGACGGGCATGTCAGACTTTGCAGTTGGGGTTGTTATAGGACAAAGAAAAGATTTATAAGGTGCCCTATGCCATTCATAATGCCAGCAAAACATTAGATTAAGTTTAGAGAAATTATACTGTGACAGAGAAAGAGTTGCTGGTTGTGGTATTCGCCCTTGAAAAGTTCAGATCATATTTGCTTGGATCAAAAGTCACCATCTTTATCGACCACTCAACTATCCGATATTTGCAGTAGAAGAAGGATGCCAAACCCAGACTAATCAGATGGATCCTTCTCCTCCAGGAATTCGATTTGGAAATCAAGGACAAGCCTGGAGTTCAAAATGTGGTAGCATGTCACTTCTCCAGGATAGAGCAGCAAGAGCCTCCGCTGATCGATACACCATCACAAAAACCTTTCTTGATGAGTCGATTCTGGCTGTGGATTCGCTTTCTTGGTATGTTGATATTGTTAAATACCTCATCTCGGGGGTAGTATCGCAGGATTGGACGAAGATTCGAAAAGAAAAATTCTTATCAACAATCCATTTCTACCAATGGGAGGATCCTCTCTTATTCAGGGAAGGAGTAGATTGCATTTGGCGTAGATGTATCCCTCATGAGGAGCATCATAGTGTCCTCGAGCATTGTCACTCGCTCGAATCTGGTGGACACCACTTTGGAGGTCGAACGACAGCAAAAGTACTTCAGTATGGCTTCTGGTGGCCCACACTATTCAAGGATGCAGCAACCTTCGTCAAATGATGCACTGACTGTCAGAGATTGAAAGGCACACTCACATCGAAAGACTAAATGACCCTGAAGATCATTCAGATAGCAGACGTTTTCGATGCTTGGGGCATCGATTTCATGGGACCTTTCCCCAACAGTTAGGGATATGAGCACATCCTTCTTGCAGTTGACTATGTGAGTCGCTGGGTCGAAGTTATCCTCGCTCGAGCCACTGACAGCCGCGCAGTATGCCGCTTTCTAAAAGAAAACATCATTTCGCAGTTCGGGGTTCTGGTGATTCTCATATCAAACGGAGGTAGCCACTTCATTAACAAAGAGGTCAGGAAATTAACGAAGGAGTACGGCATCGAGCATCGAGTTGCATCTCTTTATCATCCCTAGACCAATGGCATGGCAGAATTGTCAAATAGAGAAATCAAGACGATCCTTCAGAAGCTTGTGAAGTCGGACAGAGAGATTTGGTCCCAACTCTTGGACTATGTCCTGTGGGACTACAAAACAGCTTACAAGTCTCCTTTGGGCATGTCACCTTATCGTCTTGTGTATGGAAAACCATGTCATCTGCCCGTGGAACTAATTCACAAATCCTTATGGACAATCAATATGTGTAATTTGGAATCACAGAAAAATGGTCAGAAAAGAAAAGATGATCTGAAAAGCTCCTGGAGTTTTGAAACTATGCATACGGTAATACATTTATGTACAAAGAGAAGGTGAAACGCTGGCATGACTGTTGAACGTGATTTTTCACGGGTCTAAAATACGTCTCACACAAGGTGGAGATGCAGTCGTTGTGGCGACCCGCAAGAAACCCCAATTCAAACAATAATTAACCCACAATAGATATCAAACAATGAAAAGCGGTGCAGAGTTAAAATTTATTATAACTCTACAAAAGATGTGTATAATGCAATTAGTGTAGAGGTCGAACACAGGGAGCAAGCAGGTAGATCGGGGCAAATGAATGCTAAAAAATGTGACTGTGATGAATTTGTCTATCTATGCTATTTTTTGTGGGTTTTTATTTTTTTATTTTTTATTTCAATTTTTAAATTTTAAATTTTTATATTTTGATTTTTGATTTTCTTATTTTGTATTTTCCTTTTATATTTTATATTTTTTATTTTCTTTTTCTTTTAAAATGATATATATATATATAATAAGGAAAAGAGAGATAACGTATTTATAAAAATATGTAAAAATAAGAAAAATTAAGGAAATAAAATTTTTTGTGCTTTTTATAATTTTCTAATGTTTTTATGTTTTTTCTATATTTTTACTAAACTTTTTTGGTATTTTTAAAGATATAAATACTCAAAATAGTGAATAAAATAAATAGCTGAGATTAAAATGGAGATGAAAAATATTAATCAGTAACCAAAATTCTCAAAACTAATTTTAAATTAAAGATAAATATAGAAAATTTACACATAAATTATATTTTTAGGATTTTTTAAGGAATTTTTACTATTTTTATAAGATTTTAGGGGTTTTGTAATTTTTATGAGTTTTCTTTTGTATTTTTTAGTGATTTTTGGTCTGAAGATAAAATACGCAAAAAAACAAAATATAATTTTTTTTGGAATTTTTAAAAATGTTTTATAATTTATGTATTTTTTAATGCAAACAGAGATGAAAATGCATGTTTTGAATTTTATAAATAATAAAATGAAGCAAAAATGTAAAATAAAAATATGGCATTAAAGAGCAATGAAACAGGAACCTAAATATATTTTGGGGGATTTTTTTGAGATTTATAGACGCATGAAATAAATAAAAGAAACAAAAAGAAAATTCACTCTAGGAGGGGTATTATCGTAAATATGCAGAAGTTTGAGGGCCACAATGCAACTTTTCCAGAAATTATATAACTAAATAATAATATTTCGGGAACAAACACAAATAGACAAAAACCCGGGAATAAAAGTGCAAAATTACCAAAGTCGCGTGCATGAGGCACGTGACCTAGCAGGGACGTAATTGCAATTATCAAAACCCCAAGGGTTTGACTTGCAAAATAACCAAAAACATATAACTACTTATAAAAGTTTAAGTGCTGAAGAATAATACAAAAATTCCCAGGGATATGTCTGCAAAATCACCAAGGTCACGTGCACTAGGCACGTGACCTGGCAAGGACTGAATAGCAAATGTCAAAAACCTGGGGGCTTGACAGCAAAATATCCACAAAGTTTATAACTGCAATAAAATGCCTCAGTACTGAATACAAATACCAAAATGCCCGAGGGCCTGGCCATAAAATCGACACCTCACGTGAAGCGTCACGTGAGGTAACGTGGTCAGGACTAAAATGGAAATAAGCAACGTTCGGGGGGCCTAGTTGTAAATATTACAAAAGTTATTGAACGACAAATGAAGGATTGAGTAGTAATATAAACTACAAAAACACTCGGGTGAGATACTGCAAAATACCCAAGCAATGGCGCGGATCGGACGGTGGAGGTGCCTCTATTTGACACATGGCACGCCCACGTGAGCCGATGTCGGTTCACGAACGGATGGCTGGGATAAGATCCCAGTGCTCGATTTTACAGCGCTGAAGCGAACACTCGGATGGACACTGTACACTTGGGCGGCGGCCCTTGATCTGACGACAGAAAGGCGATGACAAAGAACAGGGAAGAGCGCTGGGGAAGGTGACTTTCCCTGTCCCCAATCGACCTCCTCCGTGGTCCTTGAGGCTCTCAAAATGGCGGCGACGACACCTGGCGTGGTCCTCTTCGTGCTGGTTGCTCCAAAAAGCCCCGGCGACGACCGGGGGGCTCACTCGAAGGCGGTGGAGCTTTGCAGCTCTAGAAACCTCCGTCGAGCCACCAAAACGAGCTCTAGCGAGTCTTGCAATCCCATGAACTGCAAAAAGGATCAAGGGGGATGCAGGAAACTGTCGCGACCACCCGTGGGCGAAAAGTGGTGGAAAGCGGCGAGTTGGGGACTCGCCGGAGCAAACACCGGCGAGGTGGTATCGAAGGTGGATTCTAGGGTGATAAGTGAAATGAAAGGTGCTAGTCGATTCCTACGGCTATAGTGAAATGAAAAATGCAAGAAAAGCAAAGGGAAAATAGACCTCGAAGGCTGGTTCGCCTGAGTTGGATACCTCGACGGCCACTGATCGGAGATGGGTGGAAGCCGCTCCTTCGGCCAAGCGAGATGCTCCCAAGTCCGCTGGAGGATGCCATGTTATGGCCTCTGGTCCAGAGCATAAGAAGGTAGGCCTGGCAAGGTCAAAAGAAGGTTCAAAGAGCAAGGGGGAAGTCGGGTGGTTTTTGAATGAGGGGACGAACAAGCGAGAAGAATGATGGATCTGGGGCGCGTTAGTGATCCTAGGATTGAGGAACGCTTGGGAGTGTATCCTCGATAATAGGGGAGCAAATGTCAAGAAGACTCCAACATGAGATGGTGCAAGGTTGATACTTGAAAAAATAGCGAAAAGGGGTCAAAAACCACGGTCTGACAGGGGTCAGACCTCAGTCAGAGAGTTGACCGAGGTCAACCAACGGAATGATCTAGTTGGTCCACGTGGACCAACTAGAAAATTCCTGACAAAAAAGCTTTATAAATTAGATAAAAAATAATAAACGATTTAATTAATTTTTGGTTATAAAATAAAAAAAATGTTTATTATTTTATGAAGTATTTTATTATGATTTTTATTTATTTTTTTGAGGTGTGTAATTACAAGGTACCTTTTATGAGCTATATAGGTATATTTATCTATATATTTTAATATTTTATTTTTATTTTGTATATTTAATTTTTATTATTTTTTATATATTTATAGCTTGTTTTTATAAACTTAAATATATTTTTATATATTTTTCTAATGTATTATATACAATTAAATAAATAGATTTGTTTTCTTTATAGGTATAGATATAGGTATTATACCTATGTATTTTATACAAGTATTTTATTTTTATGTTTTATTTAGTATTTTATTCCTGTTTTAATGTACACATATATTATAAATAATATTTACAAAATTATAAAAATAATAAATAATAAATAAAATGAATATTTTAATCAGTATAACTATACAATAGGGGTCCAAAACCTAACTTTCAAACCATAACTCCAAAAAATATGAAACCACCTTCATTAAAATAGCTTATTAAAAATTATATACAATTAAAGGTGATTTTTATAATTTTGAGTTTTTATTTGAGAGATACCGGTCTGGGAAGTTGGGATTCTGGAATTTTATTCAGATCATAACTTTTTATCTGTACATTAATTTTGTGTGAGCTCAATTTTCTATTTTTCTCTATTTAATTATATACAACTTTCATGTACAAAGTTTCTTTATTTGAAGTATTAAAAGTAGAACTAAAAATAGGATCCAAAAATGAATAAAGAATGAATTAAATAAAAGGGAATTTTAGTGTATTTTTTGCCCTTATCTCCCCCTACTTTATTCCTTGTCGACCTAGTCATCGAGATGTCTCGGTCTCGAGGTTTCGGGTCATAAAATATTTGCAATATTTTATTCTTTTTCTTTTGTTTTCTTTATTCTATAATTTTGGCTTTAAAACAGTATTTTATACAATATTTACACAAATATGCATGGATGATAAAATGCATGAATTAACTGTATTTACACACATTTACTAGGGTTTTTAAGGCCAAAATGATAGAATAAAGATGATGAAACAGAGATTCATCATCCCCCTATACTTGCCTTTGCTAGTCCCTAGCAAACACTTACGCAATAAGTGCAGAAAAAGAAAAACAGAGAAAAGATAAAGAAGAAAGACGGATTGAATTTAATTGTCAGACTTGTCTTCACAAAATCAAAGTTTGGAGCTTAAGTCGAACCTTTGAAATTTTAGTGCGGGCAAAACCTTAATGGGAACCAGATTTGAAATCCAACAGCCTTCGAGAATCCCAAAACTCTGCTCAAGTCTCCTCAAAAGTCATGTCAGAAATATTTCAACAAACCCTTACGACTATGAATCTGACTCGTACAGCGTAAGTGATGGTGGCTCTCCCCAACTGAAATGACAAAGAGACTGACTTCTCCAGTATGACAACCCAATGATTCCCCAATCCAATAACTCCTTCCTCGAGGAGAGGGGTATTCCCTTCTAAAATCAAGTGGCAACCAGCTTAAGAGGAGGGGGTGAAAAGAAGAATGGTTGGTATCCAGTGTAGCTACCTATCCTAGGATGCAATACCTGTGTAGTCAAGTCATCCAGCTGCAGGCTCACATAATTTGACTTTGAAGCTCAAGCTTGCTTATTTTCTATACAACATATATACACTCCGGCAGGCATTTTATTTTTATACAGGCATGTCCACTTTTTTTTGGAGAGTTTTTTTTGAAATACTATTCACAACAGCATTTACATAAGGAGTTTTTCCTCTTGAGCCAGTAGACTATCCCTCTTCTGAAGCTTTATTGTAACCCACACTCTCCTGTCTTTAGAATTCCTCATCACTGGACGGGTTGGGGTGAACTTCCCTCCCTAGAGGAGGACAAATGTTTCCACTTGTGTGCGTCTCATACCGGCAAATCCAACCCCTTCACCACTCCAACTGAGTTGAGCCAAGTGAAAGGTGCAGGTGTCCAAGTTAGGTTTCAACAAGAGTCGTGCGTGTGCTCCGAAATACTCTACTTAGGCAGTCAAGAATCCATTGAACCAAGTCCCGTGATCCTCAAAGAATAAAGTCAACTAAACTTGAAGTACCTCAATTCCAGCTCCTATAAGGTTCCGATTATTAGGTAGATTTTAAGATCCAACCAAGCTCCAATCTCTGGATTTTACTTAGACTTATTCAATTATTAAACTCAATCCGAAAATGCTCATGTTATGCAAATACTATGCAGAAAATATTTTTGTGATGTAATTTTCAAAGATTTTGAACTTTTTATAAATTTTTGAAAAGGATGATGCATATGCATTTTTTGTATTTTTCATAAGATTTTTCAATTTTTTTTGGATTTTTAGTTTTGCAAATGTTTTTGGGATTTTTGAAAATAAAAGATTTTGGCTAAAAGCTCAGGTTAAAATATTTACACAGGGGTGCATTTTATATTTACAAGAAGGGGATTTTAAGAATTTACAAGGGTAAGTGGTCAATTTTATAGGTATATATAATGAATTTTAGTGTGATGTATATATTCCTCAAACTTATTAGAAAATCATTTTACGAACAATTTTGAAAAAATATAGTCCAAAATAATGTTTACAAACATTTACACACATTTGAAAATCATTTTTGCAAAGGTTTTTCAAACAGTATATATAGATTTTTCAAAATATTTTTGCAACCATTTTCAAACCATTTGCACCTTGGCTTTCAAACATTTTTATTTCACAAATAAAATAAGTTTTACAAACAAAATAATTTTTACAAAGTTTGAAAATACTGAACAAAATGTTTTCCAAATATTTTTCCAAATATTTTTCAAATGGGTTTTCAAACTATTTTTCAAACATTTTGCAAAAAATATTTTCACCTGATTTATTAATCATGTAAATACAAAAAGAATTTGACGAATAATATATTTTTATTAGGTGTTTTTAATGAATTTTTAGCCATATTTATTATTAAAAATACAAAAGTACGAGTTATGGCTAAGTATATACGTAGTATATATGACCCCCGATACTTAGCTTGAGCTATGTCCTCATAGATCAGAGAGAAAAGAGAAGACATAACTCGTACTGAGTATAGGAAAATCTAAAGAATAAATGAATGGAGAAATGAATGAACGAATGAGAAGTTGACCGTTCCCCCTATACTTAGGATCAAATAATCCTAAGTATAGTAGACTGTACACAAAGGAGGGAGGGTCAAGGGTGGGAATGAACAGATCGTACTCAGAGTCTCAGACCGTCTCCCCCTATACTTAGGGTAATATATCCCTAAGTATAGACAAGAAGAGGAGACAATGGAGAGAATCAAAGAATAAAAGAACTTGGAGTGCACACCCCCTATACTTAGGACAAAGTACGTCCTAAGTATAGAAGACTGTCAACAAGGGGTGACACCTTTTTGATAGAAAAAGATAATAGAAAAGGAAAAGAAGAAAAGAAGAAAGAGAAGTGAAGATGGTAGAATAGATGAGGATGTACACATCACTCCCCCTATACTTAGGGTAAAAGAAGCCCTAAGTGTAGGCGACAACAGGAGTAATGAAACGAAACGATGAACACTCGGCTCATCCACCCCCCCATACTTAGGACAAAGTACGTCCTAAGCAAGGCAAACACGAGAATGGGTGGACGAGCAATACGGGAGATGGACAAGAGAGAATATACAACAGGGATGGATGTACATAGATCAAGAAGGTTGAAAGCGAACCTTCTTGGGAGACCGTTGAGGGATAGATCTGGTATGGTGCAGGGTCAACGTCGGGGTCCTCAAATGACACTAACTGATCAGGGTCGACATGGTGTATGTCCTCAGTGGTCCTATGGTGTGAAGGTGCAGACGGGTCAGCGGAAGAAGTACAGCTAGGTCTGTCCTTGGGAGTCTCGCTGATATCAAAGTGGAATGGGGCGAACTCATCATCATCAGAAGAAGTATAGTCGGAGTTGTCTTGCGAGGTGTCATCTAGGTCAAAACCAAAAGGAACGAACTCATCAATGGAAGCAGTAGAACTCTTTTCATCCTCTATAATCTCAATCGGATTGTCTTTCTCATCAAAAGACCCGAATTCCGAAATAAAAGCAATCAAATCAAATTCAGCCTTTGTCTTATCTAAATCTAAGTGAACAGGAGCGGACTCATCAGTGAAAGTAGTCGAGTCATGTCCGTCCTGTCTAGTCTCTAAATCTGCCCTCCACTCAATGGTATCGATCGTGTAAATCCCGCGGATGTCATCAACACAACGCCAAATCCTAGAAGGAAGAACTTCGAGGTCCATGCTTTTCGAGTCTTCCTCCACGGGGAGGAATTCTCGGGTCTCAGTGGAGTCCAACACGTAATGAAAGTCTCTGATAGTATCATCTAGGTCATGGTCCTCGAGATCAACCAAGATAGGTGTGGTCGCATCAGGTGCAGGTCTCTGGTCGGCAGTGGGTGCGGTGATCAACACATTGCTCTCATCAACAAGACGGAAGCAAATCTCTCCTGATCCATAATCAAGAACGACCCTCGCAGAGGCAAGGAATGGTCATCCCAGGACGATTGCAGAATGCTCCCCAGTGGAGGTCTCCATGGGCAATAGGACAAAATCAACATTATACTTCGTGTCCTACATCGAAATGACAGCGTTTTTAAGGATACCCTTTGGCCTCTTGATTGATCCATCGGAAAACTGAACGATCATCCTAGTCTTCTTGAGAAGCCCTAAGTGAAGAGACTGTACCAGCGAGAAGGGTGATATGCTAATAGAAGCACCGCCGTCCAGGAGTGTGTGATCACATGTGTAGTCAGAGATGGTGCAGCGAATGAAAGGTGTGACAGTGTTCTTCTTAGGAATGGGACGGTGTGTGGTTGCATGGGCAGTGGCCATGGTCAGAATATGATGCTCAGATCTGCTCCTCTGTTTTCTCTTCTTGGGTTGAGGAGCAAATAATTGGGTCATGGCCTGCTGAAGTGGGGAACGGATGATATCATGAATGGTGGCCACCACTTCGGGTTTAGTCAATAAATGTTTTTAATTTTTGGACCTCCTCCGTACAAGGGAGATGGTCGGAATCAACATCTACACGAGGCATGCCAAGAGCAGTCTTTACATCAACATCCTCAGGGTCAAAGGTGGGACAGGGTGTGAATGGTTGTGTGGTTAAAGGATCTGGTAGATGGGCCCTCTCCTCACAGTCTGAATCAACCAAAGGCCTCCCGAACTCTTTTTGTGCTTTCAAAATTTTCTCATTTTTTAGTGTTTTGGGTGATTGCAAGCTCTCATGATAATCCTCAAGTGAATCCAAATCCTTAAAGAATGAAGCGACATTCTGGATCTTATTTATGCTAACTAGATCATTCATCCTCGAGTTCATATGCTCCATCATCTGATTCAAGGTCTCAAGTGTGGATATCATCAGAGGTGACTCCAAAATCTCAGGATTGGGTGTGTCGAAAGTGGGTGGTGGGTGTGGACAAAAATGACAGTCTGAAACTGGATATTCTATGAAGAGTGGGTTATCGAACTGTGAAGGAGATGGTGGTGGAAATGATTGGTGAAGGTCAAAGTCTGAATCCTAAAAAAGTGGGTTGGTCGGATATGTACAAAAATCAGAAAAAATAGGAGGAGGGTCCTCCTGATAAAAGGGAGGTGGACCGACTGGAGTGAATGAGGGATCTGCAAAGTCCGGATAGAAAATGCTCCAATCATCCATCTCGGAAACAAAAGGAAATGATAGTCGGGAAAGCACGATGGTCAAATCAAAAGAGTGAAGAAAAAGGCGCAAATGCGCAGAGGCAATCTAGTATGCGCACAAGCAAACACAGACAAACTCACACAATACAAACCCTCAATTCACCTACTCAACTCGATGAAGATCGCAAATGCGTTCTTTTTATCTGGTCCATTTTAGAGTTAGGTGAGAAGTCAAGAAGTTGCCCAAACACTTAGGGGCTGAATGGGATTTTGGCACTAATCTTTAGTGTGTGCGCGAGCAAATAAAAGCGAAGACAATGAGGGGATTACTCGCCCCAAGACAAGGTTTTTTCTTTTTGGTTGATTTTAGGGTCAAGTAATGTTAACAGTCTTAATTTTATTTGTTATTACTTTTTTTGGTTTTTTAGTGAGAAATGCATGCGCCTAATGAGGAATCAATTTTACTTAGCAACTAGGTGGGGAAAATCGGAGGGAGAGGAAGAAAAGCAATGCAAGCGACAAATGCTAAAGCATAAATGCTCACCTTGCCTCCAACACTCTACATGCAAAGATGCTCAGTAGAATTGAAACCTAAACTATATGCAAATGCAACCGATGAAATCGCCCTAAGTTCAGAAACTGTTATTAGCGTGAAGCACAGTTTTCAAAATTTGGCTAGATCCAAACATTCTCTATAGGAGCATGCAATGGTGATTAGTGTGTTTGAACCTAATACTATCGACAAGAAGATCCTACAACTAAGGGCTCAATCACACAAAAGCAATAAAATCGGGAAACAAAATAAAAAATGCGAAGAAAACACGAGAAAATCGCGGTGAGCTCCCAAGTGTACATACACTTGGAAATTAGGCCCGAGTGTCCAGAGTCTGAGTACCTGTATTATTACAAATTATAATGGTCTCTCTCTCACTTAATTTACACAAATATATGCAATAAAGTAAACAGGAGCTCTGTCTTCAAAAATCCCTCTATGTTTCCTTGGTGCTTGGTCGGCAAGCTGATGCCGGCTTCACGTGGGTGCGTAGGAGCCTAGGGTAGAGCGCCTCCCTCGATCCACAGTACCTCGCACGAAATCAACAAGAGAGGAGGTTAGACAGCTCAACAAGATATATCAAAAATAAAGAAAATAAATAAAGTACAAAAAACAGGCAAATAATCACAATCAATAGATAATCCCCATCAAAGTGATGTTGCTCCCTGGCAACGACGTCATTTGTTGAATGTGGTTTTTCACGGGTCTAAAATACATCTCACACAAGGCAGAGATGCAATCGCTGTGGTGACCCGCAAGAAACCCCAATTCAAACAACAATTAACCCACAACAGAGATCAAACAATGAAAAGCGATGCGGAGTTAAAATTTACTATAACTCTACAAAAGATGGGTATAGTGCAAGTAGTGTAGAGTTCGAATGCAGGGAGCAAGCATGTAGATCAGGGCAAATGAATGCTAAAAAATGTGACTGTGATGAATTTGTTTATCTATGCTATTTTTTGTGGGTTTTAATTTTTTTTAAATTTTTATTTTAATTTTTTAATTTTATATTTTTATATTTTGATTTTTGATTTTTCTTATTTTGTATTTTCTTTTTATATTTTATATTTTTCCTTTTTCTTTTAAAATGAGATATATATATATATACAATAAGGGAAAGAGAGATAATGTATTTATAAAAATATGTAAAAATAAGAAAAAATTAGGAAATAAAATATTTTTGTGCTTTTTTTAATTTTCTAATGTTTTTGTGATTTTTCTATATTTTTGCTATTTTTTGGTTTTTTAAAGTCACAAATATCAAAATAGTGAATAAAATAAATAGCTGAGATTAAAATGGAGATGAAACATATTAATTAGTAACCAAAATTCTCCAAATTAATTTTAAATTAAAGATAATAAAATATATAAAATTTAGACACATAAATTATATTTTTAGGAATTTTTACTATTTTTGTAAATATTTCAGGGTTTTGTAATTTTTATGTGTTTCCTTTTGTATTTTTTAGCAATTTTTGGCCTGAAGATAAAAAACGCAAAAATAAACAAAATATTAATTTGTTTGAATTTTTCAAAAATGTTTTATAATTTTTATGTATTTTTAATGCAAACAGAGATGAAAATGATGTTTTTGAACTTTTATAAATAATAAAATGATGCAAAAATGTAAAATAAAAATATGGCGTTAAAGAGCAATGAAACAGGAACCTAAATATATTTTTGGGGATTTTTTCGAGATTTATAAATGTATGAAATAAATAAAAGAAATAAAAAGAAAATTCACCCTAGTAGGGGTATTATCATAAATATGTAGAAGTTTGAGGGCCATAATGTAATTTTTCCAGAAATTATATAACTAAATAAAAATATTTCGGGACCAAACACAAATAGACAGAAACCCAGGGGTAAAAGTACAAAATTACCAAAGTCGTGTGCACGGGGCACGTGACCTGGCAGGGACGTAATTGCAATTATCAAAAACCCGAGGGGTGATTTGCAAAATAATCAGAAAACTTATAACTGCTTATAAAAGTTTGAGTGCTAAAGAATAATACAAAAATTTTCATGGATATGTCTACAAAATCACCAAGGTCACGTGCACTAGGCACGTGACCTGGCAAGGACTGAATAGCAAATATCAAAAACCTGGGGGCTTGACAGCAAAATATCTGCAAAGTTTATAACTGCAATAAAATGCCTCAGTACCGAATACAAATACCAAAATATCCGAGGGCCTAGCCATAAAATCGACACCTCGCATGAAGCGTTACATAAGGTGACGTTGCTAGGACTAAAATGGAAATAAGCAACGTTCGGGGGGCTTAGTTGTAAATATTACAAAAGTATATGAACACCAGATGAATGATTGAGTATGTAATATAAATTACAAAAACACTCGGGTGAGATACTACAAAATACCCAAGCAATGGCGTGGATCGGACGGTGGAGGCACCTCTATTTGACACGTGGCATGCCCACGTGAGCCGATGACGGTTCTCGGACGGATGGCTGGGATTAGATCCCAGCGCTCGATCTGACGATGCTGAAGCGAACAATCGGACAAACATTATACAGCTGGGCAGCGAACCTTGATCTGACGGCAGAAAGGGGATGACGAAGAACAGGGAAGAATGTCGCAGAAGGCGACTTTCTCCGTCCCCGATCGGTCTCCTCTGTGGTCCTTGAGGCTCTCAAAATGGAGGCGACGACACCTAGCGTGGTCCTCTTCATGTTGGCTGCTCCAAAAAGCCCCGGCGACGATCGGGGGGCTCACTTGAAGGCGGTGGAGCTTTGCAGCTCCAGAAACCTCTGTCGAGCCACTAAAACGAGCTCCAACGAGCATTGCAATCCCAGGACCTGCAAAAAGGATCAAGGGGGTTGTGGGAAAACTGTCGTGACCACCTGTGGGCAAAAAGTGGTGGAAAGCAGCGAGATGGGGACTCACCGGAGCAAACTCCGGCGAAGTGGCGTCGAAGGTGGATTCTAGGGTGTAAAGTGAAATGAAAGGCACTAGTCGATTCTTATGTCTACAGTGAAACGAAAAATGCAAGAGAAGCAAAAGGAAAATAGACCTCGAAGGCTGGTTCGCTTGAGATTGGTACATTTACGACCACTGACCGGAGATGGGTGGAAGCCGCTCCTTCGGCCAAGCGAGATGCTCCCAAGTCGGCTGGAGGATGCCCTGTCACAACCTCCGGTCTAGAGCACAAGAAGGGAGGCCTAGCAAGGTCAAAAGAGGGTTCAAAGAGCAAGGGGAAGTCGGGTGGTTTTTTAATGAGTGGACGTATGGGTGAGAAGAACGATGGATCTGGGGCGCGTCAGTGATCCTACGATCGAGGTAACGCTTGGGCGTGTATCCTCGATAATAGGGGAGCAAAAGTCAAGAAGACTCCGACATGAGATGGTGCAAGGTTGGTCCTAGAAAAAATCGCGAAAAGGGGTCAAAAACCACGGTCTGACAGGGGCCAGACCTCGGTCAGAGAGTTGACCGAGGTCAACCAATGGAATGATCTGGTTGGTCCACGTGGACCAACTAGAAAATTCCTGGCAAGAAAGCTTTGTAAATTAGATAAAAAAATAGGGATTTTTACCCGACAGACCCTATAAACTTTGCCAATTACCTCCACGACCTTTGAAACAACATAATTCCCCCTTGACCTCGTAAACTTGCCAACTCTTACCCCATGAACCCTATGATTACTCTATTTGAAGCTCGTGAGGGTTCTTGAGGTAATTTATAAGGTCGATGGGGTAATTACGTTATGCAAAAGGTCGTAGAGGTAATTTAGAAAGTTTATAGGGTCTGCTGGGTTAAAATCCCAAAAAATAATAAACGATTTAATTAATTTTTTGTTATAAAATAAAAAAATGTTTATTATTTTATGAAGTATTTTATTATGATTTTTACTTATTTTTTCGAGGTGTGTAATTACAAGTTACCTTTTATGAGCTATACATGTATATTTATCTATATATTTTAATATTTTATTTTTATTTTGTATATTTAATTTTATTATTTTTGTTTATTATTTTATATATTTATAACTTATTTTTATAAACTTTAATTTATTTTTCTAATGTATTGTATATAATTAAATAAATAGAAGTATTTTCTTTATAGGGATAGATATAGGTATTATACCTATGTATTTTATACAAGTATTTTATTTTTATGTTTTATTTAGTATTTTATTCTTGTTTTAATATACACATATATTATAAATAATATTTACAAAATTATAAAAATATAAAATTATAAAAATAATGAATAATAAATAAAATGAATATTTTAATTGGTATTTTTATACAAAAGGGGTCCAAAACCTAACTTTGAAACCATAACTCCAAAAAATACGAAACCACCTTCATTAAAATAGCTTATTAAAAATTATATACAATTAAATGTGATTTTTATAATTTTGAGTTTTTATTTGAGAGATACCGGTCTGGAAAGTTGGGATTCTGGAATTTTATTCAGATCATAACTTTTTATCTATACAATAATATTGTGTGAAATCAATTTTGTATTTTTCTATATTTAATTATATACAACTTTCATGTACAAAGTTTCTTTATTTGAAGTACAAAAAGTGGAACTAAAATAGGATCCAAAAATGAATAAAGAATGAATTAAATAAAAGGGAATTTTAATGTATTTTTGGCCCTTATCTCCCCATATTTTATTCCTTGTCGACCTAGTCATCAAGATGCCTCGGTCTCGAGGTTTCGGGTCATAAAATATTTGCAATATTTTATTCTTTTTCTTTTGTTTTCTTTATTCTATAAATTTGACTTTAAAAACAGTATTTTATACAATATTTACACAAATATGCATGGATGATAAAATGCATGAATTAACCGTATTTACACGCCTTTACTAGGATTTTTAAGGTCAAAATGATAGAATAAAGATGATTAAACGGAGATTCATCAATGATCGACACATCAGACGAAAGACCTTCGAAATTGGACAGAAAATGTGGCTATTTGATGCAAAGTTGAAGATCTTCTCGGGCAAATTGAAAAGCAAATGGAAAGGGCCCTTTCAAGTACGAGAAGTGTGTGACAATGGTAGTATTTCAATATCAGAATTGTCTTCTGATGCACAGCCATTTGTCGTCAACGGTTAGATACTTAAGCCTTACCTTGAACACGATACCTTCTTGGCCGTTGTCGACTCAATCCAAGTACTGCACTCAGATGATACATCTACAACACTGGCAACATCAAAATATTCAGATAATGTTCCTCAAAAACTTTTTCTTTGATCTTTTACCTTTTCTTCCTTTCATTTTCCGCTTTCATTCTAAAAAAATGTATGTGTATATATTTATAAGATGTATCACCCCTTTTTGCCAGTCCTCTATACTTAGGGCGCACCTTGCCCTAAGTATAGGGGGATGTACACCCTGATTACTTTCATTCTTTGATCCTCTCCATTGTCTCCTCTTCTCGCCTATACTTAGAGCTCTCTTACCCTAAGTATAGGGGGGAGACCGTATGAGTACACGATCTGTTCATCCTCACCCTTGACCCTCCCTGCCTTGTGTACAGACTGTTATACTTAGGATTATTTGAACCTAAGTATAGAGGGGACGGTCAACTTATTTCAGTCTGAGTTATGTCTTTTCTTTTTCTCCTTGATCTATGAGGACATAGCTCGATCCAAGTATAGGGGGAATCGTATATACTATGGATATATTTTAAAGCCATATCTCATACTTTTTGTATAATACTTTTGGCTAAAAATACTATCAAATTCATTACAATGTTATAATAAAAAGATGGTTATAGCTCCTCAAACATCCTTTGTACATACTGATTAATAAGTCACGCAAAAATACTTTTGCAAAATGTTTTAAAAATAGTTTGAAAATCTATTTAAAAAACTATTGAAAAATTGTTTGTAAAATGTGTTCAACCTTTGTAAATGTTTTTTGTTTGCAAAAATTTATTTTCTTTGCGTGAAATAAAAATGTTTGAAAACAATTTGCAAATGGTTGGATGAATGGTTGTAAAAATGTTTTGAAAAATCTATATATACTGTTTGAAAAGCCTTTGCAAAATGATTTTCAAATACTTGTAAATGTTTGTAAAAATCGTTTGTGAGAATTATGTTGGACTATAGTTTTCAAAGCTATTTCGGAAAAATGATTTTCAAATAAGTTTGAGAAGTATACACACCATACTCAAAAATCTGTATAAAAGTATAAAAGTGATCAAACATCCTTGTAAATCCTCCAAGAACAAAAACTCTTGTATATATAAGATATATCCCCATATAAAGATATGTACCTATTTTCAAATATTGCAAAAACATCTGCAAAGCTAAAAATACCAAAAATATTTTGCATATACGTATCCTCTTTCTATATACTGATCAATACATCAGGTTAAAAATATTTTTGCAAAATGACTTGAAAAATGGTGTAACCTGATGAAGCCACATTGCATCATCTTTATTCTATCATTTTGGCATCAAAAGCCCTAGCAAATGCGTGTAAATACCATTAATTCCCGTATCTTAGCACGCATGCACGTGTATGTAAATAGTGTATAAAATACTGTAATTAAGGCTAAAATTATAGAATAAATCAAAGAAAAGAAAAAGAATAAAATATTGTAAATAATTTATGACCCGAAATCCCGAGACCTAGGCATCTCAATGGCTAAGTCGACAAGGAATAAAGTGGGGGAGATAAGGGCCAAAATACAATAAAAATTCCTTTTGTTTAATTCATTCTTTAATTATTTTGGGACCTATTTTTAGTCTCACCTTTTATACTTTAAATAAAGAAACTTTGTACATAAAAGTTGTATATAATTAAATAAAGAAAAATACAAAATTGTTTTCACTCAAAAATAATGCACATATAAAAAGTTATGATCTGAATAAGATTCCGGAATCCCAACTTCCCAGACCCGTATCTCTCAAATAAAAACTCAAAATTTATCAAACTCACCTCTAATTGTATATAATTTTCAATAATCTATTTAATGCAGGTGGTTTCGTATTTTTCGGAGTTACGGTTTGAAAGTTGAGTTTTGGACCCCTATTGTATATTATACCGATTAAAATATTCATTTTATTTATTATTCATTATTTTATTTCATATTTTTGTTATTTCATAGATTATTATATATGTACATATTAAAACTGGAATAAAATGGTAAATAAAACATTAAAAAAATAAAATTCTTGTATAAAATACATAGAAAAATTACCAATGTATTGTGTTAGAACCATGTTTTTGGCCGTTTTCGCCGATTTTTGGAGGATGCATCGTGCATCTTTTCACGATGAAGTCTTCTTGACTGTTTCTCCTCTTATATCCATTCTACACGCCCAGTATATAGTTTTAGCATTGAAGCATGTATTTGCCCTATTTTCTTCGAGCTTTGGAGCATGATTATCATGTTGTCTGACCCCCCTCTGTTGTGCGTCAGAACATTAGTTTTTGCCAATATTCTCGAATTTTTATAGGCCGATTCGTTCACCCACTCGCTGGGCTTCCTTCTAGACTTTTTCTCTACATACATCCGTTATACACGCCCAACCTTTATATCTAGAGTTGATTTGTCTATTCTCAAGATACACACCGATCTTCTTGCCACCACATCAACTCTCTAACCAGCCTCTGCCACTCCTGTCAGATCCTTGTTTTTGTCCGATTTCTCGGATTTTTCAAGGCCGACCCTTTCACCCAATGGCTAATCTTCCTTCACAACTTTTTCTCCTTGACGTACCCTCATACACGCCCAGTGGTTGCTTGAAGCATTGGATCAACGATTTGTTAGATATCCATCGTTCTTTGGAGTCGCCCACCTCACATGTACAAAAAGACCATATCTTCTTCCAATTCATTTTTGAACCCTCTTGGACCCATTTTGGCCACCCTCCTTGGAGCACATACGGTGGTCGGAGCACATCCTTCTTCCCTCACCAAAGCGAAGGAAAACCCATTCACATCCCATTTTTTTGTGTACCTAACATCTTGGCCGAGTTTTGTACTCGAGCCCTTCTTCTAATTGCGGTACATCGGAGCACTTTCACGCACATTCCCTTGTTATCCAAGATCAGCTTGATGCCACCTGGGTTAGTGGGGCATTTTGCAATCACGTCCCCGCATTTTTGTCATATTTCGGAAAGTTTTCGAGTACATTTTTGTACTGCAGTTTCGTATTTACTTTTTCATCTGTACCCCTGTGTTGTAATAGCTATAACTCATCCGTCTGAACTCGGTTTCTCGTGATATTTTTTTTGTTAGAAAGCTGTTTAAGAGTTCTACATCATATCCAAATTTCAGATTTTTCTGGTATAAGAACTATTTATGGCGAATTTATGAAGTGCGAATACTGATTGGGATTGTTTTGTTGATAACGCTTTAAATACTCAAAATCACTTGCTCATTTTTGGATATGTTGTAGTAATTAGTAGGGCCGAATTTGTGTTCAAATTTCAACAAAAAATATTGCGATTTGTGTCATGTAGAATTTCTACAATATTTTTAGTGATTGATTTATTTCTGGAGCATCTTTCATCTATTTGAAAATCTAAAAAGTCCATGTGCCCCTGACCTTGTTCTATAATCAGAGATTTTTGTTGTATTTTTATCTTTTTGTTTGAGTAGTCAAAAAAATCAAAAACATTATTTCTACTTTCCTGCAGTCTTTTATTTTTAATATATTCATTACCTTTTAAAAAATTCCAAAAAAAATATTTTTTGTTTGTTTCTGTATGTTTTAACTTTAGACCAAAAATCGTTAAAAATTTCAAAAGAAAACCCCTAAAAATAGCAAAACACCAAAAACCTTCCAAAAAAGCTTAAAAATTCTAAAAAAAATCCTAAAAATACAATTTCAGTTTTCGAATTTTTCTTATTTTGTTATCTTTATTATAAAATTAAGTTGAGGAAGTTTTGATTCTGTTTGATATTTTTCATCCTCATTTTAATTTCGGCCAACAACCTATCTCGCTATTTACTAGTATTTTTGCCCTTAAAAATACCAAAAAAATTAGGAAAAATCTAGAAAAATCACAAAAACATTAGAAAAATATAAAAATCACAAAAACATTCCATTTCCTGTATTTTGAGTATTTCCCCTTATTTTTATCCCTCTCTTATCTCTAGTGTACATATATATTCCTTATATATATTATATCTTTATTAAAAGAAAAAGAAAATATAAAAGTACAAAATATAAAAAGAAAATACAAAATCAGTAAATTAAAAACCCAAATATAAAAATATAAAATCAAAAATTAAATAAAAAATATAAAATTCAAAACCCACAAAAAAATAGCACTTGTAGGCACTTGATCACAATCACATTTTGCACTTAGCTTGATTTATCCTGCCTTGCTCCCTGTGTTCGAACTCTCTACATACTTGCACCTATACATCTTTTATGTAGAGTTAAAAATAAATTTGACTCCACATTTGCTTGTCATTATTTGATATTTGATTGTGGGTTCATTGTTGACTTTAGTTGGGAGTTTTGTGTGGTCAACGCTTCGACTGAGTTCCCGCCTTGTGTGCAACTTAAGACCATCGAATTCCCGCTAAATCAAATAGCGCCGTTGCTGGGGAGCAACAGCGTATAGAGCATTCTTTTGTGATTAATTGTGGATATTTGCCTATCTTTTTATACATTCATTGAACTCTATTGTTGATTGGTCTAATCACCCTTTTTGTTGAATTTTGTGCGAGGTACCGCCGAGCAAGGGAAGCGCTCCATCATAGGCGCTTGGGCACCCACGCGAAGACTTGCTTAGCACCAAAGAAACTTGGAGGCTTGAGAAGATCATCATTTTTGTCGAATGTTTGTAGTGTAATTTTTTTTTGTAATTTAAAGTGAGAGAGAGACTTCATTTGTAATAACTTGGACTCTTCAGGACACTCGGGCCTAATTTCCAAGTGTTTGCTCACTTGGGGGCTCACCGCGGTTTTGTGTTTTTCACGGCTTTATCGCTTTTATTCCTATTTGTTTCACGAGGATTTAGCCCCTAGACATAGGAATTTTTGTTGACTGTGACGAACTAAGAAGCTAAGGCCCAATCCCTAATATCTTGCCTGTACCTATAGAACGTAATTGGACTTGGCTAAAAATCCATTGAAAAAGCTATTTGACTTAGACTAGAGACCACGTGCCACGAGCCCTCCCTGTCAAGCGCTACTCCTGAACTCGATGTGTGGAGAAGAGGAGGGGTGAGCCTAGACCGGACTCCGGACTCTCTTCTTTGTCATAGCTACTTGTTCTTCACGTTAATAGAAGTTGTTCATCCTAGGACGATTTCCTCGTGCATGCATTTAGGTAATTTTATTTATTGTCTTTAAATTATGCGCGGATCACTTTGCATGTAGAGTGCTGGCGGAAAGGTATGCATTTCTATCCCTGCATGCATCATAGATTTTGACTGCGCATCGGCTTTTCCATTTTCCTCCCCCAGTTTTATTGGACTTTTAATAACAAGGAAATTGGAAAATTCGTTAGATGAGTGATTGATCAGAAAAATACATAAAAAGTGAAAACAATAAAAGTTGGGACCTTAAAACTCATCCCATCAAAAATTCTGTCTTGGGGAGAATAACCCCCTCCTTGTTTGATTTATCTGCAGCGAGAGAGTGACCCGACACTAGGATAGAACCATGCCTAAAATTTTGGTTGACTACTGATCGTGGTTAGTTGTTCTCTAGTGAGGATCTCTCCGGTAATCGGTAAAGCGGATCGCGACGTCCTTAGCAGATTGAATTTGCGGGAACAACCAGGTTACGGTCCGCAATTCATACTGGCTGGGAAAGATCTAACGTGGATCGGGACAGTCGGCTAGGAAAGTAGGGTACCTAACAGCTCGCTCTAACGCTCTGATAGATTGATTGATCACCTAATAAAATTTGACAAGATAACAGACCGAACCTTCACGGTCATCAGCTCAAGCGTTGCGTAGGTGAACAGGGGGTTTGTATTTCACATCTTGTTTGCATTCCAGATCTCATCCGCCTTTCTCTAGATCAAGATGATGGGAAGGAGATCCCTTAGGCCACATCTGGTTGCACCGCTATCGAGCGCTCCTCCTCTTTCATCTAGGTCGGCTTTGGGGAGTCCAGACCCACTCTCCGAGCCTGAATTTACATCCACCCTGTTCCCCCTCGACCACCCTTCTTCTTCTATCAGTCCAGTAGTGTCAGAATTTAGTGCAGAACAGAGTTCAGAACATTTGACGGCACCTGAGATGGACTCTTTTGACTTTGCAGAAACCCCAGAAATGGAAGGAAGAGACGAGCACCCAGATGAGCAGAGACCACCACTGTACATGTATGATCAGGCTGCCATCAACAATTCACTGTTAGCCTCCTTGGAAACCATGCAGCGACAGATCAGAGACCAGGGAGTAGTCATGGGTGAAATCATGAGGGAGATGCGTGACGGGCGAGAAGACCGAAATAGGCCCGATGATATACAAGACGAAGAACCTAATCAGGAGCTGCTGCCACCAACAACCATGAGGCAGTTGCACAACCCTGCTGCAACCTTCACTCATCGATGGATCAGAATCCCTCCCATATATGGAGACTTCGAGCTTCGCCCACACACCATCCATCTACTGCCTAAGTTTCACGGGCTGGCCACTGAAGAACCTCACCTCCATCTGCAAGAATTTGAGATGATATGCAGTACAGTCCATGACAGGTTTGTGACTGAGGGCACAATCAAAATGATTGCCTTCCCGTTCTCCTTGGTTGATAGAGCCGCCTATTGACTCAAACACTTGGGGAGGTACATCGACACTTGGGAGCAACTCCGGACCGCGTACTTAAACAAGTATTACCCACTCAGCCGGACAAAAGCAGCGAGAGCTATGATCAGCAACTTCACTATGATCCCAAATGAACAATTCCATGAAGCCTGGGATCGCTTTAGAGAGCTCACTGACCGGTGTCCGCATCATGACATATCAAAGCCTAATTTGGTTCAGAGTTTCTTTTGTGGGCTAGCACCGGAGCTGCAGGGGCTTGTTAATGCCTCTTGTGGTGGGTCATACTTTTCCAAAGGTGAAGATGATGTCTGGGCTATTTATGAAGGTATGGCAGAAAACTCTACAGTTATGGCCCAAGCCAGAGTCTACACACAGCAGAAACCCCCTCAAGGAGCATGATCATACCAAAGGATCGCCCGCATTGATGTTGGTCCCAATACTCCATCAGCAGTAGCACAAGATGAATCCCCCACCGCTGACATGAGCATAATCAGCGAGAAATTGGACCGCATGGAGATTTTAGAGAAGAAGCAGGGCCAAGGTCTGGCATAAATAGACCAGTTGGCTAAGTCCATGAGTGACATGAAGACTCATATCTTGAGTATTCAGGAGGCACAATCATATTCACATCAGCCTCCTAGGTCACTGGCTGAGTCCAGAGGTAGCCGTTCTACCCCACTCCCTTCCGCGTACCGCCAAGTTCACCATGTTCAGGAGGTACCAGTACAGCAGTTGCCGCATTATTCACAGCAGCCACCATCTCAGGACACTCAGATGGTGATCTATCAACCGGATCAGCCATTGGCAGCACTACCACCTCTACTCTTTGAGCAGGAGCCGTTGATGGAAGTCAACGGGATACGGTACGATCGGTACCCCCAGCAGCCCGGGATTCGCCGCGATCACCCCGGATTTCGTTGGTCCAACGGAGGTACCTCATCCCAA
Organism: Ottelia alismoides; assembly: GCA_037367405.1. Taxonomy (NCBI): domain Eukaryota; kingdom Viridiplantae; phylum Streptophyta; class Magnoliopsida; order Alismatales; family Hydrocharitaceae; genus Ottelia; species Ottelia alismoides. Next base: position 158,395 of record JAZKJV010000660.1, read on the forward strand.
CAGCAGCATCCAGCTCAGGGCAATCATAGTGGCCAACACCAGCAACCCCAATACTCCCAACAACAGCAGCAGCAGCAATATCAACAGAATCCTCGTCACGCCTATCAAGGACAGCAGTGGAGGCAGCGACAGCAGCCTTACCAGCAACAGTACCCTCCTTCTCACCAGCAACCTCAGTTCCAGCAAGGGAACACTCCCGGTTCTCCCGCAGCCATGGAGAACCCAGCACTTGATGATCTCGCCCGCTTGCTCTCCGAACAGCAGGCATCCTTCCGGCGAGAAATGGACGAGTTCCGGCAGGAAATGAGGGACATCATGAAAGGGAAAGCTGTCATACCTGCACAGAGCGAGCCGAATCCAAACATTTTAAAAAGAAAAACTGAGCAGGTACAGTTTACAGAGGGTACCACTCCCAGTGCTTATTTGAATGACATGCATTTTATGTTTGATACTCACTTCGTGTCACTTAGGAGCGGTAGGGAACCAGTCGGCAGCGACTCATCTGAGGGACAACACCATGGAGATTCGAGAGACCCAGATGAGGAGAAGAGCGATGCTGATGCCGCTAGTAACAAGGATGATGACGGTGGTACTGATGCCACCAAGGATGACCTTCCAGACGACGATAGTGAGGCCGTCGTAGTACCAGATGCAGACGGTGGTGCTGAAGCCACCATTTTTGATAATGAACCAGAGTGCGGTGCTGAGGCCACAAAGAAGAATATTTCGGGTGGTACTGATACCCCCATTTTGAATCCATTTGTATTCCAACCTTCTGTACTACCATTTGCTGTATCTCTGGACTCCTTGAAAAAGAACAAAAAATTGAATAAAGGAAAGGCTTCTCCATCTATTCCAAGTCCATGTGTGATGAATGATGATGATTGCATGGATGCCAGTCCTTCACAGGCCCAGAAGCCCTCTCCTAACCCTCTGTCTGAGGAGGGCCCATCTATCCCCTTCCCTCAAGCACTCGGCTTGACTAAGGGGAATAAAAAAGAAAATCCCAAAAAGATCCAGCAGTTAGAGTTCAACCAACAGATGATAGACAGATTTCAGATCCAGCTGACTCTACAGGAGGCACTTGAGCACATCCCCCTCTTCTAAAAGAATCTGATAGAGAAGACCACTGTACGTAGGAAGAGGCGGAACAATAGAGGAGAGATCCATGTGCTCACCCGTGCCACATGTTGTGCCATTCAGAACTAGCTGCCAGCCAAACGCCCAGATGCAGGAGCTCCTTATGTTAGATGCCAGATTAGTAAGAAGCAGTTCGACCGTACTCTATTAGACAGCGGCTCTTCTATCAAACTCCTTCCGACAGCCTTACTCGATCGATTCGAGTTTGGCCCTCTTCTTCGGAGCAGGACAGTCCTTCAGTTTGCTGATCGATCGATTAAGAGGCCGAAGGGGTTGTTGAGAGACGTGGTCGTTAGCATTCAAGGCCTAAAACTCCTCGTGGACTTTGTTGTACTAGACATGGAGATCCCTGAATCGGTGACTGATGCCCCCATCATACTAGGACGCCCATTCTTGGCCACAGCCAAGGCAGTATCCGACCATGATAGTGGAAAGGTGTACTTTCGCGTAGAGGGTGAAAGTATACAAATAGAGACGATCGACGAGATCAAAGCGAGAGATTCAGCCTGCTCGGAGCAGAACAGTGATGTAGAGAAGATGACATATGCTGAGTTAGACGTCACCAGGAGTGTGACTTTGTGATGATCGATGATGAAGCAGTTTCGGAAGATCTAGAAGCACGAGCACTCGCCTTGTCTGTAGATTCAGAGTACATACTTTTTGTGGCAAACGAGAGTTCGGAGAGCACACACTTAGCAGAGGACACCACACAGGTTGACAGTTGCGTACTGAGTGGTGACATTGATGTTTGTTCTGATTCAGATCCCTCGGAGGCAGACTTTGATTGGAAGGATTTCGATGCGTATTTGCCAGGTCTGCTTCCTGATGAGCCAACAGATAGGACGGAGAGCGAGCCAGCACAGATGATAGACACACCAGCAGGGTTCCCTTCGTCAGATGATCACGTACAGCGAGAGTTCTCACATGCAGACCTGGTTGCTTTCACGCAAACATATCAGAAGCCAGATTTGCCAGCTCCCACCAAGCCAGAACTGAAGCCTTTGCCGCAGTCGCTCAAGTATAGATTCCTTGCGGGTGAACCATAAATGCACCCAGTCATTATCTCAGGAAATTTGACTGGAGAACAAGAATCTTGACTGATGGAGGTTCTTGAACGAAACCGCAAGGCAATAGGATGGAGCGTGGCCGATCTCAAGGGGATAAGTCCAGCCATGTGCTCCCACCATATATACCTCGAGGAGGACGCTAAGCCTTCGCGTGAGTTCCAGCGACGGCTGAACCCGAATCTTCGAGATGTAGTAATGAAGGAGATATCTAAATGGTGGAGTGCCGATTTTATCTACCATATCTCCGACTCCAAGTGGGTTAGTCCTTTACATGTGGTACCCAAGAAGACGGGTATCACTACAGTTGTGAATGAGTCTGGAGAAGAGATCGCCACCCGGGTACCCACTTCTTGGAGGGTCTGTGTGGACTACAGACGATTGAATGAGGCCACCAAGAAGGATCACTTCCCGCTACCATTTATTGATCAGATTATCGAGAGGCTAGCCGGGAAGAGTCATTACTGTTTTCTTGACGGGTACTCCGGATACAACCAAGTGGCTATCGCGCCCGAAGACCAGGATAAAACGACGTTCACCTGTCCATTTGGGACGCGTGCTTTTAGACGGATGCCTTTTGGTCTATGTAACACCCCTGCGACATTCCAAAGGTGCATGTTGTCCATCTTTTCGGACATGATAGGTGACTGTTTGGAGGTCTTCATGGATGACTTCTCGGTTTATGGCGACGGGTTCGATGCTTGTCTTGACTGCCTAGACCGAGTGTTGCAGCGCTGCATAGAGGTAAACCTTGTACTATCTTGGGAGAAGAGTCACTTTATGGTGACTCAGGGGACGGTCCTTGGTCACATCATCTCCAACAGGGGCATGGAGGTTGATCCGGCCAAGGTTGATATCATTAGAAAACTCAATCCACCGTCCAATTTGAAACAGTTGCGGTCTTTTCTGGGGCATGTCGGTTTCTACCGACGGTTCATTCAGGACTTCAGTCGAATTGCCCGACCGCTGACGGATTTATTGACTAAAGACACCGAGTTCCTTATAGATGATAAGTGTCTTAAGTCCTTTGAGACTCTCAAGAATTTAGTTGTCGAGGCTCCTGTCCTTCAGCCACCCGATTGATCTCTTCCATTTGAGATCATGACGGATGCTTCAGATTTTGCCATTGGGGATGTGCTTGGACAGAGAAGGGATGGATTACCCTATGCCATATACTACGTTAGCCGGACTTTGGATGCAGCTCAGAGGAACTATACAGTGACTGAGAAAGAAATGCTAGCGGTAGTCTTTGCTTTGGATAAGTACAGATCTTACATTCTTGGATCTAGAGTGACAATTTTTACTGACCACACTTCCATTCGGTACTTGATGTCGAAGAAGGATGCCAAAGCCAGATTAACCAAATGGATCCTTCTCATCCAGGAATTTGATATTGAGATTAAGGATAAGCCTGGAGATAAGAATGTTGTGGCAGATCACCTCTCCCGCCTAGAAAACCTTGAGGAATCTGAGCCCATAACACCTATCACTGAAACTTTTCCAGATGAGGCGATCATTGTTATCACCTCTCTTCCATGGTATGCCGACATTGTGAATTACCTTGTTGCCAAATATATTCCACGAGGTTGGCCCAGACAGCAGCTTGAGACCTTCCTTGTGAAAGCCAAGTCGTACCATTGGGAGGATCCCGTCCTTTATCATGAGGGAGGGGATAGTATCTGGAGACGGTGAATTCTTCAAGATGAGCAACATAGCGTCCTCACCTACTGTCACAAGCTTGAGGCAGGAGGACATCATTCTGGGAGACGGACAGCACATAAGGTGCTCCAATCCGGCCTTTGGTGGCCTACCCTTTTCAAGGATTCTGATGAGTTCGTGAGAAGGTGTACTAACTGTCAGAAGATGGGTACTTGTGGACAGAGAGACATGATGCCCATGCAACCCATTCACTTTTGTGAGGTTTTTGATGCATGGGGAATTGATTTCATGGGCCCATTTCCTAAAAGTCAGGGGTTTGAGTATATTCTTCTTGCTGTGGATTATGCTAGTTGTTGGGTTGAGGCCATCCCCGTCCGAGCCGCAGATGCTAAAACTGTATGTCGTTTCTTGAGGAAAAACATTATTTCACGGTTCGGGGTGCCTGAGTCTTGATTTCAGATGGGGGGTCTCACTTTATTAACGACAAGGTCAGGGCCCTTATAGACGAGTTCAGTATTGACCATCGTATTGCCACATTGTATCACCCTTAGACTAATGGTCTTGTTGAAGTATCAAATAGGGAGATCAAGATAATTTTGTAGAAGGTAGTCCGCTCAGAAGAAAAAGATTGGTCACAACTTTTGGACTCGGTCTTGTGGGCTTATCGGACTTCCTTCAAGACACCATTAGGGACATCTCCCTTTCGTCTCGTCTATGGCAAGCCGTGCCATTTACCAGTGGAGATAAAGCATAAGTCACTTTGGGCAGTTACAGAGCTATTATTGGATCCCAAGAGTGTAGGAGATCAGAGGAAAGCAGAGTTGGCAGCCCTGGAAGAATTAAGAGATACAGCCTTCTCAAGTGGCCTACAGTATAAGGAAAAAGTGAAAGTATGGCACGATTCCCGAATCAGCCATAAACAATTTGAGCCAGAACAACAAGTATGGCTATTTGATGCTAGGCTAAAATTATTCCCAGGGAAATTAAAAAGCAAATGGAAAGGACCATATGTGGTCCGGAAGGTGCATGATAATGGCAGCATTGATATATCCGAACCTTCATCATCTTCCACCTTTAGAGTCAATGGTCAGCGCTTGAAACCATATGTAGATCATGATCCGCCGACCGTTGCTGTTGCTCCGATTCATTTGGTATGAGATGATTCTTTGACTCACACCTTCGGCATCTCGTACATGATTATCACTGAGATCCGACATTGTATATATTCATCTGTACATCGATCATTCATTCTTTTTGGCTCACACCCCATTGTCATCATTTGATTTTGCTATACTTAGGACGTACTTTGTCCTAAGTATAGGGGGGGTGTGCACCCTGAGTTTTTCTATTCATTAGATCCTCTCTATTGTCTCCTCTTCTTGTCTATACTTAGGGATATCTCACCCTAAGTATAGGGGGAGACAGTCTGAGTACGATCTGTTCATTCCCACCCTTGACCCTCCCTTCAGTGTACAGTCTGCTATACTTAGGATTATTTGATCCTAAGTATAGGGGGGACGGTCAACTTCACATTCGTTTATTCATTTTATTTATTCTTTAGACCTTTTCTATACTCAGTACAAGTTATGTCTTCTCTTTTCTCTCTGATCTATGAGGACATAGCTCAAGCTAAGTATAGGGGGGTCGTATATACTGTGTATATACTTTAGCCATAACTCGTACTTTTGTATTTTCTAATAAATATGGCTAATCATACCAATAAAATTCATCAAAAACTCTTAATAAAAAGATGTTATTATTCCTCAAAATTCTGTATATACTGATTAATAAATCAGGTGCTTTGAAAAATAGTTTGACAATCTCTTTGAAAAACCTTTTGAAAACTATTTTGAAAAACACTGTGTACATGTTTTCAACCTTTGTAAAAACTTTTGGATTGAAAAATTTAATTTCTTTGTGTAAAATAAAATGTTTGAAAAATGATTTGCAAATGGTTTGAAAAATGGTTGCAAAAATATGTGAAAAATCTATATATACTATTTGGAAAACCTATTTGCAAAATGATTTTCAAATGTGTGTACATGTTTGTAAAAATTGTTTGCAAAAATTATTTTGGATTATAGTTTTCAAAACCTGTGTCAAATAAGTTTGAGGAATATATACATCACACCAAAAATTAACTATATATATCTATAAAATTGATCACTTGCTCTTGTAAATTCTTAAAATGCACTTCTTATAAATATAAGAAGCACTCCCATGTAAATATTTGTACCTAGTTTTTAGCCAAAAACCTTTTGATTTTCAAAAATCCCAAAAACATTTGCAAAACTAAAATCCAAAAACATTTGAAAAATCTTTTTCAAAAATCTAAAAAAATGCATATGCATCATCTTTTCAAAAAAACCATAAAAAGTTCAAAATCTTTGAAAATTGCATCACAAAAATATTTTCTGCATCACATTGCATGGCATTCGCATTTTCGGATTGAGTTTGATAGTTGAACGAGTCTAAGTAAAATCTGAAGATTGGAGCTTGGTTGGACCTTAAATTTACCTAATTAACATGAACCTTATAGGAATTGGAATTGAGGTACTTCAGGTCTAGTTGACTTAATTCTTTGAGGATCACGAGACTTGGTTCAATGGATTCTTGACTGCCTAAGTAGAGTATTTCGGAGCACACGCACGACTCTTGTTGATAATGACCTAACTTGGACACCTGCACCTTTCACATGGCTCAACCCAGTTGGAGTGGTAAGGAGGTTGGATTTGCCGGTATGAGACGCACACAGGTGGAAACATTTGTCCTCCTCTAGGGAGGGAAGTGCGCCCCAACCCATCCAGTGATGATGAATTTCGAGGATAGGAGATCGTGGGTTGCGATAAAGCTTCAAAAGAGGGATAGTCTACTGGCTCAAAAGGAAAAACTCCCTATGTAAATGCTGTTGTATATAGTATTCAAAAAAAAGAAAAAAAACTCCAAAAAAGTGGACAGGCCAGTACAAAAATAAAAATGTCTGCCGGAGTGTACATATGTTGTATAGTTAAATAAGCAAGCTTGAGCTTCAAAGTTGAATTATGTGAGCCTGCAGCTGGATGACTTGACTACACTGGTCTTGCATTCTAGGATAGGTAGCTACACTGGCTACCGTCCATTCTTCTCTTCACCCCCTCCTCTTGAGCTGGTTGCCACTTGAACTTAGAAGGGAATACCCTGCTCCTTGAGGGATGAGTTGTTGGATTGGGGAATCATTGGGTTGTCATATTGGAGAAGTCAGTCTCTTTGTCATTTCAGTTGGGGAGAGCCACCATCACTTATATTGTACGAGTCATATTCATAGTCGTAAGGGTTTGCGTACGAGTTGAGATATTTCTGACCTGGCTATTGAGGAGACTTGGGCATAGTATGGGATTCTCAAGGACTGTTGGATTTCAAATTCGGTTCTCATTAAGGTTCCGTCCGCACTAAAATTCCAAAGGTCCGACTTAAGCTCCAAACTTTGATTTTGTGAAGACAAGTTTGATAATCAAATTTGATCCAACTTCTTCTTTTTCTTTTCTTTCTTTTTCTTTCTGCACTTATTGCATAAGTGTTTGCTAAGGACTAGCAAAGGTAAAGTATAGGGGGTGATGAAGCCACATTTCATCATCTTTATTCTATCATTTTGGCATCAAAAGCCCTAGCAAATGCGTGTAAATACCCTTAATTCCCGTATCTTAGCACGCATGCATGTGTAAGTAAATAGTGTATAAAATACTGTAATTAAAGTTAAAATTATAGAATAAATCAAAGAAAAGAAAAAGAATAAAATATTGTAAATATTTTATGACCTGAAACCCCGAGACCTAGGCATCTCAATGGCTAAGTCGATAAGGAATAAAGTAGGGGGAGATAAGGGCCAAAATACAATAAAAATTCCTTTTGTTTAATTCATTCTTTAATTATTTTGGGACCTATTTTTAGTCTCACCTTTTATACTTTAAATAAAGAAACATTGTACATAAAAGTTGTATACAATTAAATAAAGAAAAATACAAAATTGTTTTCACTCAAAAATAATGCACAGATAAAAAGTTATGATCTGAATAAGATTCCGGAATCCCAACTTCCCAGAACCGTATCTCTCAAATAAAAACTCAAAATTTATCAAACTCACCCTCTAATTGTATATAATTTTCAATAATCTATTTAATGCATGTGGTTTCGTATTTTTCGGAGTTACGGTTTGAAAGTTGAGTTTTGGACCCCTATTGTATATTATACCGATTAAAATATTCATTTTATTTATTATTCATTATTTTATTTCATATTTTTATTATTTCATAGATTATTATATATGTACATATTAAAACTGGAATAAAATGATAAATAAAACATTAAAAAAATAAAATTCTTGTATAAAATACATAGAAAAATTACCAATGTACTGTGTTAGAACCACGTTTTTGGCCGTTTTCGCCGATTTTTGGAGGATGCATCGTGCATCTTTTCACGATGAAGTCTTCTTGACTATTTCTCCTCTTATATCCATTCTACACGCCCAGTATATAGTTTTAGCATTGGATCATGTATTTGCCCTATTTTCTTCGAGCTTTGGAGCATGATTATCATGTTGTCTGACCCCCCCCCTCTGTTGTGCGTCAGAACATTAGTTTTTGCCAATATTCTCGAATTTTTATAGGTCGATTCGTTCACCCAATCGCTGGGCTTCCTTCTAGACTTTTTCTCTACATACATCCATTATACACGCCCAACCTTTATATCTAGAGTTGAGTTGTCTATTCTCAAGATACACACCGATCTTCTTGCCACTACATCAACTCTCTAACCAGCCTCTGCCACTCTTGTCAGATCCTTGTTTTTGTCTGATTTCTCGTATTTTTCAAGGCTGGCCCTTTCACCCAATAGCTAATCTTCCTTCACAACTTTTTCTCCTTGATGTACCCTCATACACGCCCAGAGGTTGCTTGAAGGATTTGATCAACGATTTGCTAGATATCCATCGTTCTTTGGAGCCGCCCACCTCACATGTACAAAAAGACCACATCTTCTTCCAATTCGTTTTTGAACCCTCTTGGACCCATTTTGGACACCCTCCTTGGAACTCAAGATAGAGTGAAGTGACAGTGAGCTCCCCAGCTCCTCGGAGGCGCGGCTAGGTGAGTCGAAGGGCGGCTCCATCACCATCTCCGGCCACCTTAGCCGTGAGGTCCATCTCGCCATTCTTGGCTTGAGGTTTCGTATTTTCTTTCATTTTTTTTCTTGTTTTCTTGCTCTTTATTCATTTGTAGATTGCCAATTTATTCTAGCATTTCGTTTACTTGCTTTTTAGTCACTTAATCACCTAGTTCATCCCTTGCTGGAGCAAGCTCCGGCGAGCTTCGATCCCATCATTTCGACTTTCATTCATCCTCCTCAACGCATCTTTCATCTCACCGCCGCCATCCTCCGTGATTCTACGTATCCTCATACACAACCCCCTTCATCTTCGGCCACATACGGTTGTCGGAGCACATCCTTCTTCCCTCACCAAAGCGAAGGAAAACCCATTCACATCCCATTTTTTTGTGTACCTAACATCTTGGCCGAGTTTTGTACTCGAGCCCTTCTTCTAGTTGCAGGTACATCGGAGCACTTTCACGCACATTCCCTTGTTATCCAAGATCAGCTTGACACCACCTGGGTTAGTGGGGCATTTTGCAATCACGTCCCCGCATTTTTGTCATATTTCGGAAAGTTTTCGAGTACATTTGTGTACTGCAGTTTCGTATTTACTTTTTCATCTGTATCCTTGTGTTGTAATAGCTATAACTCACTCGTCTGAACTCGGTTTCTCGTGAGATTTTTTGTTAGAAAGCTGTTTAAGAGTTCTACATCATATCCAAATTTCAGATTTTTCTGGTGTAAGAACTATTTATGGCGAATTTATGAAGTCAGAATACTGATTGGGTTTGTTTTGTTGTAACGCTTTAAATACTCAAAAGGATATGTTGTAGTAATTAGTAGGGCCGAATTTGTGTTCAAATTTCAACAAAAAATATTGCGATTTCTGTCCTGTAGAATTTCTACAATATTTTTAGTGATTGATTTATTTCTGGAGCATCTTTCATCTATTTGAAAATCTAAAAATATATCCATGTGCCCCTGACTTTGTTCTATAATCAGAGATTTTTGTTGTATTTTTATATTTTTGTTTAGGTAGTCAAAAAAATCAAAAATATTATTTCTACCATCCTGCAGTCTTTTATTTTTAATATATTCATTACCTTTTATAAATTCTAAAAAAAATATATTTTGTTTGTTTCTGTATGTTTTAACTTCAGACCAAAAATCATTAAAAATTTCAAAAGAAAACCCCTAAAAATAGCAAAACACCAAAAACCTTCCAAAAAAGCTTAAAAATTCTAAAAAAATCCTAAAAATACAATTTCAGTTTCTGAATTTTCCTTATTTTATTATCTTTATTATAAAATTAAGTTGAGGAAGTTTTGATTCTGTTTGATATTTTTCATCCACATTTTAATTTCGGCCAACAACCTATCTCATTATTTACTAGTATTTTTGCCCTTAAAAATATCAAAAAAATAGGAAAAATCTAGAAAAATCACAAAAACATTAGAAAAATATAAAAATCACAAAAACATTCCATTTCCTGTATTTTGATTATTTCCCCCTATTTTTATCCCTCTCTTATCTCTAGTGTACATATATATTCCTTATATACATTATATCTTTATTAAAAGAAAAAGAAAATATAAAAGTAGAAAATATAAAAAGAAAATACAAAATCAGTAAATTAAAAACCCAAATATAAAAATATAAGATCAAAAATTAAATAAAAAATGTAAAATTCAAAACCCACAAAAAATAGCACTTGTAGGCACTTGATCACAATCACATTTTGCACTTAGCTTGATCTATCCTGCCTTGCTCCCTGTGTTCGAACTCTATACATACTTGCACATGTACATCTTTTATGTAGAGTTAAAAATAAATTTGACTCCACATTTGCTTGTCATTATTTTATATTTGATTGTAGGTTCATTGTTGACTTTAGTTGGGAGTTTTGCGTGGTCAACGCTTCGACTGAGTTCCCGCCTTGTGTGCAACTTAAGACCATCGAATTCCCACTAAATCATAACTGGTTTGGAAAACTTTTGTGAAATATTTTCAACCTTTGAAAAAATATTTTAATTTGCAAAAATTCTTTTCTTTGTGTGAAATAAAACTTTGAAAACCTATTGGCAAATGATTTTGAAAATGGTTGTAAAAATATTGTGAAATATATATATATATTATGTGAAAAACTTTGCAAAATGACTTCAAATATTTGTAAATGTTTGCAAATCAATTATTGTGTGCTATAGATTTCAAAATTGTTCTCGAATAAATTTGTGGAATAAATGCACCATTACATAGGAACAAAATATATATATATAAATAAAATTCTTTGCCAATTATGCATAAATACCTATAAGAATAACTTTTGTGAACTTGTAAATTCTTTAAATTCTTAACTTTTGTAAATAATCAAAAAGAAGCACACCCGTGTAAAAAGTTGTATATATTATATACTTCTTGTGCCAAAAATTCTTTTTGCCAAATTCTTTGTGTAAAAATTCTTTTCATTTTCAAATTCTTGAAAAATTGCATCATTCTTTCTGCATTGTACATAGCATTTGCATATCACTCATATTCTTTGATTGAGTTTGATGATTAAACTAGTCCAATAAAGTCGAAGATTGGAGCTTGGTTGGACCTTGTTGCACCTAATTGCATTGGAACCTTATGTAAACTAGGTTTAAGGCACTTTAGGTCCATTTGGACCTAATTCTTTGAGACTTAGGGCTAGATTCAAGCCACCTCAACTGACTAACTAGAACTTTTCAAGACACACACATGACTCTTGTCGATCGTAACCTAACTTGGACACTTGCACCTTTCACTTGGCTCAACTCAGCTGGAGTGGTGAGGGGAAGGGATTTTCCAGTTTGGGACGCATACGAGTGTAAACATTTGTCCTCATTTAGGGAGGGAAGTGCACCCCAACCTGGTCCAGTTGCCATGAAGTCGAATGACATGAGAGTGTGGGTTGCAATAAAGCTTTAAAAGAGGGATAATCTTCTGGCTCAAGAGGAAAAACTCCTTATGTAAATGCTACTGTAAATAGTATGTTGAAAAAAAAGTGGACATGCCTGAAAATAAAAATAAAATGTCTGCCGGAATATGTATATATGTTGTATAGAAAATAAGCAAGCTTGAACATCAAAGTTATACCATGTGAGCCTGCAGCTGGATGACTTAACTACACTGGTCATGCATCCCATGATAGGTAGCTACATTGGCTACCGTCCATTCTTTTCTTCACCTCCTCCGCTTGAGTTGTATGCCACTTGAACTTAGAAGGGAATACCCCGCTCCTCGAGGACAGAGTGTTGGATTGGGGAATCATTGGCTTGTCATTCTGGAGAAGTCAGTTCCTTTGTCATTTCAGTTGGGGAGAGCCACTATCACTTACATTGTACAACTCAGCTTCGTAGTCATAAGGGTTTGCGTATTATGTAGGCTAGTTCTAACCTGGTTATTGAGGTGGTTTGAACCGAGTTCTATGACTCTCAATGGCTGATGTGTTTTAAATTTGGTTCCCGACCAGGTTCCACATACATTTTCACATCAAGGTCTAACATGAGCTCCAAACTTTGATTTCGTGAAGACAAGTTTAATTATTGAAATCAATTCCATTTATTCTTTCTTTTTCTTTTCTTCTTTATTCTTTTTATACTTATTGCAAAGTGTTTGCTAGGGACTAGCAAAGGAAAGTATAGGAGATGATGAATCTCCATTTCATCATCTTTATTCTATCATTTTGGCCTTAAAAACCCTAGCTAATGCATGTAAATAGCATTAATTTTTACATAATAGCATTCATTAGTTATTGTATTATTTGTATATAAAATAAGGTTTTTAATGCTAAAATTATAGAATAAAGGGAAGAAAAGAAAAAGGAATAAAATATTGAAGATATTTTATGACCCTAAATCCTAAGACCAAGTCAAGAATTGAGTAGGTCGACAATGAATAAAGTAGGGGGAGATAAGGGCCAAAAATGAAATAAAAACACAATTCTTTTATTCTTTGTTTATGCACTTTTGACTCCTATTTTATACTTTATTATTTCCTCATCAAATGAAGAGACTCTGTACATAAAAGTTGTAGATAATAATGTAAATAAAAATACAAAATTGAATTTGTATAAAAATAATACACAATGTTCTTTTTATACACAAAATAAAAAGCCAAAAATCGAACTTTCCGGACCCATATCTTTCAAATAAAAATTCAAAACATATCAAAATCACATCTAATTGTATATAGCTTTCCACAAGCTATTTAATGGTGGTGGTTTTATATTTTTTAGAGTTACTTGTGAAAGTTAGGTTTTTGACCCTCAATGTATATCATACCGATTAAAATATTCAATTTATTCATTATTCATTAATTTTGTAAATTTATATTTTTTATAATTTTTTAATTATTATTTATAACACATGTATATATTAAAATTAAAATAAAACCAAAAAGAAAAATAAAACAAAACAAGTCTATGTGAGATACATAGACAAAATACCTATGTTATTGTTTGTATATAAATAAAGGGGAACCCTATTATTTTATCCTTTATTCATTTTATATTTTTATAATATTGTATATATTATTCATATTCTATTAAAAATATAAAACCAAAATAAAATCCAATAAAATACATTCAAATAAAAAGGTGTATATAAAACATAGGTAACATACCTATAAAATATACATATCTAAGTATACAAATAACATCATAAAAATAAAATAAAAATATATTTAGACATATAAAATAAGTTGTAAATATATAAAATAAAATAATAAAATAATAAAATAAAATATACAAAATAAAAATAAAAATGTATAAAATATAGGCAAATATACCTATAAATACACTATTAAAAATAAACTACTAATAAAATACACCAAAAAATAATTAAAAATCATAATAAAATACTACATAAAATATTAAACATTTTTTTATTTTATACTCAAAAATTAAAAAAAATCATTTATTATTTTTAATTAATTATTCTTTCATAAAATCCCTTGTTTTGTCTTTATTCGGCTGACGTGGCCCAAAGACTGCGCATTGACAGTTGAACCTTGGTCAACTGTCCCATCCAAGCGCATGTGCGTTAGAACAATCAAATCCGTGATTTCCTCCATTTTTCCCGCATGATCCATCGATCATTCATCTTCGACTCCTTCATAAGAAATGATCATCGATCATTGTACATACTCGTTGACCTCTTGGATCCCCTGTATATACGCTCGATTCACACCTAGCAGCCGGTCAATAAGGGTGAAGTTCATGTTCTATAATTAAACCCCCAAGTCTCCTTGCAATTTTGGTCACCTTCACGAGTCCAAGAGTCCTGGTTTAGTGTCTAAATGAGTTCCTTGAGATAGAGGGAGCTTTGTCGAGGCCAAGCCAAGCTCCAGGAGCACGGGTGCACCCACAGCCGCCGAGCTTCGGTGACCCTGCTCCCTGGTTCATCCCACTGCAAGAAAGAGTAGAACAGGCGACGGTCAACATCCGTCGCCAATGAGATAATGACCGTCCCCTCTGATCATTGGGGACGGTCATGCGACCGTCTCCAAAGCCTACGTCCCATTTGGTATAAGTGACGGTAGTCTACACCGTCCCCTATACTCATACATAGGGGACGGTCGTGACCGTCCCTTAAAGTTACAATATACTACACTATCCTACCAATTAACCAAACTATCCTAGTCGTCCTCGTCCTCGTCCTAGTCGTCGTCCTCATCGTCGTCGTCATCCTCATCGTCATCAGCATCATCATCTTCTTCTTCTCCGTCATCGTCGTCGCCTAGCCTCATAGCGGTATCATCATCTTCTGTTGGGTGGCTAGTCGACGCTGCACCTTGATGTGCCTGCATGAATGCATTGAAAATCTCCATTTGTTGTCGCAAATCCTGAATCTCGATATTCATGCTAGACACTTGACTCTCTAATTCCCTCTCCCTTTGTGTCTACTGAGAGGTCGAGGCGGTCCCTACGCCATACCAATTCCGTATGGTAGCACCACGACCACCACAACGGACGTGTCCCTGATGCTCTGGACCGGTCGTCTAGAGGAAGGCCGCATCAGGAGTAAGAGGCGGATGACTCGTTCCAGTGTTGTCTATAGAGCCAGTGGTTGTGAGCCTGACCATCTCCTCCTACAAATTTATTTAAGTAAGTTCAAATTCATTTAGTTTGTAAAAAAGATGCAAAAATGTTATGAATAGCTTACATGAATTGGACCATAGGCAGGATCCACCCAATGAACTTCCCCGCCCACATCGCGGCTCTTAGACTTCTCAAAGACTTCCATTCGGTTGGGCACACACTGGTTCTCCACTGCCTAATGAGAAAAGATTACTAAACTTACGATACCATTTTAATACATAATGGTTAGAATTTAAACATTAATTATAAAGTAGATTACTTACGAAGTCATCCTTCAGTTGATTTGTGTTATTTCTCCCCATTCTATGGGTAGACTTGAAACCTTTCCTCCGATTTTCAGCATGAATCCTTGAGATGCCCTATACAAAGATAATAATTTTAATAAAAGAATCCCAAATGATTTATGTATAAAATGCACATATATATGTCACATACCGCATGCTCTTCTCCCATCCAAATATAAACCATCACCCTTCATTGTTCAGCGAGTACATTCGGATGACAATTTGCCAAAATGGTTTCCAATGGAAGCTCCGGGTCGAAGTACTTTAAAATATAACAAAAATTACTTATATACTTAAATGATGAAAAACAAATCTATTGTACTCACTCGGGCCTTCAGACGACCTCGATGTTTACGCAACAACTCCGCACCATATCCTAAAATCAGATCATCAGTGGCCGGGTCACGATCCCAGGAAAAACTAGACTGCAAAGAAATCGAAGCAAAAAAAATAAGTTTATATTTATACTGAAGAAAAACTTTGATTTGTTATAATTATAAATACCTACAAATCATGAAGAATGGCATCTTTTATTGACTGCTCCACTAAACGCCAGTCTGTAATGTGGAGAGGGACCCTGGCTCTGCACACCTGTCCTAAGTAACTCTGAAAAACAGCTGAGTTCTCCCCCACTGCATCGCCTCCAACTATCCGCACCCTGAGTGTCTCACCAGGACGAAGTCGGTCCAACACTCGGCACTGTGATGGGCCTCTACGTCTACCTGAGCTACTCGATCCGTCAGGATCGGAGGTCTCACTCCCTCGCTGTGGTGCAGGCGGTGCATCCCGAATGCGTCTAGGACGTGGAGGTATATCTGCATATTATGAAACATTTAAATTAGATAACAAGAATGATATAATTCACATATTAGATCAAACAATTCGATGTCCGTCCTAAACAACTGCTTCGTACAAGTAATTGTTGTTCCCAAATAATGTTTCCATTCACACGAGCTAAGTCAAGTCGTTGCCTATAAGGTGAGCCGTCAAATTTCTTATTACTATCTTCCCTTTGCCATCTATGTTTCGGTGGAAGGAATCGACGATGACCCAAATAGCAATGCTTCATACTTCCAGACGGCCATGTTGAATGTGTTTTTTCAAGACAGACAGGACACGCGAGTTTTCCCTTAGTACTCCAACCAGACAAATTTGCATACGCGGGAAAGTCATTTATAGTCCACAACAGTGCAGCTTGTAATGTAAATATTTCTTTCCTACATGCATCATATGTAGGTATTCCAGTAGTCCATAATACTTTTAGTTCATCCATTAACGGTTGTAAGTACACATCAATTGCGTTGCCAGGACCTTTAGGACCAGGAATCAATAGTGTCATCATCATAAATGATGAACTCATTGACATCCACGGTGGTAGATTGTAGACCATCAAAATCACGGGCCAAATATTGTAACTCAGACTCATATTACCAAACGGATTGAAACCATCTGACGCTAATCCCAAGCGAATATTTCTCTCATCACTAGAGAAATGCGGATATCTCTGATCAAATTTTATCCATTCTTCTGCATCAGATGGATGTCTCATAACTCCATTAGCATCTCGTTTATTTGAACGAGAATGCCACATCATCCACTTTGCAGTTTTTTCTGACATGAAGAGACATTTCAGTCTTGGAATTAATGGGAAGTATCGTAATATTTTCACCGATTTCTTCTTCCTCTTTAAATCATTTTTTCTTCTTTATACCTAGAAGCCTTACAATATGGACAAAGAACTAAATCTGAATTCTCTCCTCGAAAAAGCATACAGTCATTAACACAAGCATCGATCTTCTCGTATTTCAGACCAAGCGATCGGAATCGTTGCTTCGCCTCTTTCCAATCCTTTGGATAATTCTGAGGATTATTCAATAACTTCCGTATTAAAGCCAGCACATCTGTCATCATTGCAGCAGTTGATCCGTTCCTTACTTTCATCTTAAACAACTCTAATAAAAACTGCAAACGCGTCATTTCCACCCCAGGAGCCAATATATCTTCTGCATCTGGCAAACTGCTCGAAAACCTATCATCTAAACCAATGTCTTGTGTCTCAGGTCTTCTTAAGTCGTCCATTAATTCAAATAACTCGTGATCAACATTATTCAAGGTTTGTGTAGTGACTCCTGCATCTACACCCATATCCTCATCCATTGGCAAATCTATAACCTCTCCATGTTCAGTCCAAATGGAGTAATGTAACCAAAATCCGTTGAGTATAAGATGGTTATAGACTTCCTCTCTAACATTACATTTAATATTCTTACATCTCACACATGGACAATAAAACTTAAGACCACCAAATTTCTTATTAACTCTTTCTATTTGAAATGCTCAATCCAAGAACGTGATCACTCCTCTCTTATATTGTTGAAAATCATCGTATCTCTTAACCATCCATGTTTTATCCATTTTACTGCACAATCAGAATAAAATCCACCATTATGTATTATTATAGACAACAGTTTTTTCATCTTATACACATCAAGTTTTTCTATTATACACAACAAGATTTTCTATTATACACAACAACATTTTCTATTATACACAACAAGATATTTCATCCTATACAAATCAAGTTTTTCTATTATCTTAAACAAATTAAGCAATGCTTAATATACATAACATGTTTTTCATGATATCTAATATACAACAAGCAATGTTATATATCAACAACAAATATTTCCATCTAAACTCATTCAAATGGGGAAAACATCCCACAAAGCATATCAAGTAAAATAAGCAACAATAAACACAAAGGAGTATTGATAGATACCAGAAATTGAGATGGACGAGGTCGGCAACCACGAGGAGCTCGGAGACGACGACGGACGGCAGGGGGCGGCAATGGGCGGCGGGCTTGAGGAGAGGGATGAAATGAGAATGAACGCAGGTCGAAGGGGTTTTTTTCGATCTGACCATCGGGAACGATCATTTTAACCATCCCCTTTGGAGACGATCGGCGACGGTTCACTAAATACCGTCCTCTTTGGATAGCATAGGGGACGGTCCTTTGTGACCGTCCCCTTTGGTCAGTCCATGGGTCGGATGGGACGCTAATGGAAGCATATTGGGGACGGTCACAACCGTCCCCAAAGGCCCTCCCAGGGCAGCCTCTGGTCGACCACTTAGGTCCTTGGGTCAGAGGTGACGCCAACAGAAGAGCAATGGGGACGGTCAGAACCGTCCCCAAAGGCCCTCCAGTCAGGTGGAAATGGTCCAGTGGCCTGGTCATGGCAGAGGGGGCGGTCATTAATGATTGTCCCCTCTGGTCCACCACTTAGGTCCAAGGGCCGGAGGCGACGCCAACAGAAGCATATTGGGGACGGTCACAACCGTCCCCAAAGACCCTCCAGTCGGGTGGAAACGGTCTAGTGGCCTGGTCATGGCAGAGGGGACGGTCATTAATGACCGTCCCCTCTGGTCCACCACTTAGGTCCAAGGGCCGGAG
Source organism: Ottelia alismoides (assembly GCA_037367405.1). Classification (NCBI taxonomy): domain Eukaryota; kingdom Viridiplantae; phylum Streptophyta; class Magnoliopsida; order Alismatales; family Hydrocharitaceae; genus Ottelia; species Ottelia alismoides. The sequence continues at coordinate 177,241 of JAZKJV010000660.1, forward strand.
GCGACGCCAACAGAAGCGTATTGGGGACAGTCACAACCGTCCCTAAAGGCCCTCCAGTCGGGTGGAAATGGTCCAGTGGCCTGTCATGGCAAAGGGGACGGTCACTATTGACCGTCCCTATTAAGTTATTAGAAAAGGGGACGATAACCCGAATACCGTCTCCCAGTATGTGGTTATTGGGGACGGTTTTCTGAAGACCGTCCCTAAAAAGTGACATTAGGGACGGTCATTCTGTAACCGTCCCTAGTTGTCGTCCCTAAAAAGTGCATTTCCTATAGTGTCCCAGGTATCAGAGCCGTGCTTTTATCTTTTATTTTGCTTGCAATTAGTTATAGCTTTAATTTCCAGACATCAAAGTAGGTTCTAGTTGATTGGATTAGTGTTAATCAATCATCTCGTACTTCGTCGGAGTTGAGCGTCGGTGAGCTCCTCCGCGCGCCTTCATTGCCTCTCCATCGTGCATTTCGCCTCCATCTCAAACCTCATTACCTTATGATCACCCCACGTGCTTCATTTCAACCAGATCCCTAGTGGATCTGGAGATCAGGTGCCCCACTCTGCCGCTCGCTGGAGGCACCTCCGCCGCGCCCATTTCCCATCCATTCCGACCAAATAAGAGCCCCAAGCCCCTATTTTTCTTGCACGAGTTTCACTGCAGGTGTTGACGGCTCAGAGGACCCCTTTGGGGTCGAACCACTGTAGGTACATGAAGGTACCTTTCTTCCTCTAGCTCGCCTGGCATCGTCAAACATCCATGACCTCTTTTGATGCTACCAGCAGGTACGAGGGGCGTCGGGGAACTCATTACGTGCCATGGAAGGTCTCTAGATGGACGGAGCTGCTCTGTATCGCCGGAGGAAGCTCGATCAACGTCGTGTTCTTCCCTGTTCTAGCAGGGGGGTTCGTAGCCATCTGATTGAGCTGACGCCCCAGAACCTCTGTCCGTCGTCCGATGCTCCTCATAAGAACCGTAGATTCCCCTCCGAGGACTTAATCTGGAGCATCGAAGACGAATCGGTATCCACCTTCGGATGCGGCCACGTGTCAAGTGAATCCTCCACCGTCGTCCGATCGAGTGCCTTATGGGGTAAATTGCATATCCAGTCCCTCCCATTTTTGTATTTATTATCAAATTCTATAAATAAAAAATCGTGTAAAAATAATTGGATATTTTACATCTGGACCCTTGTATTTCTTGTAATTGCATTTGAGTCCAGTCCACGTCACCTCACATGCCATCCCACGTGAGGTGGAGAAATTGCAGGGAAGCTCCTACAAGATTTTGTATTTATATTTAGTCCAATAAATTGTAGATAATGTTATATTTTCTCGTAAAAATTACTGGAAGGCCTCTAGATTTTTGCATATTTGCACTTTGGTCCTTCCCAAGCTCAATCACGTGTATTCTCATGTGATTGAGCCTTTGCATATATAACCTTGGCATTTTTGTATTTGTGAAATAGTTCAATAAGATATTAGTCCTGTTGTATATTTTTAGCACTTTTGCACAGAGCCCCCAGATAATTATTTTATTTGCAAAAATGCCCCTGTCAGGACTTTGATTTTTCTGTGTTTTATCTATTTATTTAAAATGCTTGCATGCTCCTCAGAATCCAAAAAAATAGGGATTGATGCTTCATGCCATGTAATTTCATGCTCATATTTTTAATTGACATTTTTTGCATTTAATCCAGTTATAAAAATAAAAAAGAGCACATATGTTCCATGTTTAACTTATAGAATACCAAAAAAAATATAAAAATATGTCTAAAAATTCCAAAAAAATTATATATGATATGTTTCATACTATTTTATTTACAGACCAAAAATCACTAAAAATGGAAAAACAAAAACCATGGAAATTGAAAAACCCCAAAATCTTTTATAAAAATTTTAAAAATTCTTGAAAATCCAAAAATATCTTTTTCTATTTTATAATTTTATAAATATTTATATATTAAAATTGATTTAGATAATTTTGGGATTTATTTCCAATTCAATTTTGGATATATAATTAATATTTTATTTGGGATATTTTCGACTTTAAAAAATACATAAAAATTAGTAAAAATTCTAGAAAAATAACAACAAATAGAAAAATATTAAAAACCCAAAAATAATTTATTATGGGTATTTTATCTATATTTATTAATATTTATACATATATTACTTTATATTGTGTATATAAAGCGTTATATATGTTATATTAGTTATATAAAAGGAAAAATAATTTAAAAATATAAAAAATATAAAAAATATAAAAAATATATAAATCAAATATAAAAATACATGCATGATGATTGACTTGGTTACACAAAAAGAAAATAACCTTAGCCTACCTGTATTGCTCTTTGTGATTCGACCTCTACATACTTGTTCACTATGCATCTTATGGTAGAGAAAATAAATTTTAGCCTCCATTGTGCTATTCATTGCTTTTATTAATGTTGTGGGTTAATTGCTGACTAACCAGGGTTTTTGTTTGAGGTCGCTTCGACGACTTTCTGTCCGCTTTGTGGATTGACAAGACCTCTATGAGAACCCGGTTTATCAGTTCATGGACTTCATTTTCTGAAATTAAGAATGCACTATATTAGAACATATAAATAATTATATATTTAATTGAAGTTCTTTGATTAAGGATTTCTATTAGTCTTGCCTTTTTAACTTTGAAAGTCCATTCCCTTAATCACCTTCAAAGCAAGAGATGTACTTACCGATATACCCCTAGCAAGAACTGGGATCTCCTTTTCTACCTTAGTTACATACCAATAATACGAGAAACTATAACTCGGGTAAAAAGAAGTGCGAATACATTCTGCCTTGCAAGTTCAACTTGCATTCCGAATTCGGTCTTTAACACCCGGGCCCACCACCCCTAAGGCGATGTTGACCCATTGTTAAATGAACCAACCGTCAACAAGAATAGCACTCACTATGCGCAATCCAATATCATCCTAATAATATGAGGAACTGATATTGGGGTCACTACGCATATGACCTTACTCTTTCGAGAAGCAAGGAGTCCGACCATATGTGCATATACGTAGGAGGAGTCACTTCGGACATGCATCTCCTACATACAATCCCTGACGACTAGGGATGCAAACGAATGAATACGAATGCGAATTGGGCTCATACCATAACCATATTCATGTTAGTTTACGAAAATATGAATACGAATGTTACACGAATGCAAAAATTAAGATCCATATCCTCAAAATACGAATACGAATATGAATACGAATCTTTTACGAACGAATGCGAATATCCAAATGAATATTGTAATAAAAAGTTATAAATAAAAACGTAACTGATTATTTGGCAACCACTTTCACGTAACATTTAATGTATTTAACCACATTCCAATTTCTTTTTAAAAGGACATCTTCCTAACAATAACATATTGTAACTGTGAGGAAGGTTACCATTTATAAAATAATATTCTATCATAAAAATACATTATAAGATTATGAAATTAAGATGCTATACCAGATCGGTTGCAATTGCAACGAAGAGGAAGGTCGCGGATGCGACTGAGAGAGGTTGCGGCTGCGATAGAGCGAAATTGACTACATCAGTAGAGCATTGTACTTAAGAACAATAACAAGAGGATCGAGCACCATCGGAAGTAGGTTGGGGGGACGCTGAGGCAACAGGGGAGGCGGAGGGTGGTAGGGAGCGATTGGGGGGTCGCAGGGGAGGTGGCGACCCAGGGGGGAGCTGGGGTTGGCGGGGCTGGCGGAGGGCAACAAATCTGCAAGGAGAGGGGGAGATCAGGGGCCGACAACAGGGGGAGGCAAGGCTAGAAGAGGGAAGCGGGGTCGCGGGGGAGGCAGAGGGTAGCAGGGGGCGGCTAGGGGTGGCAGCATTAGCGGAGAGCCGCAGGACCGTAAGGAGAGGCGGAGGTCAGGGGGCAGTAGCAGGGGGAGGCGAGGTTGGCAGAGGGAAGTGGGGTCGCGGGGGAAGCAGCGGAGGGCGACGGAGGCCCGCAGGCCCATAGGGAGAGGCGGAGGTTAGGGGCGGCAGCTGGGAGAGGCGGGGCTTGAAGGATATGTGAAAAAAATCCTCAAGCGCATCATGGAAGCGTGATGATCGCATCGTATGCAATCGGGAGCGACTAGTCGCACTAGTTGCTCGATGCAGCGGAAATTAAAAATTTTATGTGACAAAATCATATGATCCAAGAACACTTCTCGGATCGTTTCGTCTAAACCACAAACAAGGAATAGGATTACCTCTTGAAGCGTGGTTGCGATCAAGTCTCTAAATAAAGAGACCTCCTGTCTCAAGTCCGATCCGACGGAGGAGACGCTTGCGAGCGCGTGGATGAGACGTGTGCTTCTAGCAATCCATATTGATAATCCAAACCACTAATCTCCTGATCTCGACAAACGATATACGACGTCTTCTTCACGAGCAAGGCACGCCGAAGTAGATGGAGATCCACGAGCAAACTATCGGGCAGCATAACGACGACGCTGCGGCGATGGAGGATCTCTCTAGGGCATCCATAGTGGACGACCACATGAGAGATAGAGAGAATGGGCATGTAGAGAGAGAGAGCATTCATTGATGTCGAGTGTCAAGAAGAGCAAGGGTGCCTCTTCTTATATAGGGTTTTGGGAGTCCATGGATCCCAATCCATGGACAACAAACATTCAACGGATGAGATTGATTGTGTCCATTTCAACGGCTAGGATTGTTGTTGGTAAAACACAACAACAAGTGACTTAATTTGAATTAATTCATATTGATAAATCAACATAATTAATTCCAATTTAAATCACATTTGACTAGAGAAGAGATAATGAGAAGATTAAACCAATCCCGTAAAAGAAGGGGACGACTACCATCATCTCATGAGATTTTAATATCTCATGAGATCTCATTATCTCATGATTATGTGATGATCTCTTGTCAATAATATTTTCACCAAAATATTTCCAAATTATCTTGTGGAAAATATCAACCATGCCATTGAAATCATGTGAATCTCATTCACAACCCAAAACTAAATGTAATTATATTTTCAAATAATCATTCAATGTGAATCCCATTCACATTAACAATTAATCAACAAATATAAGACACAATATGGCTCTCTATTAAATATTATAAATCATATTTATAATATATATGATTAATATGGATAGTGTTATCCATATTATTGATATCCATGATAATTAAATCACATTTAATCATCTTGAATCTCTTTTCTCATGTGCCCAAATAACACGAATCACATTCACATTATTCATATCTTTAATAATTAAATCACATTTAATTATCTCAGATAACTCTCCTTAAAATATGAATCAAATTCATATCATGATAATTAAATCACATTTAATTATCAATTTTCTCGATGCTTGGATACATATATCAACAATGAAATTATCCATGAACTCTTTCAAGGATAATGCGCTTTCTCTGCGGATACTTGGAGATAAGGATAGGGCGATTGTATTGTTCCACGTATAGTGACTTGGATATTGAGATCACATCTCAAATCCAGATCTCGGGCCTCACATAGATGCTTGATTAAATCTGACCGTAAATCTAATCTTCTCATTGCATCTGAATCACATTCAGATCAATGTCCAACATCTGGACCAAGATCAGATTACTTCTCTACTGAGAGGAGTCACTAAAATCCAGACCCATCTCATCACTCCCTAGGAATGGAAGAGTCATGGTTATACAATCGTTTATAATCACATCACCCTCAGGTATTCTTAATAGCTGTACATCCTGCATATTGGAAGACTCAGAATAAACCCGATGTATTAGATCAACTTTATACTGTCTAATTGAGGGTTTTATCAGTAAGTTTCTCATTTGATCATTGGGAGTTGGTATCGATCATATACTTTCCAAAAGCATATATCATACCTAGGTCTTGATCGTATACTTTCCAAATGTGTATATCAAACCTACAAATTCAGTCAAGCTTCCAAAGCGAGACAACCGTACGCACAGAATTTGATTCTTCCCAATATCTCATGAGTGAGCTCGTGTCTTCTGGTTCAGTAAATGAACCTGTATGATCCCTTTTAGAGATCGTATTACTCATATGCCCTTATATGCACACCAGCACTCTGGTGTATAGACCTTGGTTAGGTCATCAACCTATTGGTCTGCCAAATGTACATACTCAGACATATAGTAACACATCTATCTCCGGTCAGAGGATGCATGCCTGTATCGTGACAAAATATGATATAGGACTTTGGTTATCTCGATCTCGTTAAGTCAATTCTTTGACTTAACTAATCTGGCACCTCCAAATCTCTATTCCTATGCAGAGGACCTGCATCAAGAGGTCGGTCAGATATAAGCCTATGTGAGAAAGGATTGCCATCTCCTACTCGGGCTAGAGATCATCTCTTAACAATCATTTGATGGTGCTTGATGAGTCCTCAATCTAACCCTTTAGATATTAATCCAAGCACCAGCCTCTATGATTAAATTATTTAATCAACGATTGTATGATTATTAAGATGGCCATGGTACATAACCCTAATTGTACTAAGGGACCTATTATGCAAATTATTTATTCTTCATTTCAGATCAGGGACTGATAATGGCTCGTCGTGGCTCGCATGTCCAACAATCTCCCACTAGCCCAAAGAGCCATTAATGGGCTAATCATTTAAACCCACGCTCATGTGACAATCATAGGCTATTTAGAAAATAGCTAGGTAAGCTGATCAGTCATTCTGTTCCCGCGAGACTATGCCAAGTCCTTTTAAAGCACTTGCATATCCCCAGTAACAGTGCTCGCATCTAATGCGAATGTTGCATCTTATGCAACCAATACTCCATTTTGTCAGTTATAGTGTCCTTGATACTATAGCTTAACAATTATTATAACCAGTATTTCCATAATCCTTATCATAATACCCTTATTCCTGGAGATCTCTATCTCCAAAGGTATCCAAAGTTAAGGCCTTTTAGATCACTATCTATAAAGTCTTAATTTCTTGAAGATAAGACTTGGAGATCACTATCTCTAATGTCTTGTCATCTATGAAGATGTTGGTATCACTGCAATCAAGTGTTTTCTCTCCATAGTAGGATTAGCAACACTTTACTACTCCCACTGCATGGCAGATGTCTGGCTTTTGTACACATCTAGCATACACTTAGCTTCTTGTAACTGATGCACAAGTGCAAGCAGTTCTAGCATTCACTTCCTCAACTCTTTGAGGTGCTATCCCTTTAGATAGGTCAGTACCATATCTTAAGGGAAGGTAGCCTTTCTTGGAATTTTCCAGAAAATGGAACATGTCCAAAGTGTACTACTAATGTGACGGTCCCAATATCCTCTTCTCTTTGCTTCTGAACGACTTCAGAACTAAGATCTAAGAGGTATCCTTGAAACCATATTTCAAGATATGGAATAGCCAGTCTATAAAACACTTATTATCATCCTTATATCATTCCAAATGATTAGGATATTATCTACATTTAGCATAATGAACACAATGGCACTCCCACTAAGCTTCACATGGTTCATCAAGATTCTATCTGAAATCATAACATTTATAATTTCATCAAATCTTATATTCCAACTACAAGAAGCTTATTTGAGTCCATAGATGGATTTCTTTAGCTTGCACACTTTGCTTTCCCCAATCACGAAGCTCTGGGGCTACTTCATGTGAATATCCTTAGAGAGGCATTCATAGAGGAATGCAATCTTGACTTTCATCTCAAAGATGTCAAAGCCAAGTTGTGTATCTATAGTTAACAATATTCTGATGGGTATAAGCATGGTCACTAAAGAGCAAGTCTCATCGCAAGCAATGTCTTCTCTTCCGGTGTGTAGCTCATGATTACGAGCCGTGCTTTGAAGGTCTCTACCTTCTCATCAGGTTCCCTTTCTCTTGAAGATCCATTTACACCTTAACGGGTCTTACCCATATAGGTGGATCCTCGAAGGTCCATATACAACACTTGTATATGAAGTCTACCTTAGACCTTTATAGCTAACATCCATATTTCCATGTCATGATCCTCAGAAGCTTCATCACATGAAGTCCGATCATTGTCAGACTTAACTGACATATGGAATGCATCCTCAAACTTATTTGAAGAGGTATTAGTGTTTCATCTTTAATTATCCTTTTAGTTTCCCATTTCAGGAGCCTCATTATCATCTCAAGATTAAATGAGTTCCTTTACTTCATTTTCATCTTGATTCTCAAGAGAGTCATCCTCTAAGAATCACATTCTCAGAGATGAGATCTTTTAAGAATCTCAGGGTTATAAAGTAGGTATCCAATACCATCCTTTATTTTCCTAATGAAGTAGCACTCTCTAGTGCTTGATTCCAGCTTACTTACATGGAATCTATTAATGATATATAATGTAGTCTCTACTACATAATATACCAGGAAACTAAGAGGAAATTATGCTAAAATTCATCATTGATCAAATCATATCCCACATGATCCAATTGTATCTCCCTACAACTCTATTGAGTTTAGGTGTGTTAGGAGGATTGAGATAGAAATGATATTCATATCTTCATAAGGTATTCTTTGAATTTATTTAACAGGTACAAGCTACCTAGGTTATATCAAATTCATTTCATCTATCTTCAGACTTTGGTTCCAAACCAAAATTATGAAATCTTTGAAAATTTCAAAGGTTTCTTAGGTAAAGAGAAGAAATCTCATATCATACATACTCATCAATAGATATCACATATCCATAATGTTTATTATGATATAGATGATCCACATACATCAATATGTATGAGATATTGAATACCTCGACATCTAACACCATTCCTAGAGAAGGGTGTATTGGACATTTTACTTTGATACTATATTCACAAGTATGTAAGATTTGAAATTTTAGACATTCTAAAGTTTCATAATCTTACTAGCCCATTGATCTCATCAACAAACATATGTCCAAAACTTGATGCCAGATCATTGTCAAATGATCTTCATCCTCCTATTGATCTTTTAAGGTTCAACTTTCAATATTAGAAATCTTAATAAACCATTCATTAATTCTCTAATTTTGTGGAGTCCACTAGATGTTAGATACTATCTGAAATATATCCATCATAACTCTTTATGATAGGTTTATTATAGAATTCATGTTTATTTCCAACATTTAGAATAAACTATGAGTGTATTCTTATATCTAGGTCATAGAGACATTCTCTAAGACAAAGGGCTCTCCCACTGAAAATATGAAGTCCATCTATCCAATAGAGCTTGTTGCAACAATTGCATCAATATCCATGTGGATAACTATAAACCTTAAGATCAAATTTTCTAGTCTTCTAAAACATATGCAACAATTGCAAGTGTCATTAGAAGAATGAGATACAATTATTAGACTTTAATCTTATCTTATAGGAAAGTCAATTTCAATGATTAAATGTAGATTATTCTGGTGCTCTATCCGAGTCCTTCTCTAAGGATTCCAGACAGACTTGATAGTCATACTATCAACACACCAACTTATTGCAATATTGGCATTCATCCAACTCTTGGGATGTCATATGGAAGTCACAGAAGTAGGTCAACTCTTTGACTTTCCTTCTTACTCGGGTCCAACCCATGCTTCCACTGCGCTCCCTTTATCTATAAACAACAATTGCTTAAGACTAAGGATCTCTTATGTTGAATTCAAAAGAATTCAACGTAAGAGCATTCCAACATTTATATATGCTTCATTAAATTCATACAATATGAATATTATGAAGCTTCATGATGAATAGAGTATAGACAGTAGAATAATGACATTTATCGTATCTACATCCATCTAAACGTTTAAAAAAATTGGTTCAGGTAGGTATTCAAACATTTTGAATGCATCATCTCTTACAGAGCTAGCATTCTGCATGATGTAGTGAACCATGTTTTTCATGATAAATGTCAAGAGAACATATGTATGCCAGAATATCTTCTTTGATTTTATAAGGATTGATTTGACAACTACGATCATCATCGACATGCCACTTCCAAAGTACACTCAATGAAAGATCAAGACTATAGAGACATACGAACCCTAGGGTTGTAGATCAATTGTCTATTTAATTGTCATTCCTCATTATTATGAGGAAACTTGCACATTGCAACCACATACATTATGTGCCCAACTGCAAGTACAATATCTGGATCATGAGTCCAATCCATGATATTTTACTGGTTATTATTGATTATAACATTGAGTGGGTTTAATGAAGGATTATCTGAAATAATAAATTTGCATAAGGGTATATATATTATATATACATATTTTACTTTGATTTAGGAATTTTTATATCAAAATTGTCCTCCCTTGTCAACACTGAAAGTTCATTCCCTTAACCACTTTCAATGTAAGAGATATACTTACTATTATATCTCAAGCAAGATCTGGGATCTCATTCCTTATCTTTGTCACATCCCAATAATATGAGAACTTGCAACTCGGATAAAAAGAAGCGGGAACACATTCCGCCTTGCAAGTCTAACTTGCATCTCCCAATGCAGTCTTTAACACCCGGGCCCACCACCCCTAAGGTGATGTTGACCCATCATTAATTGAACCAACCGTCAACAAGCTTAATACTCGTTATACGCAATCCAATATTGCCCCAATAATATGAGGACCCGATATTGGAGTCACTACGTATACGTCCTTACTCTTTCGAGAAGCAAAGAGCCCGATCCAAATGGATTGTATGCAAGAGTTGTCACTTCGGACATGCGTCTCCTACATACAATATTTGGCGACGAAACCCTTCGCCTTGATAGGAGACATGGATGTCACTTATGTGATCCTCCATATAATATTCAAATTCTAATTAATTATTATGAATCATATTCATTATGATTAATTCTTCCAAGGGAAATAACAACTCTATTCATAATAGAGTGCTTTAATTTTAATTGGATTCCAATTAATCTAATCATATTAAATTAATGATACAATTAATATCCAACAAACATTTTAATTGTTACTTGAAATATGGTATTATCTCAAATATGTATTATTTCGAATTTTAATAATTAAAAAATACATCATGATCTCTCAAGCATCATCCGTTCCCTACCCGTTGTCATGGTCAGTACCGGTGGGAGTGGGACGGACCGTAACCGGTGCGACCCGCTACTCCAGCGATCCCCGACTAGACACCATTTCCACCTCGGGAAAAAAACAATGCTGAGTCAATCACTTTGTACTTGAGATGATCATCGGTCTTTCAACTGAAATTATACCATATAATATTCATCAAACTATTTCGATAAAATTATAAGGAGATTTGCTAAACAAATACCCAATCCTATTCAAGAAACAAGGTTTTGCATGTAAAAGTTGTCTTACAACTATTGTAGGATAAACTAGAGTTTTCATGAAAACAATGTTTGTTGGAAATTTCATATTAACCAATTGTGATCAAGATCAACTATCTTATCATTTTGGTTAATGCAATGTCTTTTAAGGAAATAATTATCATCTTTAAATATTTCACAAATATTTATCAATAATCATTTCAGAAAATCAATAATTAATTTTCATTAGTTTATTTGAATGACAATCACAAGGTCCATGATAATGATGCAATTTCCAGCAGTGACCCTCACTAACTAAAAATAGCATATCTCATTCATTTTAAATCCAAATTAAGCAAAATCAATTTTCAGAGATTGATAACTTGATTTAAAAACGAAACCATGTGATAAACATGCATTTTCAGGCCTTTTAAAACTGTAAGTAACATCTTAATTACGCTCTAATCGCCATCCCTGAAACAATGGATATATGGTCAATAAAACGATAATATCTTGAGAAAACGGAATTCAAATTATGCAAACTCAAATCCTATTGTTTCCTTAATTAATGGAGAACATTATCCAATTTAAAATTTCGTGTTTAAACATTTTAAACAGGGCCGAAATTTTATCACAAGACAGGGTTGCAAAAGTTGAAATGCTAAAATCTTCACGAACCCAAACGAGCCCAAATTTTTGTAGGTTCATGGATCTCATCCAAAACCTCCGACAACCTGGCTCTGATACCACTTGAAGAATATGTAAAAAAATCCTCAAGCGCATCACGAAAGCGTGATGATCGCATCGTATGCGATCGGGAGCGACTAGTCGCACTAGTTGCTCGATGCAGCGGAAATTAAAAATTTTATGTGACGAAATCACATGATCTAAGAACACTTCTCGGATTGTTTCGTCTAAAACACAAACAAGGAATAGGATTATCTTTTGAAACATGGTTGTGATCGAGTCTCTAAACAAAGAGACCTCCTGTCTCAAGTCCGATCCGACGGAGGAAACGCTTGCGAGCGCGTGGATGAGACGCGTGCTTCTCGCAATCCATGTTGATGATCCAAGCCACGGATCTCCTGATATCGACAAATGAGATACGACGTCTTTTTCACGAGCAAGACACACCGAAGTAGACGGAGATCCACGAGCAAACTATCGGGCAACATAACAACGACGATGCGGCGATGGAGGATCTCTCTAGGGCATCCATAGTGGACGGCCACATGAGAGATAGAGAGAATGGGCGTGTAGAGAGAGAGAGAGCATTCATTGATGTCGAGTGTCAAGAAGAGCAAGAAGTGCATCTTCTTATATAGGGTTTTGGGAGTCCATGGATCCTAATCCACGGACAACACACATTCTAAAAATAAGATTGATTGTGTCCCTTTCAACGGCTAGGATTGTTGTTGGTAAAACACAACAACAAGTGATTTAATTTGAATTAATTCATATTGATAAATCAACATAATTAATTCCAATTTAAATCACATTTCACTAGAGAAGAGATAATGAGAAGACTAAACCAATCCCCTAAAATAAGAGGACGGCTACCATCATATCATGAGATCTCAATATCTCATGAGATCTCATTATCTCATGATTATATCATGATCTCTTGTCAATAATATTTTCACCAAAATAATTCCAAATTATCTTGTGAAAAATATCAACCATGCCATTGAAATTATGTGAATCTCATTCACACCCAAACTGAATGTAATTATATTTCAAATAATCATTCAATGTGAATCCCATTCACATTAACAATTAATCAACAAATATAAGACACAATACGTCTCTCTCTTATATATTATAAATCATATTTATAATATATATGATTAATACGGATAATGTTATCCATATTATTAATATCCATGATAATTAAATCACATTTAATCATCTTGAATCTCTTTTCTCATGTGCCCAAATAACACAAATCACATTCACATTATTCATATCTTTAATAATTAAATCACATTTAATTATCTCAGATAACTCTCCTTATAATATGAATCAAATTCATATAATGATAATTAAATCACATTTAAATATCAATTTTCTCGATGCTTGGATACTTATATCGACAATAAAATTATCCATGGAACTCTTTCAAGGATAATGTGCTTTCTCTGCGGATACTTGGAGATAAGGATACGAAGATTGTATTGTTCCACGTATAGTGACTTGGATATTGAGATCACATATCAAATCCAGATCTCGAGCCTCCCATAGATGCTTGATTAAATCAAGACCGTAAATCTAATTTTCTCATTGCATCTGAATCACATTCAGATCAATGTCCAACATTTGGACCAATATCAGATTACTTCTCTACTGAGAGGAGTCACTAAAATCCAGACCCGTTTCATCACTCCCTAGGAATGGAAGCGTCATGGTTATACAATCATTTATGATAACATCACCCTCAGGTGTTCCCAATACCTGTACATCCTGCATACTGGAAGACTCAGAATAAACCCAAAGTATTAGATCCATTGGGAGTTGGTATTGATCATATACTTTCCAAAAGCATATATCATACCTAGGTCTTGATCATATACTTTCCAAAAGTATACATCAAACCTACAAATTCAGTCAAGCTTCCAAAGCAAGAAACCGTGTGCACGGAATTTGATTCTTCCCAATATCTCATGAGTGGGCTCATGTCTTCCGGTTCAGTAAATGAACATGTATGATCCCTTTGAGAGATCGTATTACTCATATGCCCTTATATGCACACCAGCGCGTCGGTGTATAGACCTTGGTTAGGTCATCAACCTATTGGTCTGTCAAATTTACATACTCAGACATATAGTAACACATGTGTCTCCGGTCAGAGGATGCGTGCCTGTATCGTGACAGCATACGATATAGGACTTTGGTTATCTCGATCTTGTTAAGTCAACTCTTTCACTTAACTAATCTGACACATTCGAATCTCTATTCCAGTACAGAGGACCTGCATCAAGAGGTCGGTCAGATATCAGCCTATATGAGAAGGATTGCCATCTCCTACTCAGGCTGGAGATCATCTCTTAACACTCATTTGACGGTGCTTGATGAGTCCTCAATCTAACTGTTGAAGCGAGAAAATCGAGCGGTCGTATTGATCCACAAGGCGGATCAACAGTCTATGCGGTGACCGCTCAAAAATCCGAACTTCGAACAACAATTAACCCACAACAATTAAATCAAGCGATGAAAGTAAATGTGCGGAGTTAAAATTTATTATAACTCTACAACAAGATGTGTATAGGTGCAAGTATGTGTAGAGGTCGAACACAGGGAGCCGAAAGGATAGATCGGGGCAAAATTGCTCAAAAGTGTGAATGTGATCAAGTTGTCTATTAATGCTATTTTTTGTGGGTTTTTAATTTTATATTTTTTTATTTAATTTTTTTAATTTTATATTTTTGTGATTTTATTTTTAATTTACTGATTTTATATTTTCTTTTTATATTTTAAATATTTTTTTATTTTCTTTTTCAATATTGGAATATATGAACTACGTAATAAAAAGGAGAAAGAGATATTTATAAAAAAAATAAAAAATGTTCAGAAATTAGCAAATAAAATATTTTTGGTCTTTTTATGATTTTCTACTGTTTTTGTTATTTTTGGGTATTTTTCAAAGAGTTTTTGGTATTTTTAAAAGGTGAAAAAGAGAAAACAGTGAAGAAAACACAAGGCTGAAACTAAAATGGAGAAATAAAATAGGAAACAGTAACAAAAATTCTCCAAGTTAATTTTCACTTAAAGATAATAAAACCAAGAAAATTCGAGACAAAGTTTGTATTTTTAGGATTTTTGAGGAATTTTTAGGATTTTTTGGAAGCTTTTTAGAGTTCTAATATTTTTAGGAGTTTTCTTTTATAATTTTTAGTGAATCTTGGACTGAAGTTATAACACACTAAAAGAAAAAAAATATTTTTTTTGGGATTTTTCTGGAGTGTTTTTATATTTTTTATGGATTTTGTAATGCAAACAGTGCGGAAAATGACTATTTTTTTATTTTTAATAAATACTAAAATGCGATAAATATGAAAAATAAAAATATGATATTAAACTACTACGGAACAGAGACTTATATTGATTTTTGTGGGTTTTTTAGAGGTTAATCGATGCACGGAATAAATACTAGAAGCAAATAGAAAAAGCATGCATGCAGGGGCATTTATGTAATTAGTCAGGAGTCCAGGGGCCTACACGCAATGTTCAACAAAATTTATACTTAAACAAACAAGTTACTGGACGTAATATAAAATCCTAAAAGCGCGAGGAAGTGATTGCAAAAAGGCCACCCACGCACGTGCTAAGCACGCGCCTGGGGAGGACTTGTTTGCAATACTTACAAACTATGGGGGTCTCTATGCAAAACTCCAGCACTATTTGAACTGTAAGAAAAAGTTTTGGTATTAAAACTAAATATGCAAAAGTCCCGGGAGGTCCTTGCAAAAATTGCCAAGTCACGTGCGCAACACACGTGACCTGGCGGGGGCCTCTATGTAATATTACAAAAACTAGGGGGGCTTTACGCATTTGCACAGCAATATTATAACTGAACAGACACTTTTCAGGTCCAAAAAGAAATACCCAAAACAATAGGCCCTTGGAGGCAAAATTGCGCCTCGCTGGCAAGGGCGCGAGTGCAATTTCACAAAAGTAGCAGGGTGCGTTACGCAAATTGTCCAACAGTTTCTAACAGTAAATGAAAGCTTGGAAATCAATTATTAAATACAAAAATAATCGGGGCGTATCGTGCAAAATACCCAGAGGTGCGAATCGGACGGCTGGGCACCGTTTACTTAAGACACGTGGCGCAAACTCAGGGCCCGATACCCCTTCATCTGTGCGTCTAGGATTAGAAGACCGATGGCGATCGAACGGTCCTGGGCTCGCTAAATCCAACAGTGGCTGGCTACGCTGGAGGAACAACGTGCATCCAACGGCGCGGAGGGTCGGTGGAAGAACAGGGCTCCGCCTCCGGCGAGGCGAGCTTCTTCAGACACACTCCACCTCCTCCAATGTTCCTTCACGGCAAAAAGAAGTCTCCAACGCTCATGGATTAGTCCCCGTCCCGCAGGTGGAGCCAAAATGGCTCATCGAGCCTCAGTGTGCCGCCGTGAGATCAGGGAAGAAGATGGGTCCAGGTACCACGCTCTGAGCCAGATGCGAGTCCAGATGAAATCCTTGACCCTGAGAACTGCAAAGAAAGCTCAATAACGACAATAAAAGCCCCTTGGATCTTATTGGCGAGATGAGGGCGAGCGTAATGTCGATGACAGTCGTCGGAGCTCAATAGCTCCGACAAGGTGTGCAGGCATGAGATCGGAGGGAACTAATCAGTGAAACCACAAACCAAATGCTCAGACAGATTCCTACTGCTAACAGCTAGCTAACTACGACGAAATAAACAAGAAAAACACAACCTCGAGGGCTGGGAAGCCCAAGGAAGTGACCTCACGGCGGCGGCCGGAGATGGGGAGGTTGGAGCCGCTCCTTGGCCTCACCAAACGTCGCGAACTCGGTCGGAGGCTCGCCTGTCACACGCGCCAGTCCAGGGCACAAGTCGAAGGGGTAGGATTGGTCAAAAGAGGGTTCAAGGGGAGAGGAAGGTGGCTGGCTCGGTTTTGAAAGCTGGGCGAGGAGGCTCGAAGATCAAGGCATATCTGATGAATCTTGAATCCAATCCCCAATGTGAGCTCTAGGCGTGTAAGATGGTTCCACAAGGAACAAAAGTTGTGAAGGTCGCGTCATGAAAAGATGAAAGACGTGATCTCCAAAAATCAGAGAAAACGCCAAAAAACGCATCTCTGACAATGAACAGGCTGGGGTCAGAGAGTTGACCGCGGGTCAACTCTCCAGCCCCCTGGTTGGTCCACGTGGACCAACCAGGAAAAAGCCTGAAAAAATGATTTAAAAATTCATTTTAAAATAGTAAACTATTTTATTAATTTTAGGTTATTAAATAAAAAATATTCCTAATTTTATAAATTATTTTATGGTAATTTTTATTTATTTTTAGGAGGTATAATTCTATAAGTTGCCTTTTATGCCCTTTATAGGTATAATATCTATATATTTTATTCTTTTATTTTTATTTTGTGAATTTTGATTTGTTTATTTTTATTTATTATTTTATAAAATTATAAAATACTTTTATACACTTAAATATATTTTTATTTTATTTTTCTGATATATTTTATACACTTAATAAAATAAAAGTGTAAATTATACAGGTATGCATATATGTATTTTACCTATGTCTTTTATATACAAGTAATTTAATTTGAGTTTTCTTTGCATTTTTATTCTGATTTTAATGCACATAATTATTATAAATATTAATTACAAAATTATAAAAATATAAAATTATAAAAATAATGAATAAAGAATAAATTGAATATTTTAATCAATACAGTTGTACAATGTGGGTCCAAAACTCAACTTTCAAACCATAGCTCTGCCAAATGCAAAACACCACCGCCATTAAATAGACTATTTTATTCTATATACAATTAAAGGTGAGTTTGCTGCATTTGGAGTTTTCATTTGTGAGATACGGGTCTGGGAAGTTGGGATTCTGGATTTTTATTCAGACCATAACTTTTTATCTGTACATTATTTTTCTGTGAAATCAATTTTGTAGTTTTATTTATTTAATTATCTACAACTTTTATGTACAAAGTTTCTTTATTTGATGCACAAAAAGTGGAACCAAAAATAGGTCCCAAAAATGAATAAAGAATGAATTAATAAATATGGGTATTGGGCCTTATCTCCCCCTACTTTATTCTTTGTCGACCTATTCATCAAGATGCCTAGGTCTCGGGGTTTCGGGTCATAAAATATTTACAATATTTTATTCTTTTTCTTTTCTTTTCTTTATTCTATAATTTTGGCGTTAAAAAACGCATTTTATACAATATTTACACACATATGCATGGATGCTAAAATGCATGAATTAGGCCTATTTACACGCATTTACTAGGGTTTTTAAGGCCAAAATGATAGAATAAAGATGATGAAACGTAGATTCATCACTAACCCTTTAGATATTCATCCAAGCACTAGCCTCTATGATTCAATTACTGAATCAACAGCTGTATGATTATTAAGATGGCCATGGTACATAACCTTAATTGTACTAAGGGACCTATTATGCAAATTATTTATTCTTCATTTCAGATCAGGGAATGATATCTGTAATAACATTTATTGCATAATGGCTCGCCGTGGGATCGCATGTCCAACAGGGCTGGCAGAGGGCACCGAGGTCGCGGGGGAGGCGCGGAAGGTGGCATGATGCGGCTGCGGGTGGCGGGGCTGGCGGAGGGCCGCTAGCCTGCAAGGAGAGGCAGAGGTCAGGGTGCGGCAACAGGGGGAGGCAGGGCTGGGTCGCGGGGGGAGGAGATGGTCGGTAGGGGAGACAGTAGGGGCAGGGGCCCAAGGAGGAGGCGGCGGTGGGCGGCAACCTGGGAGGAAAGTGGCGCGGGGGGGGGGTGATTTGGGGGAGGGGGAGAGTAAACCCTAAGTTATTTTTCAAAATATATAATATATAAAACGAATATTCGTATTCGTAACCGGATTTGTATTTTTTTCGTATTCGTATTCGTATTCGCATTCGTTAATTCAAGATTCGTATTCGTATCCGCAAAAATATCGTTTAGAATATTCGTATTCGTATTCGCCTGTTTTAGAAAAACAAGAACCATATCTCTTAAAAACGAATACAAACACGAACAAATACGAATATAACCGCATCCGTTTACATCCCTACTGATGACGGAACCCTTCCCATTGCGGGAGATCATGGATGTCACTTATGTGATCCTCCACTTCATATTCAATTTTAATTAATTATTATGAATTATATTCATATAATTAATTTGTTAGTTTGAAGAATAACGAGATAAGACATAATAGTTGACGCAATAGTACTGATGTGATTATTTTATCCCGAGATTAAATATACTTATTCCGAAATAAGATGAGCTAATCCTACATCCAATCAAACCCTACTAAGCAATCCATCGAGGGCGGGCACTTCAAAAGACATCCATATTAACTTTTTGTATCATGGAAAATTCTAGTTCCTTTTTCTTTCAAAAAAACCACAAACTAACGATTAAAGCCTATATATTTTGGGTGAAAATTTAAATACCAATCATGATTTCCTTTATGCCATTAATTTGTCAAGTAACGTCTAACTTGTAATGAAAGTGAAGGGTTCTCCTCAAGCCCACATTGCGTTCGTGAAAGGAAATGCTAAGCAAAAATATATAGTTATTTTCTTCGACCTTAGCCCACTGCATTTTTTTAATTTTACTTCCACAAGTTCACATATAGTTATAAGCGAGCAATTACATGTATATACATTTTCCGATTTATTTCGACCTATATCTTTTGTATCAACTAAACTTCCCACAAATCCCATCCAATCCAATCCAATGTTTAAATAATATGAAAGAAATCTTTCCATCAATAAAATTTTTCAATCGCCTCATTGCTATTTTGCCTTCTTATGTAACTTTCTTTGGTGTTACCATCACGATCACATCTCTGTGTTCTTAAACACATTGAATCTGAGTGGACACCAAGCTTGAGAATCTTTTGACAGTCCTATTTGTCATATTAAAAAATCTTTGAAAGTTGTCTCAATACACTAAGCATGTATAAAACACCCCATATGGTCTAGTATCTTCTCAGAAAATCCATCCTTGGGCGACATCTCATATGGGTCCAAATTCCTTGTATATTCTTCAACCTATAGTTGGTTTGTTCTCAACACTTTGCTATGCTTCCATCAACTGGATCATCTTCTCAACTCCATCTTTGCTATGCATCACTGCACAACCCTCCTCACGTTTCTTTTAAGGAGGCCTATGATATATATATATATATATATATATATATATATATATATATATATATATATATATATATATATATGGGGAGCTGGGAGCCTACACCCAAGGGTGTAGGTAACTACCTACACACAGTCTTTTTTTTCATTATTTTTGGATTTTTTGAAGGAAACCTTAAGGGGGATTTGCTTAATATATTGAGGGGAATATATGTTTCAAGTTACATGCAAATCAAACACTTCTAACATGTTCATCTAGACGGGGTCAATTTCAGCAATTCTGAGACCACTAAAATTTGGCAGTCTTGATGGAGATGATAGGAATATCGAATTAAGTTAAATTTTGAATGACACTATGGTGGTATATAGTGATCTAATTTCCTTAAGGTTTCATTTCAAAAAAAAATCAAAAAATAAAGAAAAAATGAGCCGGGTGTAGGTAATTACATACACCCCTGGGTGTAGGTTCCCTTTTCCCTATATATATATATGGGTAAAATGGGACTGCCCCCATGGGGGGAGCTAACTTACCCACCCACCCTCCCTCTATTTCGCCTCCTTTTTTATTTTTTTTTTCAAAATTTCTTCCGTGGATTTTCATCAATATATCTCTATATTATGTCATTCAAATTTCACGCGAAACAAAGACTCCTACGACCTCCATCTAGAAGGGTCGTTTTTAGCAATTCTGTTACCGTTAAAAAATGACTGTCTGGATGGAGGCCGTACGAATCTCTATTTCGCACGAAATTTTAATAGCATAAATTGGATATAGTGATGAATATTCACGGAAGAAATTTTCAAAAAAAATATAAAAAAATCGAACGAAATAGCGCGGAGGAGCCAAATTAACTTCCTCCAGGAGCAATCCCATTTAACCCTATATATATATATATATATATATATATGAATGCATTGCATATTCTTACCTGCTTGCAAATAACATTGACCTCTTCAACATATACTATTGTCCCTGTTGGTAATGATTGCAGGTCTTGTACGCCATGTAAGGCTTTAATCATGTGGACCGCACTCCTTTTCCCATACATGAAATTATCGCTCAAAACCAAGATGCCATTCCAAGATGCCACCTCAAAGAAGAAAAATTCCACTAGATTACATAAGAACACCGAATCGCGTACACTGCAACCTTCGTAGTCAGGGGGCAACCTTCGTAGTCAGGGGATATTTACACATGCTCCCTTGAATGTTGTATTTACAATCTAAATGCAAAACAAAACAAGAACAAGAGGGGTTGAATCGTAAATACAAGGTCTAACAATCAATTTTGAAAGGTGCATGCGTGTAAATTTCCCACGAATCAATGCAATGCAGCAATGGCGGAATAAACGGCCCCACTGTACACACCACGTCGACTTCATCCGGGTAAAAAAGGACAAGAAACAAAGCAGGAAAAGGAGAAAGAAGAAGAAAAGAGGGAGTGAAAGAGCAAATGCTTAGAAAAATACCAGAAAAAAGAAGAGATGGGAGGAGGAGGAAGAAAATCCCCGCCGGCTTCTTCGGCCACGTCCCCCTCCGTCCTCTCCTCCTCCCTCCCTCTGCAACTGCCTCCAACAACCTCATAACCACCGCCTCCCGCGATTGATGCATCCTTTCTGCTGCGTCTCCCACGGCCCAAACCCTATCCCCCGCCAAACCCCCAATCCCGCAGATCCCATCGCCACCTCCACCTCCTCCGCGCCGCCTCCCATGGCGCGCGATCCCCTCGAGTCCAACGGCAATGCCAACGGTCACGATCCCACCGCCACCGGCGAAGTCATGATCACCGACATCATCGGCGGTGGCATCTCCGGTATGCTCCACAAGTGGGTCAACTACGGCAAGGGATGGCGCCCCCGGTGGTTCTCCCTCCAAGACGGCGTCCTCTCCTACTTCAAGATCCACGGCCCCGATCGCATCGACGTCAACCACCACGCCGATAAAGGCTCCAGGGTCATCGGCGAGGAGTCCATCAGGCGCATCGCCCGCTCGGCCAACCACCACCACCGCTCCGCGTCCTCCGGCGGGGGCCCCGGCCCCCGCGGCCGACCCGTCGGCGAGGTGCACCTCAAGGTGATCCGTCCTCCACTGGCCAAAAATTTCATGTTTGCCGAGTGAGTTTTGATCCTGGTCCCCGATTATGCGTTAAAGTTGCGAGCCTTTTGAATTCAGGTCGCCACCATCCGGACGAGCCGTTCCGACGACAAGAAATTCTCGATATTCACAGGGACGAAGAGGTTGCATTTGCGTGCGGAGACGCGGGATGACTGCACCATGTGGGTGGAGGTCCTGAAGGCGGTGAAGGATATGTTCCCACGTATGCCGAACACGGAGCTGATGGCGCCGGCTGACACCCTGGTAGTGTCGACGGAGAAGCTGAGGCAGAGGCTGTTGGAAGAAGGGGTGAATGAGGGGGCTATACAGGACAGTGAACAGATCATGAAGACCGAGCTTGTGAACCTGCAGAGCCAGCTGGTGGTGCTGAAGCAGAGGCAGCTCCTGCTGATGGACAGTCTGCGACAGCTTGAGGTACAAAAAAGGGCTCGCTCTTCCTCCTCCTGATGCTTCCCATTCATGCACGGACGAGGACTGTGCGTGCGTGGTCATCGTTATACAACTCTAATATACACGTATATTTCTTGTGTGTTGCTTGATCGATTCTTTAATTGATTGATTGATTTTATTGATGTAATTGGTTGTTGTGAAGCATGTTTATACTTGAATTGTGTAAATTTAACTTTAAAAGTCGTGTGGATTTACCATACCCTGTAAATCATAAATACACGTGCTACTTTTTTGGTACCTGTGAAATGGTAACTATCCACGTCATTTTATGCTAATTTGGCTTTGATGATTTTCTTCATAAGTTTGCCCTGGATTTCCTTGGACTGATTTTATTGTATAAATGCTAGAAAGAAATCCATGTTAGGAGTGTAATACTCATTTAAGGCAAGAAATTTCATACCTTCTGATTTATATTTCCACCATGTTGAACAATGGCGCTAATTCTGGTAATGCACTTTGAAGAATATATAATAGATATCCATGCTTAAATGGACCCTAAAAAATGCGGCCTTTTCTGTTTGTTACTATAGAAGTAAAAAGTAGGATGGCACATCCGAACTACATCCAGAAGCCATGACCAATTTTATAAGAAACAAATGTAAGCCAAAGTAACAAGTTCCTCATATTCTTTTTGGATATAGTAGTAGAAATTAAATAAGAATTGAAATGAACTGTTTGATGTATCTACGGCCCAATGAGCTAATAGGATGTTAGGGCCTACAAGCGCATTGAAGAGTTGGAGCAATATCATGATGTTGCTAACACTGGATATGGAGATCTTATAGAATAAATGGTGATGAAAATATAGTTGAAATTTAAAAGAAAAACCGTTCAGCTTGATTTTGATACATTAAATGATTTTCTTCTGAATTTCAATCAACCTTTTATGTTATTATTTACAGAAATTAGTGAGAAATCTTGAGAAACTCTCACATCTTATTTCTCCCATCAAAACTCGTATGCAAGGTATTGAGGCAATCATGGCTTGATCAATGCAAGTTGAATTCTGACCTCCTGTATTAAATTAAGTCAACCAGTAATTTCTGTTAGGGGCAATTTGGTAAGTGGTGTTTTGGATTATACAGTGAATGGGGGATTGATAGGTTAAGTTGTGACATGAGTCACATGACGCTTGTTCGATAAGCGGGATGAAAAAAAGTATGTGGTCCGGACCTAGGCAGCTTTAGTTTTTATCATAGAATGCAATATCGATATCGATATCGTATTGGTCCGTCCGGAAATGGATATATTGGGATTTCTTTTTGATGAAAAAGAGGGTGGTATCCCCATGCGGGATTCACCACGATACCTGTTATATTAATTAAGGGTTAGTGTACATTACCGTGAGAGCCAAAGGCGATACAGTGAGTTAAAATGACCGACCACATTTTTCATAGTGAAACGTGTGGTTGCTAAAGATAACATCGTTTCCAGCTGTCCAAATGCACCACAACACCGCGAAAGGTCTGGCGCAATCCGCATGCGAGTTGCTCCCCACCTGTCTAACAGAGCTCCAGAAGTCCACCAAACCACCAATGGATATATTGGGATATATCATCGATATATTGACGATATTAGTGGAAATCTCAGAAATGGCTCAAAAATTGTATTTTTTACTGTTTTTTCAAAAATTAAGATCACCCAAGATATTAAAACAATAAATACATGCAAATAGACACTTATATCACACATCAATCATTTATACCTCATATATCACACATGCCAGTCACTTCGAATATATCGATGTTAATATTGATTCCCGATTTATAGATATTGGAAATAGAGTTCGTCCAAGTTCTTAGAACACTAAATAACTTACAAATATACTCTTAGATCACACATATCTATCATCTATGACCCTTATATCACACATATCGGTCATATCTAACATATCGTCGGTACTAATAATTGTTGACCTATAGATATTGGAAATGGAGTTCATCCAAGTTCTTAGAACACTAAATAACTTACAAATATACTCTTAGATCAGATATATCGATCATCTATGATCCTTATATCACATATATTGATCATATCGTTGTTACTGTTGATTGCTAACTTGTGGATATTGGAAATGTAGTCCATCCAAGTTCTTATAACACTAAATAGCTTACAAATATACCCTTATATCACACATATCGATAATCTATGACACTTATATTGCACATATCTGTCATATTGAGCATATCAATGTTAATATTGATTGTTGACTTATGGATATCGGAAATGGAGTTCATCCAAGATTTATATTGCATCACATATTACATATAAACAATATGTTTGAGCTATTTTTGGAACCAAACAAATAAAGAGCATAATAACATTTTTTAAAAGAGAAATAATTCATAATAATATTTTCGAATAGGGGGAAGAAGATGAATAAAAATCAATTAGACCTCCCAAGTTGAAGAACCATTGTATGCACCCTCTGTCGCACCATACCCTACTAGACGGGGGTCTTGTTGCCCGGTCAGCGAGCCTTGGAGGGCTGGGGGGCCCAGGTTACCCCCCCATTGCGGGGGTGGGGGGGGGCAGTGCCCCCAACCCGAAACAAAATATATAAAATATGGCATGTTTTAATACTAGGAGTAGCAAAATAAATAGAAATCAAGATGTATTATTCATCAATATATAGATATCGGTGAAATTTCGACGATATCAGTCGATATCCAGGATTTTTTTGTACTAAATCCAGCCATGTTTGACCGATATGGGTCGATATGGCGATATATCGCCGATATATCGGTCATATATCGCCGATATCCTAGTAAATGGATATGCATCCTGATATCGATATCCCTTCCTCTCAATACTGATATATCACTGATATATTGCGATATGGCCTTCTATGGTTTTTAATCAATTGTGAATTACAGTAGACTACAGAGACAACTGTCCACTTTGTAATGGATACACATGGAATGGTTGAGAGCAGTAAATAAAAGAGGGAAAACAGCTTTGATTATTTGTGATGTTGGTGACGATCAGAGTAATGATAATGCTTGTTGGAGAGGTTGGAGATTTGGATATTTCTTGGGGTTAACCTACTGCGTGTTTGGGATGGAAACTATGATTAATCAGTTGTAAGCCCACACACCAAACCCAAAAGGCCCTTTAACAATGTCTTGGAATTCTGATCTGGCTTGTCTTTTCTCAAATCACGGGCAAGCTGAAGTTGTCCTGTTTATATTGGAAACATAATACAACAGCTTCTCCCTTCAACACTGTTCTTTATTACAGTATTTCAGTTTATAGAAACTGGATATGGAGATTCTTATTCAAGAAAAACACCTGGATTGAGGGCTGCATCTTTTGGAGAACTATAGGAATTCCTGACATGAATTTTCAGCCTTCCTCATTGTTGAAACTGAATGGATGTATATTTTCTCATTGTCATCCTTCCGTTATTTTATAAAGACATTTTAGCATATTCAAAATTTGCTCAGAGCTATTTAGGCAGGTCTCTGTCCTTGGGCAGTCCAGTGAACAACAGAACGAAAGCATTTGGGAAAATCTTATATTGTATTAATAAATTGTCTGGTTGGTTAGACATATCTTATTTGATATTGTCAAATGTCAGTAAAGCTTAATCAACATCATATTGTATCTCTCTGTCATTTACTTTTGTGCGATACTTCAGACACTTTTTCTAGTTAAAATGACACCTCTGACCTGAATATCTGTATGATTGGCTCTCTTCACACTAGAGATATTGATGTGTACATACGACCCCGAAAGCGTTTCCGGGGACTTAAGTTTGTTGTCTGTTTTCTAGGCTACTATAGTTTGTGTTCTTTTGATGTGTCTACTTAACGATGCATATGACCCCAAAAGCGTTTCCGAGGACTTCAGTTTGTTTGTTTTTTAGGCTACTATAATTTATATGTTCTTTTGATGTGTCTATTTAACCATGTTTTTTCCTTATCAACATGGCAGACATTTTGTCCGCACTTGGTTCCATTTTGTTTCAGTCATGTTTCTGTTTAATAGACAACCCACAGCTGGTGGTTAGCACCTTCTCCCAACTAGGTGGTTTTGGTGTTGGACCCTGTGGATGACATGGATGGTATAATCCCTATAATTATAGAACCATGTCAGTTATGTGTTCCACTCGTGATTAATCCAAGGTGGCAGGAAGCACGTAATTCCACTATATATGTTAACATAGTATCACGAGGTATAGGTTTTTTAAAGTTTTTATGAATCTTATTGCACATTCACTTGTATGCTGATATTGCATTCTGAACTAAATTTCACTGGATGAATCACGAATTTGCTGCTTCAAAGAATGGTAACTTATCTAGGAAAAAAATGTCTTCCCTCATTTTTTAGTATAATGCCATGTTGCTTTGCAGTTTTTTTAGGAAAAGCTATAATACATTGTCAGTTTATAGTTGCAACGATAATACTCATCTACCACCTCCAGAAGACCATCTACTTGATTGTAGCGAAAGTGTTTGTGGTTAGACTCAACAGGATTCTCAATCAAATCACTTCTCTGTTGCAGTCAGCATTGTTCGTGGGAGACAAATTACTGATAGTTTGGTGATGGTTGCTGAGATTATCACGGACTGGAAAAGAAGGGGATCAAAGGTTCTGCTCTGGAAGATGGATTTCTCCAAAGCCTACGACACTGTGTATTGGCATTTTCTTTGGGCGGTTTTGCATATAAGAGGTTTTCCTGATATCTGGATTTCTTGGATGAAGCATTGCGTCACCACTACTTTTTCAGTGCTTATTAATGGCCGCCCGGAGGGGGTTTTTTCCGGCCGCAGAGGGGATTCAGACATGGGTGCCCGCTCGCTTCTATGCTCTTTGTTATCGCTGTTGATGTCCTGGCTTGCATGGTGGATCAAATCCAAAGTAGCGGGATCACGATGTGCTTTACTTCGGGGGATTTGTGTATCCCTCTTCTGCAGTATGCTGACGACACCGTCTTCTTTATTGAGGGTGTTTTGAGAGAGGCTAGTGGTTTGACCATCACTCTTGAGATCTTCGGAGAGATGTATGGGCTAGTTCTGAACAATAGCAGATCTAAGGTTATTCCCTTTGGTCTCTATGATGATGAGGCTCGCTCGTGTAGCACGACATTGGGCACTGAGTGCGGTTCTCTCCTGATGCAGCACAAAAGTAACATATAGGGCTTGATATTTTTATCCGTTAATTTTATTTATTTATTCGAATCGTCGCATTTTTATTTAAATAAAGAGATCGCATGTGATCTCTAAATTAGTCAGTCAATTTTAAATTTGAATTTCGAATTTTGAATTAGAGTCAAATGAGGATAATGTAGATTTGAATCTCGATTCAAATCAATTAAGATTGAGTCAGATTTCAATTCGCTTACTATTTTTGTAATTCCACCTCTACTATATAAAGAGGTTGGTAGTCTATTGTAAGGGACAGTTCAGTTGATATAAAATTTGAGATTTTATCTCGTATCTCTCTCTATTGTCTCTCTCCTTCCCCACACGATCTTCGCGATTCTATCTCCAAATCTCGCGCAACCGGCACGCTTTCTCCTCTCAATCCCTCCTATTTCTTCTACCAAATAATTTCCACTAATCAAAATTTATTTTCACCGTCGCCGAATTCCTATTTTGCATCAATTGGTATCAGAGCATGGCAACCGAATCATCCTTACGATTCGACGATCCCGTCGCGTATTGGAAGATGCAATACGATTTGAGTCGTCTATCTCATGATCCGCATTCACGTTTACGCTTGAGGAAGTTCAAGTATCGCCTCCTATCAAGTCTCAAAGTGCAAGAGTGGCTGGGCATGCTAATCGATGAAGATTTGTTCATCAACGACAAAAATCAGAATGATGCACCTGCTGTTCAACCTGATTTAAACCCAAAAAACGAAGGTATTTTCATACAATACATATATTCTATTTGTGCGACAGTTTGATTAACTCGAGGGGCAGGGCGAGGAAGGTTCTTCTTGATCCAATCGCTAGGGTGTGGAGCATCTGGCTTGGGAGAAACGAAGCTATCTTTTCTGCTCAGCGATTTTACAAGGAAAATATCTTAATACGCGCTAAGCGTCTACTGGACGATTGGGACCATGGCTAGACTTCTGCTGTTACTTGGGGGGCCCCTTTCTTTGTGGCCTCCAATTTCGGTGGCCCGCCTTTGTACAGTTTCTCTTCTCTATTTTCTTTTACTTTCTTTCTACTAATTAATATATTGGGGCGGTCACCATCGAGTGACTCTCCCTTTTTTTGAGTTTTCAAAAAAAAAATTCTATTGATACAACTTCGATACAAAAAGAAAAGGAAGGCTTGGCACCCATCTACGACGAAGATCCTAGGGGTGAAGAACTGGATTTCGTCGATCTGGTTGTGATCGAAGTTGCTGTCCAGAATGAAAAAAATAAGAAAAATGGAGATTTTGGGCCAATTTTCGATGAAGATTACACGGAGGAACATCTGGAAATCCTTGAGTTGTTTACGATTGGAGGGACTGTCCAGGAGGTCGCACCAACAACAACGTTGGTTCCTTCATCACCATCTGCTGAAGCTGCTGTCCCAGATGGTGCTTATCTATTGTCGGCATCGGCGACGCAAACCCCTGCCCCAAACCATCACCGCCATGGGGCTTCACGCATCTTCCACCACCGTCGATGCCACCATAATTCCCTTGCCAGCACCGCGGGTCGAAGCCGCCGTCACCGCTCCACGCGACGCCCGTGCCACCAGCAGGTTCCGCCTCTACGCCACCTTCATTGGCGACGGCCTCCATCACGATGCTGCTGTCATCCTCACAAATCAGCTCGCCCCCACCGGTGGCCTTCCATCTCGGATCGATGCCGCCCTTGGAGTCGAAGACTTCACCGCCGCCCGCACCTTCTCTCGGTCACGAGATCCTCTGGCTGGGTTACGAACACGTGCAACACGCCCCACCCCTGCTTCTGGAAGTCCCGCCCGGGCATCCCCCGTTGCTGCTACAGCCATGCGGCTCCCCCCCTTCACACGCGGAAGGGTTGCGCTAGTGAGGACCCTCGCCGTCGACGCCTCCTTCCATCTCGGCGCCGCTGCCTCTTTCTGTCGGAGAAAGGAACCCTAGCATGGGATCTCTATACAGGAGAAAGCAAATCCCCGAGATTTGGGGTTGAGAGGTTAATTGGGAAAAATTGCAGGAAAAGCCCCCTTTACAAAAGTTCTTATCAAAAGGGGCAATTGAAGGATGTGTTATGCTATGAAATCCTTTTAAATGAAGGGGTAGAAAATTTACAGCCATACCCCTTCGTGGAAAGAAATTACAAACGTAACATGGAAAAGGAGCAAAATTGAGGATTTTTGCTTAACCAATCCAGATGGGATTCTCCACCGTTGGAACAAAGATAAAGCAATTCGTCAGGAGACGAATTTTTCAAGCGGAGGAGAATTGATGCAGCACAAAAGTAACATATAGGGCTTGATATTTTTATCCGTTAATTTTATTTACGTTTATTCAAATCGTCGCATTTTTATTTAAATAAAGAGATCGCGTGTGATCTCTAAATTAGTAGTCAATTTTAAATATGAATTTCGAAGTTTGAATTAGAGTCAAATTAGGATAATGTAGATTTAAATCTCGATTCAAATCAATTAAGATCGAGTCAGATTTCAATTCGCTTTCTATTTTTGTAATTCCACCTCTACTATATAAAGAGGTTGGTAGTCTATTTTAAGGGACAGTTCAGTTGATATAAAATTTGAGATTTTATCTCGTACCTCTCTCTCTTGTCTCTCTCCTTCCCCACGCGATCTTCGCTATTCTATCTCCAAATCTCGCGCAACCGGCGTGCTTTCTCCTCTCAATCCCTCCTATTTCTTCTACCAAATAATTTCCACCAATCAAAATTTATTTTCACCGTCGCCGAATTCCTATTATGCATCATCTCCCCATCCAGTATTTGGGGTTGCCCCTGACCTGTGGAAGACTTAAGATGGCAGTCTGGTTACCGGTGGTGGAGAAATTGGAGAGGAAGCCGACGGGTTGAAAGGCCTCTATCCTCTCCCATAGTGGTCGTCTCGTCTTGGTAAAGGTCGTGCTTGCTGCAATTCCTGTGTACTTCATTTCTTCACGCATGTTACCCATTGCTATTAGGAAGCGTCTAGAGAAGCTAATGCGATGATTCTTATGGAGCAAATCTGGACAGAAGGGCCAAGGTATTCACTTGGTGGACTGGGACACGGTTATTTTACCTAAGGGTGTTGGTGGCCTTGGGGTCAAGCGCTTGGAAAAGTTGAACGAAGCTCTGTTACTCAAGTCGGTGAGCAGAATTTAGGGGAGGGATGACGATATATGCTGCAATCTCATTCGTCGCGTCTACTCCATCCTTCGGCCATATTCTCTGGATCTTCAGCATGGGCGGCACTCGATGGCTTTTTGGAAGGGAATCTTGAAGGTAGTGCCTCATTTCAGGGAGCTGTTCCACGCTGTCTTGGGGAGTGGCACATCCATTGCTTTCTGGACGGACAATTGGTCGGGCGAGGGTCTGTTGTCTACTCGTTTCCCACGCCTTTTTGCGTTAGCTGCTGATCATGCGGTGCGGATGGCGGATTGCAGGGATAACGGTAATTGGATGCTTGCTTTCCAGATGAATTTTTCTGACCAACGTTTAGAGGAATTCCTTCTGTTTTTGGACTCTCTTAGGCAGGTAGGTTGTCCTTTTGAGGGTCGTGACCACTGGTTGTGGAAAAACAACTCCTTCTCAGTTAAGAAGGCTTACGATGCAATTTGTATACCGCCCCCTAGTAGAATAGACGATCTGATCCGGGACTGCAACCTTTTCTGGAATCTGGGACTTCCAGAGAGGATTGGGTTCTTCTTGTGACTTTTAAAGAGAAAATGTCTTATGACGAGAGATCGATGTGCCAGATTGTTTGCAGTGTTGTCTGATAGATGCCCGCTTTGCGAGAATAGGATTGAATCGTTGGAGCGCCTCTTTTTCCTTTGCCCGGTTTCGTCGCCGATATGGGGTGAGGCCAGACTCAGGTGGGTTAGTGTTCACAGCTTGGAGTCGTTCTGGAGTTCATTGCTTAGCATGAGGATGCATCGTAAGAAGGAACTTTTTAGACCCATTGCTTTGTTGTGGGCTATTTGGCTTGCTAGAAATGATGTGCTTTTTTCCTCTCAACGGTTCTATTATGAGAATGTCTGTGTTCACTCCAAAATTCTTTTGGAGTCTTGACTCCTGCAGCGTCCTGTACTTGTTTGATTTGTTTTTTAAATTGATTGGGGTGGACATCATTGAGTATTTCCCCCTTTTTTGGCTTAAAAAAACAATTTATAGATACCTGTGGTTGTAGGCCTGTTTGGTTGCTGGGTTGGGTTGAGTTGGATTGGGGTACCCCTATGAATAGTAATCTGTGAGGAGGATTGGGAGGGTTGGAAGGAGGGGTACACCGGTGTACCCCAACCCAACCCAGCAACCAATAAAGTAGCGAGTTGCTTTATACACACATGAGGGGACGTTACCTCCCAATATATTTCTTTGTATGTTAGAGGTTCACAATGTTGTGCTTTGGATTTTCTGTTTTTAATCTTGCGGGGTATGCCATTTTTACATTTATTAAGGGGATGTTTGCTCCTCTCTGAATTCATAGTTATGTCCTGTTTAAAACTTTGATGATTACTAGTGCAACCTGTTGGCTTGTCACATATTTGGTCGTCTGCTTCTAGTAACGCATGCTCTGGTAGGTTACTAGGTCTATAGTTGCAGAATATCCATTTTTCTATTCATTAAATGGTGCAATTAACCACTGAAATGTCTTGCTTCAGTGCCTTGTACCGTCTAAGATCCTAAAATTGTATGTTTTTTGGGATTTAGATTTGCAAAAAAGCCCTGTTTAGAGAATACAAACTTTAAAAGTGATTGTGAGTATAAATCCTAAATTAATTGGATGTTTGTGATTATGCAGCGAATGGAAACTGAACGTTCACATGCATGTGTACGTAATGTCATCTTCCTGGAATATTTGTCACATCGGCAGTTTGATGATTATATTTTGTATTGGTTGGGAATCAATAAATCTAATTGCTAGTTATCATATTTTATATCTATGTTACAATTACAACAGATCAGAGCCTCAAAAAAAAAAATACAACAGATCATTTAAAAAAAGCAAATACAATAAAACACTTTATAAAAAAACATCCATAAACACATGCAAAGGCAATTATATGTCAATAGTCAGATCTTTTTTCGGGGACTACGGTTTTTCCTTTTAAGTAATGTGCACCAATACTTCAATAAAGCTGAGTCACAAGTTTTCTTGTAGTGGCATAATTCTTATATGTTGTTTCCTTAGCAGTAGTACGTTGCCTAGACAGAATTTGAAATTGTGGATAATATTTGAGGTTTGTTCTCAATATTCTGGAAGCATTTCATTTTCAAAAAGTATATATATATTAAAAAGAGAAATGTCATAATTCTCTGAACAAGGGACATTTCTGATGTTGAGGTGTTAGTAGTTTTTTTCTTATTAGTTCGGAGATGTTCACTTCTGCTATTTTTAACTGGAAACTCACATGTAAAATCTTTTTGTAGACAGAAAAGGTTGACCTGGAGAATACTCTTGTTGATGAAAGCCACAGATATTCCAACGCTGATGGTTCAACATCCAGGCCAAGACATGATAAGTACCGAGGTATGATGTTTTCTAATTATTAAAAAAACCATGTAATAAATAATGATTAAAATGGATTTCTAATAGTGTCCATGCCATGCGGATGTTTCGTTCTCACAAAGGAGCTTTTAAAAAAGGCGACAGATGAATGCTAGGGCATAATCTTGTGTGATGATTCGATCATTTTCCTTATGTATACATTCGTACCCCAAACATGCAAATAATTATACTGTATGCAATTTGTTGCATTCATAAAAAAAAGTTCTAAGCCTTCTCTCACTATTAGTAGGGTCGGCTACATGGATTCTTGAATTGTTTGCATTCATATTGCTAAAACATAGTGATGTTTGGCGCTTGGAGGTAATAGAAATTCCTATTGCTCTCGAGACAATTTCTTTCTTTGGATACTATAAAATGAAAAATAATATGTATACTACACGTTGATTCAAATGTCGGGACGATATATCTGGCACTATTGTAAAAGTCGATCGACTAGGCTGGTTAGTCAGTCCGATTAGTCAAGTCGGTAGGGTAGAGGACTGACTATTAGGCGACTACTAGGCCGACTATTTGGTTGATTTTTTGCATAGAGATTCTTTATTTTTATTTTTTTGCTTTTTTTAAAACCATACTTATTCTAATATGCTTAATATCTTATTTAAATTTAATTACTTATTTTATTTCATTATGATAGTATAGAAAATGTACAAATTGCTGTAAATACATAAGAATATATTCATAAAAAATAATTTATATATATAATAATTTGAAAAAAATTAAAACCAACTAAAGTTCGAATAAATCCAATTAATCGCCCGATTACCTAACAATCCTTTGTCAGTGACTTGGCAGACCGAGTACCAACTACTGACTTCTGCAACCTTGGTATGTGGTATCATATATTGATCGATGTCAATAATTTGTATGTTGTTTTCTCGGATATAAATCGATATCTTGCAAGATATCACCAATATATCAGGATATCGATGATCATCGAACAAAACTTGAAGTTTTGAATGAAACTTCCGACATATCGATCTATAATCTCGATATCGATTTTCTATCTCCCTATATCATGATGTTGTTGCTTGCAAATTCTTCTTGGCTTTAGATTAGACTTCCCTAAGATAATTATTAGAGTATGTAATATATTGGTAATCTCTCCAGGATCTAATTACCATGCTCTCTTGTTTAGTCCTAAATCATCTATAAATGGAAGTTTGGTCTGTCTTTGGGGCTATATAAGAAGCCCCACACCCCATGTATTCATTGAAAGATTCATAGTAGAATATCCGACCCTTTTGAGGCATTCTCCCGTGGTTTCATCCCGCTCCGTATGGAGTAGGGTTCCACGTGAATCTAAGCGTTCGTGTTCTTATTTTATGTTCTTGATTATCAACTGAATTATATTTCAACATGGTATCATAGCAAGTTGATTTTGGGAGATTTAATTTGTTCTATTATTATTCATATTATTCACATTTTTAAGGTTGTTATTGGTGAAGCACCATGTTCTGATTTTTTTGATTATTCATATATGACGGTGAGGGTTCCCTGATTGGAACCCTAATTTTACACCGCACATGGCATCTCCAACACCGCTGCTTTCTAGGCTCCACTGCGGTGGCAATCTAGTCATAGCTCCGTGTGTTGCCTTGACGCCTCCTCTGCGCACGATGCTCCGGGAAACTCCATCTACAACCCCTATGCTCGATGGATCCCAAGTGCTGCTCAATGACATGAGGGCATCTCCAAGCGATATCATATACACCCTCTCCAGGCGATATCTTCAGGAAGAGAAGATTAAAAAGCCTTCTCTTATATGGCCCCATCTTTGTGTGCCGCTAGCTCTCGTGCTCTAGGCCCCTTCCTGGTGGTTTCTCCTCGCCAAAGCCCAACAAATACAAATGGACACCTATCACTGCAAGCCCGTACGCGACTCCTTCTGCACCAAGCAATCCAACGCGATGGTCTAGGTCCCACGTGAGTGGGAAAGATGGAGAGTCTCAATGGTCCACTTCTGAATTAGGAGAATTGTTGGTTAGTCTTTTTATATATAAGTAATTTGAAAGATATATTATAATCATTTCTTATGTTTTTTAATTTGTATTTCAATATCCTTATTTGGCACTAGCTGCAAAGAAATAGAGTGGAGATCCTAATAGGGAACAACCACCATTTGATAAAGCAATTTGGAAATATTTATAGATAAATATTATTTTAGTATATTCAATTTTTAACTATATATTCATATTAAACTGCCAAAATTTTAATAGGTGTTGGAGGAGAAGGATGTCGTGGCGAATAGGACGCAGACGCTTGGTGGTCTTCCTCCATACTATGTGGAGGAACATCATCATTCATATTCTTCTTATGGTCAGCCATCGTATTCATAGGCACAATCATCATAGCCATCATCACAGATGGATTCTCATATGGCGATGATTCGGTATGTCTTACATTATTCTATTATTGTATGTAAATGGCATGCTTGTTGTAGGTTAAAGCAAAGAAGACATAGTAAATCTCAAGTCATTGTTATCCAAGTAGTTTGAGATGAAGGATGTAGGGTCCTACAAAAAAAATCATTGGAATACAAATTACTAGACACAAGAAGAATAAGAAGTAGAGATTGTCTCAGTCAAAGTACATCTAGAAGGTATTGGAGAGGTTTAATATGAAAAATGCAATACTTACTCAAACACCTTTAGAGAGCTATTTCATACCTTTAAAGGAGAAATAACCTGCTAGATAGGAAGAGCATGAGTACATGTCTAGAGTTCCCTACCAATCCGCTGCTAGCATTTTTATATATGAAATGATTTGCACAAGACCAGATATCTTCCATGCAATGCGAGTCATGAGAAAATTCATGGTTAATACTTACAAGGAGCATTGGGATGTTGTGAAATAGACTCTACGATGTTAGAGAGGTACCTCTAACATAGCATTTTGTTATGAAAACACTAACATTTCTATTTGAGATTCATGGTCTCAGATTTTACAAGAGATATCGATGGCAAGAAAAGCACAACAATGTATATTTTTAACCTTTGGAGTGGAGTCGTTAGTTTACTACAAAAAAGGCGCGATTGGCGTGCACATGGTGGCTCGTGATGTACACGTCGATTGCACACCAAATGCACACCCATATACTAGGCGAGCACATGTGCGTGCTCGATGTGTGTTCGCCCAATGGAGGGTTTCTAGGTCAGGTGGGCGAGCAGCTGTATACGCCAGATGCTCGTCCGACCTAAGCGCATGCACAATTGTGTTCGCTAAAGGCTCAGTCACGTCCGTGCTGGCGAGCCAACACAGAGCACTGGATGAGCACATGTGCTCATGCAAGCTAAAGTGTAGAAAAAAATATACAGGTTCGACAGGATTTAGGCACCGTATCGAACCTGTATAACCTGCCAAGAAACCACTGCATGTGCTTATTAGAGTTGAGAAAAGTGCCTTTAATGTGACATCCATCCAATTAATTCAAGTAACTTCTACCTGCCAAACTTACATAATATATATGAACTTACGCACTAAACATATAGGATAATATACAATTTCATTATATGCATCACATTTAGCAGTTAAATATAATAGCATTAGATTTTCAAAATGTTCGGCAACTACTAGTACAACTAATTCTATTTTAAAAGTTCATACAGATTAAAAGATTTGTTAAAAATCCACAACAAAATAATATAAAAACCACCAATCATTTCTTTTTTATCTAAATATTTTTAAAATAAAATCTTGCTTTCCTTTCTTTTTCTCCTTCTCCTCCTTAAATCTGGTATACATGTGTGCCTCTTCTTTTGGGTCATTCTCCTCCTCATCTACATCTGATTCAATCTCCTCATATTGAAATGCATGCCCTTGTGACCTAATTTATGGGAAGATATATACAGTGATAGGGTCGGATACTTCATTATAAATCTCTCAATGTATAAAGGAGGAGTGGGGCTTCTTATATAGCTCCACAAACAGACCAGAGTCCCACTTAATATATGGTGTAAGATTAAACAAGAGAGCAGGATGTTCCTGGAGAGATCCAATTACCCATCTATTACATACTATAACCCTCCCCCTCAAGTTGGACTTGAGAAAGTTGTAAATTACGGAAAATATACATAACACATCTTCACTCGATACATTCTTGAGAGAGATGGGAGGAGACTCGCTCAGAATAGCTACTGCTAGAAGAAGATCTGCACGAGTATAGGCCTGTGACGATCAGGATGTGCCTGTAGTAGAGTCGTTGAGACAACCACGACATGTCTAGAGTAAAGTCGCTCTAGTAGAAGACCAATGCAGAGAGTAACCACACTAGGAGGAGACTTGTGCAGAAGTAGTCGATGCTCGATGGAGATGGCTAGTAGCAATAGTAGTCTGGAGTGTCGATCTTCATGTTGTTGATGGGCAGTAAAAGCTTGAGACGATCACAGGTAGAGAAATCCATCTAGAGAAGTTGATGTTGAAGTCAACACCAAAAGTAAAGTGGTCGTCTCTCATACGCAGATCCCGATAGTTGGGCCTCTCCTATACGTGAACCCTGAGAATGGTCTCTCCCATATCTTATGGGGATCTGGAGTCGGTTCTCTTATATAAGGACCATGAAGATGAGATTGATATCTGAGGAGCCACGAGTAAAGACAATGGATGTGATAAAAATCTTGTTAATGCATCTCAACTAGAAGAATATGTCATGATCTTATTCCCTCTTTCTCTCATACTTGTCAGAATAAGAATATAAATAATCAAGTTGGGAGAAAACAACGTAGAACATGCATTTTTCCTCAGCTTTCAATTTTTTCGTAAGCCATAAATAATCAAGTTGGGAGAAAACAACGTAGAACATGCATTTTTCCTCAGCTTTCAATTTTTTCGTAAGCCATATTTTTTCCTTCATAAGACATCTCACTTTCTCTCTTTCTTTTCGGCTTCTCATTATGTTGCTTCTTTTCAATCAATCTTTTCTTTGCCTCTTTTTGTAGTTGTGGCCCAACTTCAAGTCCAAAAAAGGTTTCCTCTTTTTTCTTTGAATAGAGCCCAATTGGGCCCAAGCTTATCTTCATCCCCTCCTTTTTTTCATCAGCAAGAGAGGGTCGTTAGGCCAAAAGCAAATTTCTCCCTATTTTTTGACAAGGCATAGCTAGCCCTAAGTTTTTGCACCCCCCCCCCCTTTAAGTAGCAAAGAATCCCCCCAACATTTAAGTAGCAAAGAATCCTCCCCCTCATATTTTTTATATAAAAGGAGTAGCACGTCCCCCTTCTCCCTGTAAATCCGATTCGAGTTCCAAGCAGAAAACCCATCATCGTCGGTGATCAAGCGCCTAAATCGAGCGCAGAAGTGCAGCGAGTGATAGCGAAAGGAATAGGAGAGACCGCCTGCGTGAAAGTGGTGTTGGGCGCCACCTAAAAGAGTCATGCAATTTGGGAGCGAATGGAGGGAGTTCGCACGGTGGAGAATAGGAAGATGCCCGAAGATCAGGGGGTGCTTCCATCGGCGTCCTTTTTTCCGGTGCCCCCGCACGTGAAGAGGAGAACCATCACAGAGTTCTTTCAAGGGTTCCACGCAAATCTCTGTGTTCTTGATTATTGCTTCCATATTATATATTCAATAGTAATTTTCATCAAGGTTCAGGAAAGCAGTATACGTATAAGTTCAGACAGGTCACTGAATAGAGATAAGCGGTATGCGGGGGCATATGCGTGGTATATGAGGTTCTAAACGATTTCCTATTTTTTTATTAAAAAAATAAATAAATGTATACGAAATTAGAAAAGTTAGCACTTGAATAGAAAAGTTAGCATACATAATAATTGACAACAATCACTAAAATATGTAGCAAATAATCTAATCACTCTATATCAAATCACAACAACAATTCTAAATAAAAACATGTTAAAAAAAATTAAATTTTGAATATGATCAAATCAAACAAAAATAGTTTAAGATCCAGTTAGAGTATTTCTTGAGAATTTGAGTTCAAGAGTATGTATAATGGATTGCTAAACATATCTAATAATATGATTATATTCCTTCCAAAATATATAACAAACAATCTAATCACCTTATATCAAATCACAATAATAATACTAAATAAAACAAACTGAAATTCTGATTAAATCTACATATCCTGTATATGTGCTATGACACACTTGAATATGCATCAATGCATAAAAATAATTAGAAATTATAGAAAATGGATCTAGGGCTACCTTCATACGGGCACGGCGGATCTGGGAGGCGGAGGAACCTTGCACGGAGGAGATGGGGGTTGAGGAGCCACGCACGAAGGAACTAGAGGCAGAGGAGCCTCTTGCACGGAGGTGGTGGAGCCTCACACGAAGGAGATGGAGGAGGACCCTCGCAAGGAAACATGTGGCTTCTAGGTGGCGGTGGAGGCGCAACTAGGAGGAGGCGGAGGAGTTGGGAGTCGCTTGAGAGGGAGGGAGAGAGGAGATCGATCGAGGTATTGGGATTCTGGAGGTGGAAGCCCTAGATCGGGGTAATGGGTTTCGCGGGGAGCCGGTGTATCGGGTCACCTTTTCTCCTAGATATGGATCAGGCATATGCGGTCGCATATGTGGCCGCTCAGAGAGATTTCGTGAACACTGATTTTCATCAAGATTGCAGAAGTTGGTAGTCGGTACTTGGTCGCCAGGGTAACTGGTTAAGAATTAATTGACAGTTGAGAGAGTAACCAGATTTAGTCGGGGATTAGTCGGTTTTGAATTTTAAATTATTTTAGATATATAAATCAATTTTTAATACATATACTCTCATACATATGCATAGATTTAGCCATTTTCATATTCATTATAGCTTAAAAAACGAAGTAATTATAGAAAAATAGAGTAAGTTAAGAACAAAATATTTGCTACATAGCACAAGCTATTGTTCGAAAATAAAACATGTTACAACAATAACAAAGCCTTTTCCCACTTTAAGTAGGGTCAGCTACATGGATTTTTTGCCTCCATTCAGATCTATCTTGGGTCATTCTCGGGCTTAGATCCGAAAAAACTAAGATCCCTTCGTATAGTCTCATTCCAACACTTCTTTGGCCTTCCACGTCCTCTTTTAGCCGGTTCCACATTTCAAAACTCACATCTCTTCACTGATGCTTCAACCGACCTCCTTTACAAATGGTCAAACCACCTTAAGTGATTTTCTCACATCTTATCTTTGATCGAAGCTACACCCACTTTCATTCTGATGGCTTCATTCGAATCCGATCTTTACGTGCATATCCACACATCCACCTTAGCATTTTTATTTATGCTACTGCCATTCTCTGCACATTGTCTATGGTTCACCGACCAATATTCAGATCCATAGAGCATAGCAGGTCTCACAGCTGCTTTGTAAAACTTTCCTTTGATTTTGAAAGGAATTTTCTTATCACAAAGAACACTAGAGGCTCCCCTCCACTTTAGCCAACCTGTATTTATTCTATTTGTAACATCTCTATCAATTTCTCCATCATGTTGCAAAATAGGTCCCAAATATCTAA
This sequence comes from Ottelia alismoides, assembly GCA_037367405.1. NCBI lineage: Eukaryota > Viridiplantae > Streptophyta > Magnoliopsida > Alismatales > Hydrocharitaceae > Ottelia > Ottelia alismoides. Next base: position 218,110 of record JAZKJV010000660.1, read on the forward strand.
AAGAATCTCTCTTCTGAATGTTATCATCACCAATCTTAACATCGATTCCTTCACCATTGCTTCTATCAAAAGTAAACTCCATATATTCAGTCTTAACCCTACTTATACGAAATCCTTCAGTCTTCAAAGAATGTCTCCAGAACTCAAGCTTCTCATTTATTCCATCTCTAGTCTCATCAATCAACACAATTTTTTTTTGAAGCCAAAAGAGACAGGGGGATACACTCAGTGGTGTTTGCCCCAACTTTATTATTAAAAAAACAAAGAAAAAAAGAAGTTTACAAGGTATCCCTCGAGATACCAAAAAAGAGACTACAACAGCACCCAATCATCAACTAAACGCGTATAGTGTACAAGTACGTTCTCCTTGTAAAAGCGCTGCCCCGCAAAGATAGCTTCATTTCTCCCCCGCCAAATAGCCCATAAACTCGCCAAGGGCCTCAAAAGCTCCCTCGGTCCCTGCTCTTGTTCGCCACCATCGAGTTACAGAAAGACGCAAAATCCGTGTTACATAGCCAAGCCTCAGCTGCCTCCTCCCAAACCCCCATCACCGCCGGACACGAGAAGAAGAGATGCTCTAAAGATTCCACAGCACAGTTGCATAAAACGTAAGTATCAGAGATACCGCCAAGCAGCCTCGCGCAACAATCCCTCGTCATGAGCCTTTGCCTACGAAACAACCAAAGGAAGAAACCCACCCTTTCAGGAAGCCTCAACCCCCAAAAAAAACGACAATCACGCACAACCGCCTCCAGCCACGATGGAGGGGGAGAACAAACCGCCCCATACGCCTTCCGAACCGAGAAGGGCACCCCTCTCCAAGCCCAGTGATCCCTCCCGGCCGCCTGAATACCGACCCCCCTGATGGAGGTCAAAAGATCGAGATAATCTTGGAGCCTTTGATCCGAGAAGTTTCCGTGGAAGAGAGGGAACCAACCACCCTCCGACCAACAGGAGGCGACACAAGCAACACTGTCGGCCGCCAAAGCAAACAAGCGAGGGAACCGAGCACGAAGAGGTTCCGCCCCCGTCCAAACATCCATCCAGAATCTGAAAGTTCGACCACCACCAAGCACGTGAGCAAAGAGGGAAGAATAACGAGAAAACACGTCTTGCACCCCTTTCCAGAAAGGCGTATGCGGCCCCACCCAATCAGCCGACAGCAGGAGCGCCACGTTAATACCATGAATCTTCCGCAAAACAACACTACACAAGTCCTCGCCAGAACCCCAAATCCTGCTGGTCCATTTAAGCAGAAGGGCCTCATTAACACGGTCCAATCTCCGGACGCCCAGACCCCCGTCACACTTCCGCCTCGTCACCTCACCCCAATCCACCAAGTGCATCCCCCCCTGTCGACTCACGATTTTTCCCCCACAAAAACCTCCGCATAAGCTTCTCGAGACGACATCGGATCCCCACCGGCAAACGACGGTTAGATAAGAAATACACCGGGATAGACGAAAGCACCGCCTTGAGGAGGACGAGGCATCCCCATCTCGACAACAAGGCAGATCTCCAACCGGCCAGCCGATTCTCAACCTTCTCCACCACCTTGGACCAATCTCTCAATCTAGCCTTGCCCGAGACCAGCGACATCCCCAGATAATCAATAGGCAGGGCGCAAAGCTGTGAGCCCAGAATTGAACCGCACACGCCAACCTCCTCTGCAACAAGACCGAACGGCACCACCTTCGACTTGGCGCCATTTTTGAAAAGACCGGACATCTCGCTGAACAAGTCAAGCGTCACAGACATGGCCGAGATCTCCGCAGGGCCCCCCTCAATGAAGACCATGTCATCGTCATGCTGGAGTAGAGGGATCACCGTCCCATCACAAGAGAACCCCGTTGAGAGTCCGCAATCAACCACACGACAAGCCATCCGAGCACGGACATCCGCAACCACGACAAAAAGAAGAGGTGCAAGGGGGCAGCCCTGCCGGACCTCCCTCCTAGGCTGGAAAGAGCCACCCTCAAGGCGCCCATTAACCATGACCAAGAGCGAGGCCGTAGTGATGCACCGACGCATCCATGAAATCCAGGCCTGCGGGAAGCCCCTCCTCTGCAAAACCGACCAAATAAAACTCCAATCAAGGCAGTACGCCTTCGCGAAGTCAACCTTCCACAGTACATCACGCCTCCCCTCCTTCGCCCAAACCGCAACCATCTCCGAAGCAAGAGTGATGCAATCCGCAATTCGTCTTCCCTGAACAAAGGCCGCCTGGAGAGGCGAGACGATGGAGTCAAGCATCCGGGCAAGCCTTAGCTCAAACACTTTGGCCACGATCAGATATAACGCATTTGAAATAGCAATTGGACGGAAATCGTCAATCCGCTCTGCTGATGGGGACTTCAGGAGCAGCACAATGTGGGCCCTATCAATCCGATCAAACCCCACATTGCCCTCACAAAACTCTGTGATAACCTCCAAGACCTCCTCGCCAACCAACTCCCAAAAGTCCTTGTAGAAAGCCACCGAAAAGCTGTCAGGATCCGGAGATCCATCCGCGTTTAGATCCCACACCACCGCCTTCACCTCCTCAAGCGTAACAACCCTCGTCAGATCATCACAAAGAGATGGCGTGAGCAACGGAGCCCCAGTCCCCGCCCACCTCCAGACCCGCGGGACACATCTCGCCGAGAACTCCTTGAAATGACCCAGAATCGCCCGCCCCATGGGCTTGTCCCCCTCCACGTGCACGCCATTAATCGTAATCGAGCGAAGGTAGTTAGACCGCCGTCTCCCACTAGCGATGCGATGGAAATATGCCGTGTTGGCATCCCCCTCCCTTAGCCAAGACACCCGCGATCTCTGACGCCATTCCGTGACCCGCTTCAAATCCTCCTCCGCGATCTTCTTCCGAGTGACCAACCGCACCGCCAACTCCTCGGGCTGAAGCTCCCTATCCCCCTCCAACACATCAAGCGTGCTGACCACCAACTCCGCCTCCCTCTTGGCAGCAGCCCTCGTCGCCCTCGACTCCTTCTTGAATATAGCCAGCCTCCTGCGCAAAGAGTCGAGCTTGCGAGCAAACCTCGACACCGCCGAGCCCCTCTCCTGCACCTCGGACCACTGAGCAGCCACAAGATCTCTGAAATTGTCCTCCAGCAGCCAGCACCTCTCATACCTGAAAAAACCCCTGGAGATGGGTGCCTCACCAGAATCCCACAAAATAGGATTGTGGTCAAACATGCTCCTAGGCCTGGAAGACACAAAAGAAAGAGGGAAACCATCCAACAACTCCAAAGACGCCAAGAATCTGTCAATACAGGATCGGGAATTCGAATTTCTCCAAGTGTACGCGATATCCCCCGCTCCCAAATCCTCGAGAGCCAAAGAGTCCATGAGCTCCGCAAAATCCGACGAGCCCGGGTCCAGACCACCCCTGGATCTCGGCCTATCCGACGAGCGAAGGGTAACATTGAAATCACCCCTAATTAGCCACGGTATTCCCAAGAAACGCTGGCCTGCCTCACGTAAATCCTCCCAAAGCTCCATTCTCTTAATATTGCAACAGGGCCCGTAAGTACAAGAAAAAGCAATCGGCAACGAAGAATCCACACGTACCAATAGAACCCAGATAGCATGCCTTCCTCTGAATATCGAGCTGAGCGTGAAAACCGCAGATCTCCAAGCAATAAGCAAACCGCCTGCCGACCCCACTATGTCAAGAGCCCTGACCTCGTCCAAACTCCCCACGTCAAACGATCTCCAAAGCACATCACCCACGCCTTGAAGCTTTGTTTCTTGCAACATGACGACGTCACACCCCCATTCTGTGAACCTGGATCCCATAGCTCTCCTTTTGTCCGCCTCCCCCAACCCCTGCACCTTCATAAGGATCCTTCGAAACACCCCCCCAACGCGGACCACACCAGCGGCTGCCGCAACAGTATCCTTTAAAGACGAGCCCACCTGCGGCTCGATGGTCATCGATCGCGCCCTGTTCCTCCTCCTGTACCTTTTAGCAGATCTCCTCTCAGGCAGCCCCTCAGCCGCCCCAGCGTCAACCACCTCAGTCAGAGTTATCGACGACTAAACCGGAGAACCACGAACAGAGGCGGTGCCCGACGGGCCCTCCAACACAGCCCTAACCGGGCCGCTGCGCCCCCATCCCTCCGCGATCGACGAGAAGGTAGGAAAATCCTGCCCCACCGAAGCACCCCCATCCACCAGAAGGTGCAAAGCCATCCAACCGGTCGGCGATGAACAATGAGGATGATGAGAGAAAGAACGGAGTCGGGTCCAATTGCTCCCCCGCAAAGGATCCGATGGAGAGACAACACGAAGCTCCATTAATCGACCGAGCCGCAATCGGATCCGAACGTGGAACCCGAGATTCGGGACCCGACGCACGAGTCCAAAAGCGAAAGGAACCTGCTACCCCTGGAGTCCGCCCCGCCACGTCACCAGACAAACCGTCATTTGAAGAAACCATGCACAACGACCGAGGGGCAAATCCGAAGGGACGTGCAAAATCATTACCGTGGGACGAGTCCCACGAGGCGTCGCCATGCACGACCAACTGCCCCTCGGAAGACGAGGCGACGTCCTTCCCCCTCCCCGCCTTCGGTGAAGCCATCTCCCCCCCCCCCCCCCCCGCACCGCTGACGGAGGTGGCCAGTCGATAATCGACAACTCCACCCGACATCTGAAGCGGCCGATCTCCAAACTTTCTGAGAACACGTGCCCAGCCGCACCATCGAGAAAACTCTTATTGCACTCCATCAGGATCCGGGTGATACCATGCTCCGAGCCCGGTGCCAACCCATTATCAATGACCGCCGGCACCTCCCCCCACCGCTGTAGAGTCCGATTAAGACAGTGCACCGACTTGGACATGAGCGGAACTCCACGAACCTCTGCCATGCACACATCCACTCTAGAACAAGCCCCGTCCGCAAAACGCAGGTCTCTCCAAACCATATCTCCCGTCGCGCCACTTCGAAGCAACCGATCCCGTTGTATAACCGACAGCCTGCGAGCACAACACCGGTTAGAACCGACGGTGACGACATCCCCCACGAACTGCGAACCAAGGAACCCATGCAAATGGCTCGTCACCACGTCCACCGACCAGCACTTCAGTAAGCTGACCCCGATCAGTGATAGGTTGAACTCCTCCCCCTTGCTAAAGCTTCCAAGCGGACCCGAAGGTAGAGCCGGCCTCACAGATGCGACCACAGCGGAGTCGGAGTAGGTGCCACCCCTGCGAAACCACCCTCGCTGGCACCCGAAGCAGAACAAGGACCACCAGCCACCACCTGAGCAAACGTGCGCCCTCCCTGGCCGACAACCTCCAACCTTGAATGCAAAGGCCTGCGCGACGACGAACCCCCACGAGTCGGGGCAGGAGAACGCTCCGCATGCAAAGCACTTCGGCCGAGTAGCACAAACCGACACCAAATGCCCCCGCAGCCTACAACGGAAGCACCTCCTCTCCGGCTTCCTGTGCGACCTTGCACCCAACCACCACCAACCCCCTTAGCACCCCCTTCCTTCCCTTCCCCACGTACAACGTCAACCGCAACTGCACGCGGGCTCCTACTTCCCCCTCGCGACACCTCCTCACCAGAACGAGCGCCCCCGCCCTCGCCGCGGTAGCCTCGACCGCCACCAGCGAACCCACCGACGACAACTCCACCATTCCCGGCCACCCCGCCGACCGGCGCAACGCCTTCAACGGAAGTCCGCCTCGAACTCCCATACGCTCCCTTCTCGCACCACCTGGCACCAAACCTTTCGCTCCTCCACGCTCTCGCCATCCTTCTTTGTACCATCATAGAAGACCTTCCACACTGGAATGTTGAGAGGGTGTTGATACTATGCCTTCACCACCTGACAAGTGAGGTAATGATCAACGTCTGATGCTACATTCCTTTTCATCAATCAACACAATATCATCAACGAATAACATACACCAAGGTATCTCAACCAGAATGTGAGTTGTTAACTTGCCCATAATCAAAGTAAAAAGGAATGGACCCAAAGTTGAACCTTGATGCAGACTGGTGTTGATGTCAAAATAGTCAGTCTTCCCAGACTGTATCCTTACACAAGATGATGCCCTAGCATACATATCTTTTATTAGATTAATGTGTAGGATATGTACCTGTCTCTTCTCCAAAACTCTCCACAATATCTCCCATGGGACAGAATCGTAAGCCTTCTCTAAATCAATAAAAATCATATGAGGTTCTTCCTTTTAACTCTGTAAATCTCCATTGCTCTCCTTAGCAAGTGGATGGCTTCAATAGTTAAGCGACCTGACATGAATCTGATTTTGAGTTTCAAAAAAAAATGAATCTGATTTGGCTTTCTTTTCTTTGGAAACCTGCCTCAACCTTATTTCGATTAGACATTCCCAAATTTTCATAGTGTGACTCATCAGCTTGATACCTCTGTAATTTGAACAATTTTGAATGTCTCCTTTATTCTTATAAAGAGGAACCACGATGCTTCTTCAAACTTGCTTCGTCAGGTATTTTCTTGCTTGATACCATTCTTCAGGTATTTTCTTACTTCGTCAAATAACATTGAATAAATTTGTAAGCCAAGTCAATTCACGTTCATCTAAAACTCTCCAAACTTTTACAGGAATGTCATCAGGTCCTACACCTTTCCCATGTCTCATAACCTTCAAAGCCTCCTCTACTTCCTTCCTTTGTATTAATCTGTAGCTTGCACGATTCAAGTAACTTTCACTACTAGCTAGATTTCTCAAAGTGATTTCTTTATTTTCTTCCCCAATGAAAAGCTTATGTTGCTTCCATCTAGTCTCTATATCCTTCGGAGTAACAAGCACGTGACCTTCCTCATCCTTAATGCATCTCACTTGAGAAAGATCTTTGGTCTTTCTTTCTCTTGCTTTAGCCAACCTGAATATATCCTTCTGACCTTCCTTAGAATCGAGATTTTTGTTAAAACTTCATAAGCTTTTGACTTAGCTTCTACAACCTTCTTTGCTTCCTTCTTAGCTATTTTGTAGTTTGTGACCGTTTCATTTGTTCAATCCTTAGACATAACTTTAAAGCAAGCTCTTTTAATTTTGAGCTTCTCTTGCACCCCTCCACTCCACCACCAAGCTTCCTTTTGGCCTAGAGCTCCTCCCTTTGACTCGCCTAGCATCTTTTTAGCTACCCTTCGGATACAAGATGCTACCGCCTCCCGCATCTCATTAGTACTTCCGTTACAATCCCAAGATAAGTCTTCTAAAACCTTCTCCCTGAAGCTTGATTGCTTCAATTGAAGATTCCACCATCTAGTTCTAGTGATCTTGGAAACCCTCCTTTTCTTTACTAGCCTTTTATTTGTACATACATGACTAACAAGCGATGTTGGGTGGGCAGACTCACTTCTGGGATTACTTTGCAGTCTTTGTAACACAATCGTTCTCTTCTTCTCAATACAAAGTAGTCTATCTGTGTTCTAGTCGAGCTACTCTTATAAGTAATTAAATGATCCTTTCTCTTCTTGAAGAGAGTATTTGCAATGAAAAGATCATAAGCTGCTACAAAATCTAGAAGATCTTTCCTCTCTAAAATGTAGTTTCTCACTGTAACCCGCTCTACGCTTTCTGGAGCTCATGGTAATGTACTCTTAAACTTTTTTAATGAAATATTCTGGCAGTGACCCCCGCAAGGGGGGGATTCGCCCGTTTTTCAGATAAAAAAAGAGTTTTCCCTCTTCATTTCTATCCCCAAAGCCATGTCCTCCATGAACACTAGCATACCTTGAAACATCCTTTCCCACATATCTAAGATCTCCACCTAGGCAAATCATCTCTCTTTGTGGGATTCCTTGCATAATCTTATCCAAATCCCCAAAAGCTTGTTTAATCCTATCATCTAAACCAATTTATGGTGCATAAACTGAGATGATATTCAGAATTTCTTCTGCGAGCACCACTTTTAGCAATATAATTCGTTCCCCAGATCTTTCCACCTCAACCATACAATCCTTCAAATCCTTATGAACAACCACTCCAACATCATTTCTACCCTTATCTTTACCTGAATACCAAAGTTTAAAGCCTGTCTTCTCGATCTCCCTTGCTTTCTCTCCAACCCATTTTGTCTCTTGTAGACATAATATCTGATCTTCCTTCTTTCCATCGCATCAACTATCTCCATCGATTTGCCAGTCAAAGTGCCACTATTCCAACTACCTATCCGCAACTTCCTTTGCAACCTCTTTTGGACTAACTTCTTTACCCACATGCGCCATCATGCGAGAACCCTTGCAAATTTTGGACTACATCCGTGCAGCAATGCATTGGTTCCAAATACATGTTTAAAAAAAATAATTCGAGGAGCAAGTGACACAAGTCATTCATCTTCATCAATGTCATCATCCAACTCAAGCTCTTCTTCTTCTTCATCTTTACCTTCATCATCATCTTCTTCATTTTCTATGTCTTTAAGATGTAACTCCTCCTCGTTCATCGGCACATCATTTGAGCTCGAAGATGAAGCTCCTCTGCTACGTTAACCTCGATGTTCTTGGATCCTCCATGGTACGCCGTTTCCTTTGATAGAGAACACGAGAGAGATAGATAGGGATGGGAGAGGGCTCCCTATGGCGAGGTTGTTCACAGATGATGTTCTCCTTCCGTCAGAGGTAGATCTATATATAGGGGCGTGTTCGTCCCCTCGCCAAGTCTGCCCCCTCCCCCACGCCGACGATTTTGGGTTCTCCCTCCGCGAGACGAGTCTCCGCAACCGTCGGCCGCGCAACCGCCGCCGACGGTTCTTGACCATGCGGTCATTGATTCATTGAACCCGTTCTTCAGATGTCTCCTTCTCGGTTCTATTCGCCATCACTAGCATGTGCTACAGTACCTTGAGTCAATCCAGAACCTGGAAAAACATCCTCCTCCTGAAAATTGACTTCTCCAATCCATTCACCCAAGTGTGCACGACCACGAGACGAAAGAGGATATCTTTCTTTCTCTACTCGACGTTCCTGTATGTTGGAATTGAAACACACGTACGCAAGATTGTTCAACATCTTTGTCTCCAACATATTTCTCTTTTGGTATGGATCTGAAGGCCAAAATACAAGTAAAATTGCAAATTTTATCAATTACACTTTTAATTTTACTATTAGTAATCCAATTAGGTAAGTCAGTGGAGTTATTACCGAGTCAAATGTACTCCAGTCACGCTCACATTCAGAGGATGAAGACATCATGCTCAAGATCTTAATGGACATGGATTTCAAATGAGGTGTGTCATCTCCATGATTATACCGCCAATTAGCTATTAAAATATAGAATTGGTTAAGTTAATAAAATAAAAGACGATTCGAATGACATGAATTGAAAACAATGACCGATATACCTGTATTGTAATTGCCGTCATTTGTCATCCTTTGTCTTATGTCTAATGGCTTGTCAAAATTTCCGTAACCAAGTTTGTACCGGAAGCTCGTTCATGGTGATTGTATCTTGTATATCCAAATATGGATAAAATCTTTTCATGCAATCCTTAAAACCTTCTCTCACCATAAAATCCGGATCTCCACGAGACTCCATGTAGAAGAAGAATGTGTTCAAGTAATAAGTTAATAGATGTAATAGTGTATTGAGCTTTCCCGTGGAGGTAACGTCTATACAAAATTTATAAGACGACTCCACACCATAGAAAGATGCAATTATGTATCGCTTGGCCTCTTCAAGTTCTCCGTAGACAAAGCCCATGGATGAGTGTTGATTTACATCAACCACATGCAATAAACGAACCAATTGTGTGAAAACTTGGATAACATGTGCGTGTGGTTTCGAAATGTAGGGCTGAAGACTATGGAACTTGTTGATTATCCCTTCTTGGTCTTATACCATTTGCAGTTCCTCCACTCGTCTGAGGAAAACACTAACCTCAACTTGTCTTTTTTCTCGTTAAGGCTCTCAAGATTGAGGAAAGTGTTTGCAAATATTGTTTGCCATGGCCTTGCAATGTTCCTCTTGTTGGTGAACTTATGCATCAAGCTAAGAATTTTGGTATGAGAGTAAATGAATACCGTGAGCCTATTCGCCTTTGCGATTGCACTCATCACCTTTGTCTCTTTGCTTATCTCCTTCAAAGCAAGATCAATGGAGTGCATGACACACAGAGTCCATCAAATCTACAGATATTTTACGAGCAACAATCTTCTCATTGCAACATTGGCAGATGCATTATCCGTCACAATCTGAATCACATTTTCCACTCCCACTTCATTTAAACACTCCTCCACCAGCTTGAGATGTATTCCGTAGTGTGAGCCTCATCTGAGGTATTTATAGACTTCACGATGGAGTTCGTCTTCTGGTGGCCAATGTCTATGGTCCATGTGGGGGTGTTGGCATTAATGCGCTGGAGGAGGACCTTTGTGCGGTGAGGGTGGGGAACCTGAAGGTTCCGTGGCTCATTGGCGGCGATTTCAACGTGACTCTATCCCTGAGGACCGTCTTGGTGGGCGGAGTGGTAGAGATGAGGGCTCGGCGGCTTTGCAGGGTGCGTTGGACATGTGGGGTCTAGTGGTTATCGATGCTTCAGGCTGCTGGTACACTTGGCGGAGTTCGAGATCGAGATCCCGCATTGACAGATTTTTGATGTCCACCGAGGGGATGGCTCTGTTTCCGTTGGCGGAGTCCTGGGCACTGCCTCGGGCTCACTCAGATCACACGCCGCTGTTGCGATCCTCTGGGGAGGAGAGTCGGCACAGGTAATACTTTAGCTTCGAGAAGGCATGGCTCTTGGAGGAGTTTAGGGAGATGGTGGCGGAGTTCTGGAGGAGCTGCAATCAGGAAGGGTCAGCGACAGCCATGTTTGCTGGTAAACTGAAGGCTGCAGGGTTTTCTGACAGTACGTGATAGGGTGATCCATGAGTAGCGACGGGAGAAGAGGCGGGGGGCACAGAGGTGGTGAGTTGCTTGGACAGGCTGTAGGATGAGCGGACGTTGCTAGAGGAAGAGCTGTCTGAGAGGAGGGAGTACCATGGGGAGATCTTGAGGGAGGACAAGAAGGAGGAGGTGGCGTGGCGACAACATGCTCGACAACGATCGGTGAAGGAGGGGGATGCGAACACATGTTTTTTCCATGCAGCGGCCAATGGGTGAAGGAGGAGGAACCACATCCGCTCGCTTGAGGTGGGTGGGGGGGGGGTTGACTGTTGTGGGGGACAAGGAGGTAAGGGCAGCGTTGAGGTCGCACTTTAGGGCTTTCGGCCATCGACATGCTCGGTGTGGCTGGGGTTGGCAGGGGAAAGGCGTAGCCAGACTTTTCGACGAGGTGGCGGTCGACTTGGTGAGAGCGGTCTCCGAGGAGGAGGCGAAGGGGGCATTGTTTGAGCTGAATGCAGACGGGGCACCGGCCCGGATGGTTTCTCAGTTTGTTTGTACATGGAGTTTCGGGAGATTCTAAAGGGAGACGTTCTGGAGGTGCTGGCGGAATTCTGCGAGGGAAACTGTGGGTTTGAGAGGCTGAATAGGGCGTTCATCTGTCTGCTGTCGAAGAAGAATGTGCCGATCAGGGTGGAGGATTTTCGGTCCATTGCGTTGTCGAATGCGATGTATCTCGTTATTTCTAAGATCTTAGCCAACAGGTTGAGGGGGGGGGTGCTGGATCAGATTGTGTCACTGGAGCAGTTGGCTTTTGTCCCAAGGCGGACTATGGCTAATGGGATGGTCACGACCTCGGAGGTGGTGATGGATGGGAAGAGATCCAGTTCGAAGGGGGTGCTTTGGAAAGTTAATTTCTCAAAAGCATATGACTGCGTGGACTGGCAGCTCCTGTAGGCATCTTTGCAGAGGAGTGTTTTCGGATCGGTGGGTCGCCTGGATCAAGCGGTGCATAACGACGACTTCACTTGCAGTTTTGGTCAACGACCGCCCGGAGGGGGATTTTTTCCAGCCGCAAAGGAGCACCAAGCAAGGTTGCCCGTTGGCGCCATTGTTGTTCGTGGTTGTGGCGGATGTAGTGGCGGTGATGATGAGGTTGGGACGTCAGGGGGGTGGCGGTCGAGCTACAAGAGAGAGGATATTTTCATTCCACTAGTGCAGTATGCCGACGACACAATCATCTTCATGGGGGTGGAGGAGGAAGGGGTTCGAAGGGCCGGGGGGTGGTGTGATGGAGATTTTTGGGGACATTTCGGGGCTTAGGATTAATAGGGGCTTAGGATTAATAGGGGCACATATGTGGTTGTCCCTTTCGGCTTGTCGGAGTTGGAGGTGAACGTGATAGCGGGCGCGCTTCGGTGTCCGATGGTGGCACTGTCGATTTCTTATCTGGGGTTGCCATTGGTGGCGGATAGGCTGAAAACGAGGGATTGGAGGCGTATGGAGTGTGTGCTGGAGATGTTGGCCAGATGGAAGGCGAAGTTGTTATCTAAGGGTGGGAAGCTGATTCTGTTGAAGCATGTTCTCTCGACGATCTCGATTTTTTCTGCTCTACGCTGGTCATGTTCGTCGGAATTCGAGGCGAGATCGAGGTAGTCATGAGGATCTGATAGGAGGTTAGCTCGAGATGGATGTCATTTGATCAGTTGGGAGAGGATCACTGCTCAGAGGAAGAAAGGTGGCTTGGGAGTCAGGAGGCTGGGGGAGATGAATAAAGTGCTCATGGCTAAGTGGGTGATGCAAATATGTGGGAACTCCAAGGATTTGGTTTGCAGGCTGATTAGGAAGGTATATGGTGTGACGATGTCGTTGGTGGTCGAGATGGGAAGCAGCCCTTCCTCCCTGTGGAGGGGAGTGGCGATGAATGTGGCGGAGATGGTGTGCAAAATGAAGGCTAGCATGGGGAATGTGGAAGGCTTCTGGTTCTGGCTGGATGACTGGACTGGAGAATGGGCCTTGGGGGTACGCTTCCCAAGGTTGCTGCAACGGGTAGCAGATAAGGTGGTTGTGGTTAGAGACGTTTGGGGGGAGGGGACGTGGTCTCCAATTTTTGTGGCGGAGCTTTCGGATAAGAGGGTGGTAGAGTTCATGGAGCTACAAACTCGTTTGGCTCAGGAGGAGGCTCCTTCAGTGGGCATAGATCATTATGTCTGGGAAGATGGCAGATTCTCTGTTAAAAAGGCGTATCTCTACTTTATTGGGGAGGAGGAGGGGGTGGAGGAAGAGGAGGGGGTGGGCCTGTGCATGATCTAGAGGAGCGAGGTGCCGATCGGGATTAAAGTGTTTATCTGGTTGTTCAGACTTTGAAGGACTCTCACGAAGGAGCGTCAGGGGCGAATTTTGGGTGTGGACGAGTCCTCTTGTGACATGTGCGGTTTGGCGGCGGAGGACTTGGACCATTTATTTTTCTCGTGACCGTTTTCGACGGATGTGTGGACCAAGGCTAGCATTCCGCGACTTCGTTCTCAGGACTTCATTGGTTTTTGGAGGGATATTAGGGATGTATGTGGTTTTGGCCATGAGAACTGTGTGCTTCCGTTTGCGGTGATTTGAGCCATCTGGTGTGCGTGGAATGGCATCATTTTTTGGGGGAAATGTTTTTTTTTTTCCGAAAATATCCTTGAGCATTGTAAGGCGTTATGTAGCATGTGGACACTGATGACAGGTACATGTAATATATTTATATATATTTATAAATGGTAATACTTCTTGAGGTGGGCCCCAGCTTGGAAGGCCACCCGCGTTTTTCTTCAAAAAAAAGAAGTATCGAATATGCAATTGATATATAAGTTGATGATGCTTCCTCGCATATATGTCCACGCATCAGTCATCAAAGAGCATCCCATCGACTTCCACGTATCTCGATGGCATTGCAGGTCATCATGCATTTTCTTCACTACCTTCTTTAGAAATGGACCGCTGAGCACATACCTTGTGGGAGTCTTTAGTCCAGGACCGTACTTCCCAATTGCCTCCACCATCTGCATGAAGGGCTTCATCATCTTCGTTAATGCATTAAAAGGAATTGCCAATGTATATGCATAATTACATATATAGGAGGCAACTCTTTCTCGATGATCTTTGGAGAACACATTCTTTATGGTCATCTGACGTGATGACCCATCCACTACGACTTTTTGCTCCAAGGAGTCGGATACTCGTGATCTCTTCGCTTAACATGCATATCTACTGATATCACTCTCCTCTCTCATCTCCTGAACATCATTAGCTTTCTGGTTCTTCTTCTTGGCAATGTCATTAAGGTATGCGGCCATCTTTTTCTTCGTCTTCTCGTCTATCTTGGGACATGTAGCCACGTTGCCTCTTCGGTTGCTAAATGTTGCTTGAACCTGCACACACCGCCCTTGACAACCTTCTTGCACAGTCTGCAAGTGACCATATTCGGATCCGCACGGTTCGAAAGGTGATCATATTGCCATGCATGATCACTTGATCTTGGTGGCATATAAAAAGGAGAGTCCCTATCGGAAACGACGTTTGTCGGAGGTATAACCGTCTACATAGTCACAAACTCATAAGTTAACCCGCTTAAAATAACTACATTAGTAAGTTACTAACATTTAAAATCAATTACTATAAAATATTAAAATCAATTACTCAAGCAACTCAACAATATATTATTACTTCAAATCCTATATACTTATAACAAATTCTTGCATTAAACATAATTTAAAGATATGCATGCTTCAAAGTATTATATATTATCCCATTATATCCATAGATTGCCCCATAACTTATCACTCAATCAGTAAATAATTAAATGACTTGAAAAAATTCTTAAAATAACAACCTATTTGCTAATAAAATATAGTTGCAAAATAAATAACCAACTAAATCATTCTTAAATGCATTTAATCAGTAATTCACCATTATCAAAATAATTCATTAAAATAAACTTCCCAAAATATAGTTAAATCTTAAGCTAAAAGATCATGCTCTTCAAAGGTTTAGCAAACTCAATAAGTATTCATAATCCATTAATCCGTAAGGCATCATGAACCGAAAGCTAGGGATCATCACACAACAAAACCAAAATCTAGGGATAATCTCACAACATCAACCAAAAGCTAGGGATCATCAGCCAAAAGCTAGGCGGCATCACATAACAAAACATGTACACAAAGCTTGAAATTAAAAAAAACATAGTTACGTCACTAACTGGAGAGGAGCGAAGGTGCGGAAGAAGCGGTGGTCGGCAAGGTGTCAGAGGGTCGGAGCAGCAACAAGAGGTCTCCCCAGGTGCTAGCAACGTTCTACGATGGATTTCGTGGTGCTCAGAGGTGCAACAACAGGGGTTCTAGGCGATGGGCGAGGGTTTCGAGAACTCTCGCACGTAGAAAGCCTTGGGTGGGAGGCTAGTAAGCCCCACTCAAGTCAAAACGGTTAATCGGGTTGCTTGAGTATTGAGGCATGCATCCATTGGATATCTCTCATATTCAACACTTTAAAGGGTATATACATATATACGATATTATGATATGTGCAATATGATTTATATTTATGCGCTAAATACACCCCCATTTTGCTTATAAGAGTGAATGTGAATGTTATTTATTGTTCTAAGAAATAAGATGATCTTAATTAACGAGAATTTTTCGAGCCATTTTCGAGATTTCCATCAATATGGTCAATACTCCAATATATCCCTTTTCTGAATTACCGATACGATATCGATATTCCACAAACCTTGATACTACGTGGCCATAGTTCCTCTTATATAGAAGATGAGTTTGGTTGTAGTGGGAGGATACAAAAGATTACATGAGTACCTCAAGAGGGGTAAAGAGAATAAAAGTTTGAAACAGATGGCTACTGCTAGCATACACCCTCAAGTTGGGACATATGCATCAATTGTGCCAAACTTCGAAGAGAGCAAAGAGAATTGCTTTCTTGGAAGCCTTTTGGTGAAGATATCTTTTTTTTTGAGGCTCTGGTGAAGATATCTGTCATACTTTAGAGAAATGTTGAGAAGTAGTTATCTTCCCTTGTCACACTACATCTCTGATAATGTGATAATCGATTTCATTATGTTTAGTGCGCTCATGAAAAACATGATTGGATGCTATTTAAGTGTCTTACTTGTTAACACATTAGAGAAGTACCATGTTTTGATGGAAAAACCAAGTTCTTGTAGGAACGCACCTGCCAACTAATCTCACAAGTGACTTGTTTCATTTTCAGGTATCTGCACTAGATTGTTGAAGTAGTTTTTGGATGTCCACCCTAGTGGTGGGTCGACCTTTTCCTTTCAAAAAAATCTTTTACATTAGATTTGGCTTCTTGATGCACCAAACATAACAAATCATGCCATGGATCTTTTGTCCTCACTCCTTAATAGAACTAGCATAATCTACATCAGAATAAGAAGGCACTTCTATGTGGCCATGATATACATAGAACTAGAAGAACCCTTTACCAGGAGCACTTTTTAGGTATTGAGAATGAGAAGAACATCATGTTAGTGGCATCAAGGATTTTCCTTGTGTTGGCTGGCTCTATTGATGGTATATGGAATGCCAGGTTTAATGGTAATTAGATATAAAGAGCTTGCAACACAGATTCATGTATCTTGTAGTGTCCTCGAAGATTTATTCTCTGCAGTAGCATGTTGTTGTGGTTCAACAGGAAAAGATTATGGGATTTTCTGTTCCCTCCTGTTAAGATATTCATGTTATTTTGTCCTTTCTTTATATTGTTTATTTCCATTGTCCTGTTTATGTAATTTACCCTTGGAGCTTTTCTCCTATATAGGAGAGCTCTAGGGTTAGATGGAATATATCTTTCTTTTCCCTCTAAACATGGTATCAGAGCGACGGTCCTAGACCGGAACCTGTACCCTAGTATCCTGCCCCCACCAAAACCCTAACTACCCTCGGGCTCACCGCCGCCGCCACCAGCCCCCCTGCAGGTGCCGCCGCCGCCGCCCAGCCCCCTGTGGGCACCGCCTCTCCACTCACTGTGGACGCCGCCGCCCAACCACACGTTCACGCGTTCACACGTGTCACTCGTGATCACGTCATCGCCCTCTTAGGGCTTCACGCATGATCCTCGTGTTCACGCCCAACCCAAAGGTTGCCTCTCTCGTCGCATCTAGTTGCCGCCGCACGGCCCACCTCATCTTCACGCGCGATTGCCTTCCTGCGGGTTCCTCTTTTGGGTACCTAGGGTATCACGTGAAGCCTTAGCAACATCCTTGCTACCCAAAGGACTCTTCAAAGAATGGAAGAGGTTGTTGTATGAGTATGCACCCACAACCATCTTCCTGTATGTCAGTGTAGACGCCAATATCTCTTGTTCCACAGCATGCCAGTGTACGCACGTCTTCCACAACATGGCTTCGGAGAGGCATCGGAGGAATTACATCCATGATCTCCTGGTGGAGCGTCTGCGCGTGGCACAGGAGGCAAACATTGGTGCCGCAATCCGAGACGATTATGTGAGTACTTCCAGGAGGCAACGACGTAGTGGCTGGGGGTGGTTGGGAAGAGGGGTGAGGTGTTTAAACGGATCGCAGGCGGAGGCACTGCTGGTGCTGTTCTCGGAGGCTGAGATCAGAGCGCGGTGTGGAGCCTGAATGCGAACAGGGCTCCGGTGCTCGATGGATTCCCGGTGTTTTTCTATAAGGAGTTCTGGGACATGTTGAAAGGAGAGATTGTTGATCTGATGAACGAGTTTGCAGAAGGCAACATGGGTTTTTATAAAATCAACAAGGCTTTACTATTCAAAGGACTTTCCAACAAGTATCGAGGATTATCGCCCGATCGCGCTCTCCAATATGATATATCTGGTTGTCGCGAAGACGTTGGCGAACCACCTCAAGCTGGTTATTGACTCGGTGATCTTACAGGGACATAGTGCTTTCATTCCTGGGAGACAAATGACGGATGGTTTGGTCATGGCGTCATAGATTTGTCTTCATTGGAAAAGGTTGAAGACGAAAGGTGCTCTTTGGAAGATCGACTTCTCTAAGGCATATGACTGTGTTGACTGGAATTTCATGTGGACATCTTTGAGGCGGAGGGACTTCCCGGAGGCGTGGATCGAGTGGATGAAAATATATACTACGACGGCTTCCTTCTCTATTTTGGTTAATGGCAGGCCGGGGGGTGGTCCTTTCCAGCCTCAAAGGGGGGTGCGGCAGGTCTGTCCCCTAGCCTCAATGCTCTTTGTGATCATCGCCGATGCTTTGACCATTTTGTTCAAGCAGGCGGTGGAGTCAGACATGTGCGTCGGTTTCCGTCTGGAGGATATATCGATACCTATGCTTCAATATGCCGATGACACGTTAATCTTGCTTGGGGGGTCGGAAATGCACACGACGAATGCGGCAATGCTGGTTGATATATTTGGTGAGCTCTCGGGCCTGGTCGCCAATAACGATAAATTCAATGTGGTCACCTTCGGGATGACCGATAGTGAGAGAGAGGCGGTGGCTACTATTACTCGCTGCTCGTTGGGGTCACTACCCTTGACGTATCTTGGCCTACCATTGACAGATGGGAAATTGAAGAAATCTGATTGGGATATTGTGATGGAAGGCGACCACTCTGTCCAAGAGGGGCAAGCTTGTCTTGTTGAAGCACGTCCTCTCCGTGACACCGCTTTTCTTGTTTGCTACGTGTATCCTAATTGTTGGTGTGCAGAAGAAGATGGAGGCGCTGATGAAGTTTTTCCTTTGGTCGGATGACAAGCTGCAGAAGGAGGGGCTTCATCTTGTGGGGTGGAAGGAGGTGACGAAGAGGAAGATGGATGGTGGCGTGGGCATTTAGGATGTTGATTGCATGAACAAGGCGTTGCTGGGTAAATGGGCGGCCCAGATCTGGGGTCCCTCATCCTCTTTGGTGCACATGCTTCTTCGCAAGATTTATGGCGTTCGGGGAGAGTTGGAGGTCGGGAGGCTGCGGTGGGAATCTCCCCTCTGGTTCGGTGTCCGTGGTGTCCCCTCGACTCTCACCCCCTTTTTGGCTCCGAAGGTGGGTGATGGGCGCCTGTTTCGTTTCTGAGGTGACGATTGGACGGGGGAGGGAAAGTTGTGCACCAGGTTTCCGAGATTGTTTGCTCTGGCGGCGGATCGTGATAGTACTCTTAGTCAGGTGGGGGGGACCGGTACTTGAGCACCTCAGTTCGTCAATGAATTATCGAGGCAGAGGCTGGAGGACTTTCTTGCGTTGCAATTTGAACTGCCGTCGGTGGCTGACACCCTCCATGCTTCCCATGCCGTGAATGCGGACCACTTCGAATGGAGGGGAATGAAGTTCTCCACAAAAAAAATTTATGATCACCTGCGTCGTTATTCAGAGGCACTTGACGCGGATCTGATTCAAGATTTAAGAGTGGTTTGGGCAACAAAGATTCCTAAAAGGGTCAAGATTTTCTTGTGGTGCTTAAAGAGGGATCGCATTTGTGACAAAGTGAGGCGGGCAAATATCTTCGGTGTTCAGGACGTGATTTGCGACAGGTGTCTTGGGCAGCAGGAGGACGCAGAACATATTTTTTTTTCAAATGCCAAAGCTCAATCGAGGTTTGGCATAAGCTGGGCTTGTCGTGGCTGTGGTGCGAGGACACCGCGTCATTTTGGCAGTCGATCAGGAGGGTGGGACCTGGCTCTACTGCGGATGTCTCACTGGCATTCGCGGCGCTGTGGGCGATCTGGCAGGGTAGAAATGACAATATTTTTAAAAATCAAATGTTCTACTCGAAAAATGTTCATATCCGTTGTAAAGTCCTTTACAACTTCTGGGCTTCTCGGTAATTTAGCCCCACCAATTTTAATTTTAAGGCGGTAGCTCCCAATTTGGGAGATTACCCGTGCGTGGTTTTCAAAAAAAAATCTCTTGTTTCCAGCCTAGTCTTGAAGGTAGTTGTCATCATGTCCGACAACAAAGTGAACGTTCCATCCCTGGGTACCTTCAAAGGTCCGACACCCATTGTCAAAATGGATGGAACCAACTATGAATTGTGGGCCATGCAGTTCATGAGTTTGATGCAGTGTAATGGCAAGAATCACATCCTCACGACTGGGGAGCCACGTGACAAGACTGGGACGAATGCCTCATGGGAGGCGGATGATGCTTATGCTCGCGTATGACTATCTGGGACTCTATCCACAAAGATAACTAATGATATTTTGAGCCAACCTACTACAAAGGCTATGTGGGACATTCTTGCCGCCACATACTCTCCGGCAAAGAATGAGTCGAAGATACTACAGCTCCAACACGACATCTTCACATCGAAGCAGAATGATCGCCCTCTTCACGCCTGTATACTTCTTTGAGGGGTATGTTTGAGAAGCTACATGGTTACATACCCTTGACAGCTACACCAGAGCAGCTCAAGGCATACAGAGACTCTGTGATGACTGGGGTGTTTCTAGCAGCTCTGGATCTAGAGTATGATGCAACTCGTGCCCAGATCCTCACTGATGCTACAATACCTCCAATGGAGGAGGTGTATCGTTGACTGAGTAGAATATCTATATCTTCTGGTAGTCCTCTTCAGTCCCAGACTTCTTCAGCTATGGCGGCATCATGTGGTAGAGGTAGTCATATACCATATTCGTGGCAGGGGGAGTTCCAACCGCTGCTGAGGTGGGGGTGTTCGACCTCGTCAGCCATGCACCTACTGCCACAGGACATGCCATTCTGAGGAAACATGCTATTCTAAGCATGGGTTTCCTGCGTCAGCCAGAGTTGCAGAGCAGACACAACAGGCTGGGACTCCATCACTTGCATATGATCAGAGATTTGACGAGCTTGTAGCACGACCTAGAGAGATCATGCTTGGCACATCTGGATCTACTAGATCTCCTTCAGGATCCTCAGAGGTTGCTGCCTCAGCATCTGCGTCTACATCAGGTACGCTTTTACTAGTTGCTACAGGGAAGACTTATCAAAATGGATCATGGATTTCGGTGCATCCCATCATCTCTGTGGTGACAGAGGTTAGTTTAGTGTTTTTCGTCCTGTTCAGCCTGGACGATCAGTCGTGATAGAAGATGGTACACATTCCCCCATCACTGGTCAGGGGGAGGTGCAACTGAATTCTACATTGAGGCTTCCTAATGTTTTCTATGCTCCTGAATTTCCTATGAATTTATTATCAATTAGTCAAATCACCAGAGATTTACATTGTCGTGCCATATTTGATCGATCTGCTCTTGTGTTTCAGGACATACTTACGGGCAGAGTGATTGGAACTGGCCGTGAGTAAGGGGGGCTTTACAGACTTGTGCAGTCTCCGTACGCTGGCGCCTCTTCTTCTCTACGCACTGGATCTGTTTCTCAGTACATGTGGCATCTGCGATTTGGTCATCTTCCTTTGCAAAAGCTGGTCCATGTTCTTCCACAAATTTCTCCTAGCTCCACTTTCCAGTGCGAGGCTTGCCAGCTTGGGAAGCATCATCGGTCTTCTTTCCAGAGTCGTCAGGGTCCAAGTAGTCATAGTTTGTTTGAGTTGCTCCATTTTGATATTTGGGGTCCTAGTCGTGTCCCATATCATCAGGGACACATATTTTATCTGGTTGCAGTTGATGAGTTTTCTAGGTTGTCTTGGGTTTTTCTTCTTAAAAACAAGTCCAATGTTAGTCCTGTTATTCAGTCTTTTCTTAATGAAATAAAGAACATTTTCTCTGCCAGAGTCAAGTACATACGTTCTGATAATGCTCTAGAATTTTGTAGTACTCAACTCTCTCAATTTCTTAGGTCTCGTGGTATTGTGCATCAGACATCTTGTGCAT
This sequence comes from Ottelia alismoides, assembly GCA_037367405.1. Classification (NCBI taxonomy): domain Eukaryota; kingdom Viridiplantae; phylum Streptophyta; class Magnoliopsida; order Alismatales; family Hydrocharitaceae; genus Ottelia; species Ottelia alismoides. The sequence goes on from JAZKJV010000660.1 coordinate 239,754, forward strand.
ATACCTCCCAACAGAATGGGGTGGTTGATAGGAAACACCGTCATCTTTTGGATGTTACCAGAACCCTCTTGATTCAGAGTCGTGCTCCTCATTCCTATTGGGGAGATGCGGTTATTACTGCTTGTTATCTGGTGAATCGTATGCCTTCCTTGGTGTTAGGGGAGAAGATCCCATTCTTGATTGCGTTTCCCGAGATGGATCTTTTCTCACTTATGCCTTGTGTCTTTGGGTCGGTTGCATTTGTTTATCAACTCTCTCCTGGTCTTGACAAGCTCTCTCCCAGAGCTATCAAATGTGTGTTTGTTGGGTATTTCAAAACCCAAAAGGAATATCATTGTTTTGATCCTGTTCGACGAAGGTACTATGTCAGTGCTGATGTCACCTTCTTTGAGTCCATTATGTATTTTTCTCTCACAGGTGATAGGCTTACCTCTTCAGATGATGGAGAAGAGATCTATATGCCTCCTCCCCCGCCATTACCATATTCTAGTCCATTACTGCCACCTCCACCACCTACACCACCACCACCACTGCCACCGCCACCACCGCCACCTCCTCGTTTCTTTCCGCATGTCTATCAACGATGGCCCCGTACTCATGTGCCTCCTCCATCATCCAGCACGCCCAAGGTATGTACTGAGCATTTGAGTTCTTCTAATGGCACGGGTGATTTGCTTGTACAGACTGAGGTACAAGGTGCATATACTGCCTCTACTACTCCTACTGACGATCTGGATAGGCCTATTGCACTTCGACGGCAGAAACGAGCATGCACTATGCACCTTATGGGTGCCCATGTTTCCTTGGAGCATTTTTGCAAGGATTTTCAACACTTTGTTGTGGGGTTGTCTGCTATAACGATACCACGGTCATATCAGGAGGTACTGCAGAGCAGTCAATGACGTTTGGCTATGGAAGAGGAGATTGCGGCTTTACAGTCACGAGGTACATGGAGTGTTCATGCTCCACCAGGTGCGTCTGTTGTTGGAAGCAAGTGGGTATTTACTGTGAAGCATCGGGCCGATGGTACAGTAGATAGATACAAGGCCAGGCTGGTTGCTCGTGGGTTCACCTAGACTTATGGGCTGGACTATCAGGACACTTTTTCTCCTGTAGCACATCACTCTACCTTGTGGATTCTTATTGCGGTTGCTGTGGTACATGATTGGCCCCTTTTCCAATTGGATGTAAAGAATGCTTTCTTGTATGGTGATTTGCAGGAGGAGGTTTACATGCAGCAACCACCTGGGTTTGCTGCTGAGGGGGAGTCCAGTATGATGTGCCGTCTTCGTAAGGCTATATACGACCTTAAGCAGAGTCCGAGGGCTTGGTTTCAGAAGCTCTCAGAATTGATTGAACATAAGGGGTTTGTCAGATCTACTGCAGATCATACTCTCTTTGTAAAGAGACACCAGAGAGGTATTGTAGTCATCTTGGTTTATGTTGATGACATTGTTATCACTGGCAGCGGTGAACATGGCATTAAAGCAGCTAAGGATTTCCTTGGACAACAATTTGTTACCAAGGACCCTGGTACGCTTCGTTACTTCCTTGGACTGGAATTTGCACAAAATCAGCAGGGCATGGTTATGATACAAAGGAAGTATGTTACTGATCTTTTATCTGAGACAGGCATGACAGGATGTAGACCAACTACTATCCTGATGGATCCTAATGCGAAGCTCCATGATGACGGATCTGAGGAGGTGGACAAGAGACGATACAGAGAGCTGGTAGGGAAATTATTATATGTTATTATTACCAGGCCTGATATATATTTTCGTTATGAATAGAGTAAGTCAGTTCATGGAGCAACCCAGGCATGCGCACATGGATGCAATATTCATGATCCTGAGATATCTGAAGTCATCTCCAGGTGCATGTCTTATGTTTAGAAGAGATACGTCTCTCTCATTTACAAGATGTGCAGATGTAGATTATGCTGGGTGTCCTAATGATAGAAAGTCTACGCCAGGCTTCATTGTGTTTGTTGGTAGCTCACTAGTCTCATGGAAGAGTAAGAAACAATCGGTTGTTGCTCGATCCAGTGTAGAATCAGAATATAGGGCAATGCCCCATGGTAGTACTGAGATGATGTGGGTCAAATCTGTCTTGATCGATTTAACAATTGAAGTACCTCTTCCTATGCAATTTAAATGTGATAATCAGACGGCTCTATTTATAGCCAATAATCCAGCATTTCATGAAAGGACAAAGCATATTGAGGTGGATTGTCACTATACTCGTGATTTAATCCAAAAGGGGCTGAGTTCAACATCTTATGTAGCATCATGAGATCAGATTGCAGACATGTTTACTAAAGCACTGGCTAGAGGTCCTTTTCATCATTGTTGTTCCAAGCTGAGCATGATAGATATATATATATATATATATATATATATATGCTCCAGCTTGAGGGGGAGTGTTAAGATATTCATGTTATTTTGTCCTTTCTTTATATTGTTTATTTCCATTGTCCTGTTTATATAATTTACCCTTAGAGCTTTTCTCCTATATAAGAAAACTCTAGGGTTATATGGAATATATCCTTCTTTTCCCTCTCAACACCTCCCTCCACAGGAGACTAAATCTGTGGTCTACTGTGAGCCATCATACACTCTAATGCAAAACCCTTTAAGCTTGTGTCACCTTCGAGGTTTTTGTTTTATTATTTAGTCCACAATGCATTTAAATACAATAACAAACGAATTACATGTCACTTTGCCAAGTAGCCTCATCTCATTCATGATTATAAATGGCTTTGTCCCTTTATGAGGAGCACTTTTTAGGTATTGAGAATGAGAACAACATTATGTCAGTGACATCAAGGGTTTTCCTTGTGCTGGCTGGCTCTATTGACGGTATATGGAATGCCAGTGGCAATTAGATACAAGAGCTTGCAACACAGATTCATGTATCTTGTACTGTCCTCAAAGATTTATTCTGTAGTAGCATGTTGTTGTGGTTCAACAGGAATAGATCATGGATTTTCTGTTTTCTCCATCCACAGGAGACTAAATCTGTGGTCTACTGTGAGCCATCATACACTAATGCAAAACCCTTTAAGCTTGTGTCACCTTCGAGGTTATTGTTTCATTATTTAGTCCACAATGCATTTAAATACCAATAACAAACAAATGAATCACGTCATTTTATCAAGTAGGCTCATCTCATTCATGATTATAAATGGCTATGGAAGGTCAAAAAGAACCCGATTATAAAAAATGGCGAAGCCTTCTTCCACTTTAAGTAGGTCGACTACATGGATTCTTGCTCAAATCCATGTTAAAAGATCCAACTATTTTTTACGCTAGTTGTCGGCTAACTAACACAACTCCCACAAAGAAGGGTTTGAACCCTGGTATTTTGAGTAGTAGGCATACTGCACTACCACCCGTCCATTGAACCCTGGCCTCAAAAGTCCTGATTATGATTAAGGATTTTCATGTGGTTTTCTAGAAGAAAGTGATTGGTGGCCAAGGTGTAGATAAAGGAAGTGGAGGACACTTGTGACTAATAACTGGTTCCTTCTTTGCGGCAATGAGGAGTAGGACACTGACCATCTATTTGTTCATTTTCTTTTACGAGGGAGGTATGGTAAAATTTGAAATTCTTGGTGGAGCCCATCTTTTGAATCTTCTGGCAGTTTCGGAGAGGATATGGGATTGGTGTATCCATAAGTATTGAGGTAGCATTTAGTTCGGTTAGGGCTTGTGCTGAGAATGCGATGCAACCAGTGTCTTACTACTGGAGTTGTAAGGAGGGTGAGTTGTATTTTCTGTCTGCATCGTCCTCTTAAATAATATTTTCATGAGTACAAATCCCTACTGATTATCCTTTGGCGTTTCATAGAAAAATTCCTATGCCTTGAAAAAAAAACCTTCCTATGAGGTGGAGTACTTTTTGGCAGGTTGGCATGAGTAGCGGCCGTGGGCATAGGGATATACTTCTCTCACTCATTTTAAGAATATATGTGCGTGCGTGTGTGTGCGTGTGCATGTATGTGTATGTTTTACTGACATCTTGGTATTGAGCAATGATGTTGTGTGTGGGCTCCTACTTGCAATAAGCTCATTGTGCTGGTCTGGCTTTGCTTTATGTCATTTTGATGTTCTTTAGTTCCATCTATTTTCTTTTGATGCAAACAATTTGTTTTTTTAGAAGGAAGCATATCTGAATCTGAAGATGAAAGAAATGATGCTGCCGAGGAAGATACTGATGAGGACGACCATGCTTTTTTTGACACACACGATTTTCTATCATCAAGTTCTTTCAAAAGCAGTAGATCTGAGTTTCATTTCTCGTCTTGTGATTCTGAAGATGATGAGGCCTACGGCATTGATTCCACCGACAATGTTGATGCAACTATAAAATCTCCTGGACCAGACTACCCATATGTTAAGAGACGTAAAAAATTACCTGATCCTGTTGAAAAAGAGAAAGGTGTCAGCTTGTGGTCAATGATTAAAGATAACATTGGAAAGGATCTTACTAAAGTTTGTCTTCCTGTGTACTTCAACGAGCCTTTGTCATCTTTACAGAAATGTTTTGAGGATCTCGAGTATTCATATCTTATTGACCAGGCATATGAGTGGGGTAAAAAGGTGATTTTCGCCTTCCTATTCTGGGAATTGATGTTTCTTTTAACATGATACATGCTATTTTCTTTTGGTTGCCTACTTCTGTATGTATAGTGATTAAATCTACACAATTAATCCTGAGGCGCAGCTTCTTATGGAACCAAGTCAGGGATATTGTTTCAGTCTACTCATTAGTCAATTCTGAATTTTACGTCACACTAAGGAGTTCATAGCCCTCTTCAATGTCGGAAAATATATTGGCTGATCTAGTTTAGAATGATAGCTGTTGAATTTCTAAATGATTTTGAAATTCATTATCTTAAACTGTTGTTGATGGGCTACTAATGTTCATTTGTAAGTTGGATATATGTGCTACTAATGTTCATATGCTTTGTCATTTCGTTGTCATGTTAATTTTTTTAATTGTTCTCACGTTTTAGCACATTTATGTAGAAATCCTGCAGACATGATCATTTCAAGACTAATTTGCTTTCAAAGACATGAATACTTTTGCAGTACCCTGTTATGATTATTTAATACTTGCATCGATTGCCTATTTTTATAAAGAAGGAAAAAGGAAGTATGCTTATAAGCGATAGGAAATTGTGTTCATCATCTCCCACCCACCTCTGAGTCTGCCTCGGGATGAGTGAGTGCAGGTGGCTCTTCTTAGGAGCATGCACAGTTTCAATTTTCAAGGAAAATAAGTAGCTAAGAGGTGATGAAAGGGGAAGCTATATGCAGATGAGCTGCATACTCCTCCACCTTTATAAACAATATTTGGAAAATCAAGTTTAAAGTGCATACACACATATACGTATGTATTGATGTTTTTATGTATGCATGTATTTTCTTATCTTCTTTGAGGAGAACGATCACATATTACAAATTCACAAATAAGCAATCATTGGCTTAAAAAAACAAATAATCAATCATTCTTGGCCTAACTTAGATACATGAAAAAGTATTTGTAATGTTAGGGTGAGGAATGGCTAATATCCTTGATAATCGAATTAGAAGAGCCCACGAGTTTGGAGATAGTCGTCGTAGGGGGAGGTGGGAGCTTTCAAGGCAATGTTGATGGTTGGGTAGTGGTAGTTCGTTGTCGGTGACGGGGATGCGTTGATGGAGTAATCTCCTAATGGACTGCTGCACATTTGTAGTTCGCATAGTTGGGCAAGCACGATGTTTACTTCCTTCAATGTGGATTGTAGTGGTGCCTCCAACGAGATTGCAGTTATAATATGATGTGTTTTTCATGTGGAGGTTTAATTCATATATGGTGATGGGTAAATTATGTCAGAGGTGTGTGATTCAATGATTCGTGCTCAGCATCATAAGTGGATAAATGAGATGCTTTGGATGGTTGCCTGATGGGCGAGGTTTAGGGCTCAGTTGTTCCTGCCTATACAATTGTTGTTCCTATTTGGATAGTTCTTTCCTCTAGGTGCAAACTATTAGAGGCAACATTGTCTTGGTATGTGGTTCTTCAATTCTAGAACATGACCTTGGACAAGAGGAGGCAACTTTCCTGCTTGGTAGGACACCATTAGTTGGGGAGGAATCAATCATTTGGCGATGACCTTGGGTGAGAAAGGGGGCTTCCATGTCGCAATAGTACCACATGGCCATTATGGGGTCTTTCTTGGATTAGACTTCTTGTATGTGTTGTATTAATGGTGGGACTGATCTTTCTTTACTTTATACATAAATATCATTCGTAGGTGGTCACGAGGCTTGAGTTAGCTTCGAACTTGGTACTAGTGATGGTGTCTCTTTGAGCTAGAAGAATCTACTTTCCCATTATAATCAAGGCTTTGGGTGATGGGTACATACTGAGGTGATGGAAGGCTGTGTATGTGAAGTGGTGACAGACATGTCCACATTAGATGTGTTGTAGCTGGAACTGGTGCTACCTTCTATCGCTAGTGGTTTGAACGATAAAACGTTACAATAAGAGGATAACTGAAGATGTGATTTACTTTAGCAAAGATATTGATGAAGTTGGAATGGGAAAGAGTTCTGTTTGCCAAAGGTAAGGAAGCAAGATTCAGAGGATCTCATTCCTGTGGAACTTACCTTTATATAGAAACGACGAGATACGTGCTGGCGATGTTAACATGACATTTGGTTGTGGTGGTGGAAGACCTTGATCAAATTTGAATTCGAGAGGATACATTTAGGTTCGTGTTCTTAATCGGGAGTGGGCACTGTGTTGACGTTCAGGGGGTCATTTTTAATAGGGTGAAGTAATAACGATTGACTAAATTTTAATTGGTGCTATGATGGGTTATAAATGAAGGAGCTGCGTGTATCCTATCTCATACATGATAGGACTATGACAACAAGGCAGGGAACTATTCGGATAATCACCGGGAAGGTTGCAAAGTTTCTCTCTACATGCCTATTGAAAAAAAATGTTGGGACACTTTTGTGTTATAAATGAAGTTCCCTACCTTAATGTTAGAGGTATGGGAGTGGCAGAAGATATGCAGACCATATGGGTGCTTTTGAGATAACAGAGAGTTATATTATTATGTTACATGAGAGAGAATAAAGTCTTGTGGGGATTAAGAGAGAGCAAGATATAACATGTGTGCGAATGTTGGAGGTTAAATTTTTATTCAGAAGGTAGCTGACGACATGGTTAGTTAATAGCTTAAAAGAAGTTGGATTTAGTTTAGCGACGTACTATGATGGACTCATGATGCTGTTATTGTCTTGAAAAGGTTGGCTGGTGATTTTATTCTTGGTTGTGCTTTTTATACATGGCCCGAGAGCTCTGGTCTAATCTAAGAGGTTAGTTGTTTTTAAGAGGGAGGCTTTTATTTATGGGTGGGGACTTGAATGTTACAGTTTCATCTTTGATCGTCTCGATTAGATCACTTCCTGTGAAGACTTTAATCTGTGCAACCTCTACATGGTTCTCACTGAAGAATTATTAAAAATCCTGGCTATTATTATAGTGGTAAGTATACAATCCAACTAGATCACCAAGTACAGGAAGGTAGTTAAGCCAAATGAATGATACATTGACACAACATATCAACCATATTAAACTCCTCTAATGTAATTAGAAGTTCAGTCATGCGGTTGCATAAATAAGTACATCATGCATTAGTTCCCTACCTTGCTATGATTATCCTTCCCAAAATATGCCAATATGTGGTGCCGAGTACGTCATGCAATTAGAAGTTTAGTTATGAATAATGCATAAATAAGTTGAAATAACAAATACATAGTCTTGTAAATTCAAAAATTTATAATATACCAATATACTAATTATCTTACTTACCCAGTCAGGTTGTGATGAACACATTCTCTCGAATCAGCGAACCCCTCTAGTGGGGTATCCCTGATTTAGGGGGGATGGTATTGCGGATATCCATATGGTTTAAAAGGTTTTTGGATAGAAGGGTGGTTGTTGGGAGGGTTTGTTATGATGTGACTTTATTTGAATTTGAGAGAATGATTGATTTGGATTGTTTATAAGTATTAAAATGGAGAGATAGATGTATAATTTTTTGGGAGTATGAGTGAGGGAAGTGATGTGAGTTAACTGAAGGGATCATGAGAAATGATGTGAGTTGATTGGAAAAAGAGAGACAAGGGATGTGGGGTTGGCTTGCTAATCCCACTCACCTGATTCATTAAATGGGTGTTGGTTGAGGGGTGCCCCACCAAATGGAGGGGCATCCTTCCAGTCAAACGGCCCCTTAAACCTCCAAGATCTCTCCAATGCTTCAAAAATACCAAAAGCTCTTAAGAAATCTTGTCAACATCAAGTATCATGTGAAACAAGCAAAATGGTGAAGGCTGGGTGGATATGATTTGGGGTCGGGGGGATTTTAAGGCTGTCTGCTAGTGTTTATGCTGTTTGTGTTGGCTGTAGATGCCTAGGCAGTGGGAGTTATGATTGTATGTGCTATGGGGAGGTTGATAGGTTTAATTGGAATGGTGAATGTGACATTATCTTCCCAATAATACTGTATGTAGATAACATGATGTAGTTCGTTGAAAGAGAATGTGAGTAGGCTTGAGCTGCCAAGGTTCTTCTAAACATTTTTGGAGAAGCTATGGGATTGAGGGGAAATTTAAAACATTAACCTTATTTCATTCCATATAGATGACCATACGAGTCTTTTTTGCGCTGTCATCTTGTTTGCCTCCACACAGTGCCTGCCAGTTTGTACATGTGATTGCTATTGGTGTCCAGCTCCTTAGAATTACTAGTGTGCTACTTTTAGGAAGGACTTCCAAAGCCCATCCCTCTTTGGAACTCTCCATCCTATCCAGAATATGCTTGTTATCTTGTCTACCTCTTCTGGGCGCCTACCGATTTCGTACTTTAGATTGCCATTCTTCATTACCGCTAAAGTGGTGGGAGTGCTTTCTACATGTGGGAGCCTAGTAATTATGAAAACAGTCTTGTCCTCAAGGCCAATATATACATGTTGATCTTTCCTCCGCCCGTTGGAAAGGAGTAGATTGCCAACAATGAAGAGTAAAGTGTGCTAACCTGTGGAGGATGTGAACCCTTGGTTCAAAGAACTTGAGGACCTGAAAGCTGCCCCATTTTTAAGTTTGTGGCGAGACTAGTACATTACAAGTTGGTTTTTTTTGTAGACAAGGATGAACCATGGACCTTGATGAGCAGCGTAGACTGCTGCCATGTCGGTTGTTGTTCATGGGGGGTGTTGTGAGGAAAATCCCTTGCAATTCTTCTAATGCAAAAATTGGAGGATGGTACAAGGTTCCATTTGGGTTGGATGATTGGTCTGGGCTGGCAGGATTGGAGAGCTCTATTCTAGATTCTAATTACAATTAGAAGCCATTTTTCATGCATACATTGCAGATTTTTGGTTGAGTTCGACAGGTGAAGTTAGGCTTTGGGCTCTATACTAGATTCTAATTACAACTATACTAGATTTTAATTACAATTAGAACCCATTTTTCGTGCATACATTGCGGATTTTTGGTTGAGTTTGACAGGTGAAGATGGGGTTTGGGCTCCCAGATTCAGCTCGTCATTATCTGATGCTTGCTTTTTGGAACCGTGTTCTCTTTGATTTCCTTTATTGGAGGGTGAAAGCCTTATGCTGACCCCCCTGATTGCTGGGAGTGGGTACTTTCTCGATGGCAAAAACCTATAAAGTTACTGGCATGAGCTGTATATCTAGACGTGGTTTTCCTGAGAGAACTTTGGGCTTATACGGAAGGTAGAGGTAGCACCAAAGATATAGTTTTAATGTGGTTGGTGAGAAGGAGAGTGGATACCTAGGTGTACAAACAATGGTAGGCATCTTTGGCAGATACCTTTTGTCCTTTTTGACTGGTAGCTAAGAGGATGTTGATCATTTGTTTCTGTGTCTCCCTTCTATACAGAGGTATGAAGAAGATTGGACCTTTCGTGGCTGGACACGACCTCTTCGGACAATTCCTGGCACAATTTTTATATAATGAAGGAGACATAGTGGCAGTTCTGCTTTTATAAGGAGTCAAGTACAGGTCCGTGCCTTTTGTGGTTGTTAGAGAAACTGCCAGCAATAGCCCCCAATATCACCATAATATCCACATTCGCAATCATCAACGATATGATCCATAGCATCGTGCCTCCAAGCAGCGATGGAGATCCCAGCAATCCTCCAGGCCCTCCATCGCGAAGAAGAAATAAACTCCAGATCCACAGGAAGTGCTTGTCATGGCAGCGATGGTGCAACACTCGCCAACTACAGGCTTCAGGCAACTCCGCCCATGTAGATCAGCGACTCCAGGTGCTGCTACTCCATGTGAAGAGGCTGCTCCTCTCTCCAACGGTCTGTGCTAATCTGCAGTGGTCTTCCTCAATCCAGAAAGGCGGCGGTGTCATGGCATCGAAGACGAAAAGGGATTGCTGCTCCCCATTGGTACTGTGTGATGGGTTCTTCAAAACCCATTGAAAGATAAAAGTTCTAAGCCTTCTCCCACTATGAGTAGGGTTGGCTAGATAGATTCTTGCTCAAATCCATGTTGAAAGATTCGGCTATTTTTTACGCTGGCTGTCGACTACCTAACGCAGCCCCTGCAAGAGGGGGATTTGAACCCTAGTCTTTTGGGTGGTAGACACACTGCACTACCACCAGACCATTTAAGTGGGCACGTCCATCGAAAGATCCCACAACAAAAAAAGACATGGACTCAAGGAGGAACGGCGCTGTTTGGGTTCTCCAGAAGCCTCAATCGAAGAGGTTGGGGTTTCCTCGTGGGAACCTTAGGCGCATGAGATCTTGGTTTTTGGGCCTTCGGCTGCTGCTTTGCATCTAAATAAAATAAAAGGGGGTAGCAAATGAGGGCTATTATTCCAGGCCCAGTTGGTCATGGTCCAACAGGGCTATAGTGCCCAGGTTTAAGTTCTGCTATATTCAGGCCCAACATGGGCTATTGCAAAGAAGAAAAAGATGATGCTCAATTAGGTTTTGACGTAACAAAAAAAGGAGTCCGGATTGCAAAAAGAGAGAGAGAAAAGCTGGGAAAAAAAGGGCACGACTTTAAAAAATAAAAAGAGGAAGAAAAGTCAAAAATAGAAAACAGAAAAAAACATGTTTTGGTTTCATTCTTCGAACTTTATGATTTAGAGTCAAATTCCTAAGTAGTACCTGGGTATTACTTAAATACTCAGGTTCAACGATTTTTTTTTATTCAAAAACTACACCCCTTAAGTTTTTTTTACCCAGGAAATACATATGTGTCGCATTTTGGATATGCGCTATAGATAACGCATATTCAATATGCGATATTGAGCCTAAATAAGGCCCGCGCTCAGCGGCCTTGCCATTTCCCAGCCCCTTCGTTCTCCTGCACCCGTGCCGCCCCCTACGCCCACTTCGCCACCCGCGTCTTGTGATCTCCTCCTCTCTCAAAAACGCCCGTTTTGGTCACTCCTAGCCCCGCGGAACACTCCTTTTCCGTGGTTTCACTGATTGGCACCGTCCTAGCCGCCCCCGCGTCTCATTAGGGCTAATCCCTTGTTGCGAACAATTGGACTTGGTAAAACGTTTTCTTTAGTTATTGTTTGTATCATATGCATATTATTTTCATTTGTCGAATGTATGACGTTTGCTTGTACGTTGTGTCACGTATTAGGTTAGAATGGAGCAGTTGTATTGTATGTGTCATTTGAGTAGTACACTCATGTGTGGATCGTCAACCAACGTAAGGGGGTTTGTGTTGACTGCTAATATGACGTTCGATGAGATGTTGAACTTGGTTTACCGTAAGTTCAACTTGGATGTTGACAGTCAAAAAATCCGATTATTACATCGCATCCCTCGAGGCCCAGGGGAGGAACCGTCATTTTCATCTATTGTCGATGATGGTGATGTGCAGGCAGTTCTTGTGTACACTCGGACCATTGGGAAATCAATGCCTACCGATATTTATGTTGAAGATGTATCTGTGAGCGAAGTCCCCACTGTTATGACTAACAAGGAACCGTCTGGAGTCTCGAGCACACAAGCAGCAGTTGTCCGCAGCACGCCACCAAGAAATGTCCCAACCATGGGACCCTACTTTGATACGGATGCGTCTGTAACGCAGCCAAGCACGGTTCAGGATTTGGGCTTGAGTGAGCCGTTGCTGCGAGAGGTTAACCGGATGGATCAGGATTTCATCCCTTGGGGGACCGATGATGACCTGGAAGAAGGTAGCGAAGATGTCGAAGATGATCTGATGGACGAGGAAATCCCAACTGATGAACAAACCACGCATACTATTACACCCCGTATACCCTTTTTTGGGGTTAGAGGGTCAAATACTCGTTCAACATATGAAGACGACATTCGAAGCAAGTCTAGACTTGATGGTGTTGCTGATGAAATCCGCAAGGGTAGGACGTTCAAATGTAGTCCAAACCTGGCCATTGGCATTAGAAACATGCAATTGGCTATGAGCACAGACCCGAAATACTTGTCTATTTACATTAGAAACATGCAATTGGCATGCTTTTTCAAGGGTTTTTAGAAACATGAAATTCCATAGCCCAGACCTGGCCAGTCATTTTCGAGGGAAATTCCCTGGAAAGATGTCGCATATTGAAAATGCGTTATCTGTACTCTCTACGGGCTATCAGAACATTGGTCGAAACCATGCCTTTTGGAGGAAAATTCCCTGGAAAGATGTCGCATATTCAATATGCGTTACCTGTACTCGCCTCATTTTTAAGGGAAATTCCCTGGAAGGATGTCGCATATGCAACATGCGTTATCTCCTCAGAACATTTCGAGACCAGTCATTTTCGAGGGGAATTCCCTGAAAATATGTCGCATTTTGAATATGCGTTATCGATAGCGCATATCCAAAATGCGACACATACATAGTTCCTGGATAAAAAAAAACTTAAGGGGTGTCGCATGTTCAACATGCAACACCTCTGTAGTTTTTGAGTAAAAAAAACATTATGTAGAACCTGGGTATTTAAGTAATTCCCAGGTACTACTTAGGAATTTGACTCTTATGATTTATGTTCTTATTCTATCAAGTATGGGAGAATGGGGGAGTGAGAGCATGGCATATTTTTCTATTGAGACATATGTAAAGGATTTTTTCTTCGTCCATCATCTTCTACTCGTGGCTCATCAAAAAGCGATTTTATCTCCAGGGTCCCCAATATGGGAAGACCAAGCTTAGGTTTCACGTATTGGAGAGATCCAATTACACATCTATTACATACTTTGACAGTGGTAATATGGGCGCTATAGATGAAATGAATTGATGTTGTATAGAAAGTGTATTAGAAAATGTGCTCAACACATTACTGGAGTTCTTGGGTGGGAGGGGTCTTGTAATTGCATGTAATACACATTTATCTCATGCAACAATTTTTAGATGACCATGCAAGTCTAACAGTCACCCTTTGGCTTCTAAAAAAGCAATCATTCTTGATGCTTTAATTCCAAAAAAACAAATAATAATTTTATATATCACCTCCTGAGAAACCAATAAAACCTAGTAGAATGGAAAATACTTTCCACATAGGGTGACTGTTCACTAGGAACGCTGTCCTAATTTAACAGTTTGTCTTCCTTTTAAGATCAGTATGTTTTCTAATATTAGAACTTATCTGATTTTCTGTTTCTATTTAGTAGGTGCAAATGCTGAAAGCCATGTGACAAAGAAGTCACGGGCTCCAAGTCTTGGAAACAGCCCCTTGTAAAACAAAATGGAGGCTGTGCATGATGCATCAAAAGAAGACCCTTCGCCAGACCTCACATAGCATGACCTTATGCATTGGGCTTTCCCCTTTTTCCGTTTCAATATAGTAGTTTATATTCACAATATTGTAAAATTATTGTTTTATTATCTATCTATCTATTTATTTATTTAAGAAGTCTCCTATTTTTTAAACTATCTTAACATGATTTACTATTTAATTGCTTCCAACTTTTCCGGAGCACAGGGTTGGAAGCTTCAGTCACTGGGCTGCTGATTAATTAATCTCTGTAGTTAAATTTGCACGTGGCAGTGATATAGGTAACACTATATTTGTAATTCGTGCAATGCACTGCTTGTCTAATCCACATTCTTTAAACTGGTTGTATGGCAGACGCCACCTTTAACTTTGATAGCAAAGATGCGAACCAAAACTACTTGTATTTAGTTTCTATTAGATAATAGACATTGCTATTGTATCCTCATAGGTAGCGGTTTTTTAGGTAAAAGAGGATAGGTGTCCAAAATGATGCGGGCCTAGAATTTATATTAATAAATTATAGAAATACAAAGATCATGACTCCGAAAAGCCTTAGTATACTCCATTATATTTTCGTCACAAAACCTTTCCCATCAGAAAACAACCCCATTATGATTCAACCACAAGCCCCAAATAATGGCCAACAACTTAACCGATTATGTGACGTACGTCGAAAATGATGATGCACTGCCTCAAAAGACATCCAGAATCCTGCCATGCGGGAGGTGTCCACCTATCTTTATAGCTTGATCACAAAAGAAAAACAGATGATTTACATCTTTAGAAGCATTAGTGAACAGCAAACATGCATCATTAGTCATTTTATTATTCACTTTATAAGATTTATTCAGCACATGTCCCCTTCTCAATGACCATATAAAACTTTAACTATGAAGGGAGCTTTAGAACCAGATCAGTCTGCAGTCTCGCATCAGCTCACCAAGATCAAAACTAAAGGTGGAGACAACACCTCGTATGCCTTTATGCCTGAGAACTCTCCCTCATACCAGCATTAAATAGTCACCGATGATGGATCCTCAACATTGTAAGGCAAGTTCGACATCTGCGAAGTTGACGCCCCAGATTCGAAATACCAATACGAAAAGGAGCCTTAGAACTAACATACCAAGCATCAACAAACATTAAAGTCTCGATTGCCAACCAAATAAAAAAGACTAGGTAACCAATAAACATACGAACCCATCCTCTAAGTAGTTATCCATACAGAACATTTTGGAGCACATATTGCGGTCACCTATGCAGATAAACACGTAGTAATACCATAAATACTCCGCACCAACTTACAAAGCACGCCCTTGCTTTCCACCAAAATTCTCATAACTCACTTCACAAGAAGAACCAATACTCCTTCAGAGTTCACACGCCAACTCCAATTCCTCGAAAGGATGTGTCGTCGACTCCTAGTCAACCAAAGGAATGCCATGGCCCTCTTGCCTTGAATTGGATTTGCAATTTTTTTCGTAAGTGACTCATCATTTAATTGACCAACCTTTATAGGTAGTGATATTGCACACAGTTTAGTTATAATTTGTTCATTTTGACCATTATTTAAAGTTGAACTTTAAATGATAAACCAGTGATGTAGCAAAATAAGCTCCTTAGCAATACTTCATTCCATTAATTCTTTGATTCTAGAGGTATAAGCACACATCTTAAAGTTTGAAAAGCTTTGTTGTAAGTTTTAATTTCAGTGGATCTTCCTCTCATCTTGGATAGAAGTCTCTACAATTTTCTGTTCTTTTTTCCTCTATTCTATAGGTTTAGAGTACTCTAGAAATCTATTGTATTTTCTATCATGTTGTTTAACTTATCTATAGAATAGGTCTTTGGCTAGTGAAACGAAACAGCCATGAACAAGATGACATTTTGACTAAAAGAAAGCTCATCCCCACTGATCTCCTTCTTTTGCTGTCCCATGTCTTCCATATCTCTCCCCCATCTCTCTCTCTCTCTCACTTTTACCCTCTTCTCCATCTCTATCTCTCTCTAATCTCATCCCTCACTCTTTGTTTTTCTATTTCCTTCCGATCTCTTACTCACCCATCTCTTCCTTCTCTCTCATCTCTTCTCCATCCCGCTCATTCTCCTCCGTTTCATTACTCTACCTTTTTCTCATTTGTCTCTCTTTGTCCCTCTTCGTCATCAAAGATTACTCTCTTTCTCATTCTCTCCCCATCATTCTCTATCTTCCCCTCCACCTCTCTCACATTTCTTGCCTTACTCTCACTCTTTCTTATTCTCTTCCTCCCATCCTTTCAAATTCACCTCATCACCACCTCTCCTCTTATTACCTTTTTCATGAGTAGTCTGTCTACCTCTCTCCCACCTCCCTTATCTCTCGATTCTTCTTTGCCATTCCATCTTTTCTTCTCCTTAATTTCCCTTTATATTTTATTTTCATTTGCAGACATTTGCTTTTCCTTTCAAAATTCTTTCTGTTTCCTTGTCCCTCTACCATATTCTCAATTTTCCATTCTTTTATCTATATCAAGTTGTATCAGAGCAAGGCATCGAAGACACTCACACAATTTGTAAATCTTGTGAACTACATATGGATGATGCAAACATAAAGTAGATGTCAACAGTTGTCATATTTCGATTGCAAGTTAACATAAATACACAAGTCTTGCATGTAGATCCTCACATTTTAATCCTTGATTTATGAGTCTTATGTGAAGATCTTGCAGTCTTTGAATTAGTAGGAGATGATATTAGAGCCATGAAGCAGAAGGAACAAGAAAATTTAGCATCAACCATTGAACCAACATCATTTGAGGCCATTCTCGTGTCTTCAAGGAAGACAACCGTCATAGTCTCCAACAACAATGATCAATAACATGTATCATGACTCTTTTATAGATTCTTCTATTGTGGAATTACCTGTTTTGTATCTGGATAGAATCTCTAATTATGGAAATCCTATGAAGCTAGTGTTTCATTCCACCCGACACGGCAAAGAAAGAAGAAATCATAGAAAATCAAAAGCTAAAGGAAATTGCAAAGAGATCCAATCACTATGGAATTTTATACGAAGTTATAAAATTTTCATAGGTGCAAGAAGAACACCAATATGTGAATATTTGCAGAGGAATGTTCTTTTGTTGAAGTTTGCTGGAATATTGAAGGTATATAAGATTTATAAGCAAGTCCTCAGCCGCCTTAAATTTTGTTGATTCCGAGTATTCAACATGATCTAGCGTAAAAAGGCAACACACCGGCAGAGAATTTTTTGAAGCAAAGGGGAGCTAATGCAGCAAAATAAGCCCCTCAACAATTCACATCCCATTATTTTTTTGATTTTATTAGCCTAAGTATAAATCTTAAAGTTTGAAGCACTTTGTTGTAAATTGCACTCTAATTACATAGAGGAAATGATCTAGACTCCTCTTCCTTAAGGTTAGAAGTCTCAGTAATTTTTTCGTTTCCCTGCTTCTTTATCGGTTTAGAATACTCTAAAATACTTGCCAGAGTTACTATTATTTCTATTTTATTTGAGTCCTGTAACCGTTCATGGTTATTCATGTACTTTTCCCCTTTTTGCTCTCTAGGGTTTTCTCTCTATTTAGGAGATCCTAGACTCATGGAATAAAAAAACCATTCATTCTCTTCTCCACAATATTATACTATCTACACCGCTTTATAGTCCTGCTATAAAATGGACCTTTGGCTAATCAAATGAAACAATGAAGAAGAGGATGTCATTCCAAGTGAAATAAAAATTTATCTCATTCTTTGTCTCCATTCCTCCATTTGGCTCCCTCTCTCTCTCTCTCCCAACTCTTTTTTTTGAAAGATAAGTTGGGTGAACTCCCAAGGTGGGAGCTACCGCTATATATTGATTAAGGGTAGTACAAGTTAGCTCGAGGCCCAAGAATTGTAAAGGGCGTTACAGTGAATCAAAACATTTTCGGGATAGAATCTAACGCTCTTAAAGATACATTCATTTTTCCCTTGCCAAATCGCCCATATCGTAGCAAACACTATAGAGATATCGTCTGTAGAGCCTAACCCGACCCTCCTGATGGACTGCCAAAATATCGGTGTGTTGGGGCAAAGCTTTCTACTAAGAACATCTCTCTCCCAACTCTTCCCTGTCTCTCTCCCCCATTTCTCTCTCTCCCTCTCATTTTTCACTCGTCCATCTCTCTATCCCTCTCCGATCTCTTCCCTTTCTTTCTCTCTATCTCCCTCTAAAGTCTTTCTCACCCATCTCTTCCTTCTCTCTCATCTCTACCTTATTCTCTCCTTGTTTCTCTTCATTCTTCACTCTACATATTTCTCACTCTCCCTCTTCGTCATTGAAAATCTCTCTTTCTCACTCTCTCATCATCTCTCTCTCTCTACCCTTCCGTTCTCTTGCATTTCTTTCTTTACTCACTCTGTCTCATTCTCTTCTTTGCAAACTCTCCCCATCACCACTTCTCTTGTCCCCCACCCAATCTCGATTCTTCACTGGCCCTTCCCTCTTTTCTTCTTTCTGTCATTTCCTCTGCATACCTTTGCTTTCCCTTTCCGAAATATCCTTTCTTTCCTTCATCTTTATCTCATTCTCAGCTTCCTCTTTTCTGTCCAGTTAAACTAGCACGCATGCTTTCTTATGCTAATTTTAATTATTTTCCTGGTCATTGCAGGTTTTCAGAATCTGAATACAATATATAAAATTTTACAATGCTTATCAAATTTTCTCTGATTCCACCTTCTTTCCAAATGGAGGATCACAGATTTGTGCTGTGATGTGATGGGATATGAAACCAAAGCAACCAACATTCTTAGCTATGCTTGATTTTGCATGTATGGTTTTTTGACCTATTTAGGTGTAGGTTGGGTTACTTCATGTCCATGTGGATTGTAATGGAAGTAGATGCTTTATAATGGATATGAATGAAGGATCTTGTCATGATATTTCTCCACAACTTTTCTGCTTTGTTATTGGGGAAATTATTGTTCGTGGCTGTTTACAGTCTGTAGCTATATGTGTGCTCAACTTTTATCAAGTTTGTACTGGAATTTGCGGAGATCCAGCCTTTTGTTTCATGGTCTGGTCTATTCATTTCCATTTGTGTTGTACTCAGGTGCTCTATTCATATGTTGGTAGGTAGTTATTAATATCGTCAACAGGAAGGGGACATTGCTGTCCTTTTTGGGCATTCCTTTATCAGGATTTTGTAATTGAAAGGCTCTTTTCTGTTTTCGGCATAGAGTGGAGTGGGAGCATTGTTACCTCTTTGATATTGCTATACAGTACAGTACACATCTAGTAGTTACATATTCATACTGTTTTAACTTGCATTTTTGTGAACCCCTTAGGATCCGGGTACCCGTTTACGACAAAATTCGCAATATTTTATTCACATGAGATCACACAAGTCGCAGAAAAAAAGGGAAAATTATTCGCGCAATTATGACATTCATTTCCATCACATAACCACAAAGTAAAAGAGACAATGGCACCTGAAATTCATTTCATTAATTTTCATATCAATTTACAACATGTACAAGGATCTTCCATTTACAACATATATCCCAAAGTGTGATACAAAAGAGATAGCATTTACATCACTATCTGAACAAAAACTGAGACCAAGTAATTCATACCGTCTAGTGTATACTCTGTCTCCAGGAAGCATGTATAGCTACTGAGCTGCTACTAAACTGCAGGCTGTTTGCCTGCCAAACACGTTAGGAAAGAAGAGGCGTCAGCAATTGCTGGTACCTCCCAAAAACTTATAAAAATAACTAGACATTTAATATATGCAAAAGCAAACAAGTAGAAAGGTGGAAAGTAAAGTTTACATCTACTTGCGTAATTAAAAAGGTTTTTCAGGCTATTTGTAAGCATCTCAAATGTTTGTCCCATAACCCAACATTTCCCACATGTGACATATTTATATAGTAGTTGAGTATTCATGAGTGTATGAGTGTAAGCACATATATCATTTTCTTCAGAGATCACGTTGGTGAGTGATAATGGAAAAGGTAAGATTGGAAAAATCTCTTAATTTATTTAAACTCTTAAATAGAGAGAATAGTCATTTCCTACTAATCCCAACTTTTGATCGTAACTTCTTCAATTCTTAACTTTAATGTTTCAGATATAACTCCAGATGATGTAGATGTAGATATGGATGATCCAGATATAGAATCGCCATGTCTGTTGGCGAAGTAAACTCAAGCGGTGAAGAAGCCTACAAATGGCTCTTCCGTCTCGCCCTCTAGTTGGAAGGACGGTCCAATAGAGGGATAGGTCTACTCCCCAGCTACGCCACTGAGACGGGTGAGAGAGACATTCTAGAAAAGTCACTCTAGAAACCTGCCTGACTAGTACGGGCGGACGAGCTCGTACGTAAAACTGAAAACCAAGGATCCCCCGCCTGGGTATCCTAAAACAGAGGGTCAGCGGAATGGTCTAAAGTCAGGATCCCAACGAGGCGTAAAGCACTGCGAGCTCGCGTAAAAACCGAAAAGGGACTGGGATCCTAGACCCGCGCACTTGGCGGCCGCTGCCCTAACTGGGCTTCCTTTCTTCCGCCCAGTTGAGGGTCACCGCGCCCTCGCACAGTCAGGTGTAAGGGTCAACGTGACTGGCACTATTAATTGTCATCACTGATTTATTGTCCACCATATATACTTATTATCACCATTTAACAAGCTAAATGTGTATATCAAACTCATGATTTATTATAGGATGACACATACACTTAGTTTCCATTTTAGTCATGATGCCAAGACAACTACATAAACCACTTAAAAATGAGTAATCATATAGACAGGTATTGTCATAACTGACTTTGATATAGACATATGATTCTATTACATGATACTCACACTGTAGGTTTATTTATTTATCACTTCCTCTTATTATAAGATTTGCTACAATGTCTAAGGATTATATTTTAGTTGTAACCCAAAATTTAAAGAACTCTTTCTTTAAAAGTTATTCGGAATATTCTTAAATCAACTCTGATAAATATTAGAGAGAAATGGAATCTGGCATATGCCATTTGTATTCAGTGATGTTCAACCAGAAACAACTGCTTAATAGGAAAAACAAAAGTTGATTATGGTCCCAACTTCAGTGGCCTTGAGTTCTAAAATTTTCTAGGTGAGGAAATTGAATGTTTAAAAATTTATAAGGTCTCAGTCCGTAATGCATGATAATGACCTATATATCTATAGAGAGACTTATTGTTAATATACTCCATACCCCAGCAAGCTTTTGTACAAGCTTCACTAGTACTCCCATGTTTCTTACCTCATATTTTTTTCCTTATCCAACTACTAGGTATAAGATCACATATAATCACATCTTTCTATTTATAAATGCATGGTTGCATGCTCGTAAATTTTCATGCTCAAGTTTTTCTTGGAGCACACTAATTATCTTGACATATATCCTAGACTTATTCCTTATGTCAGAAATTTATTTTCTTTTTAAAATTTTGTAATATGGTTAATTGATCCATTTTTATTTACCATTTCAAATATCAAGGCCAGATTGTGGTTTGGTCCACATTGGATTTTATGTTATGACCCTACAACACTAAAATAATAGCAATCTAATACGAATTAAAATATGACCTGTCGGAATGCTATTGCGGTCCAGTTTGGGTGAATCAAACAACGTGTATAACTCTGATCCAATGATAAGGTGTGTGTGTCTAGATATGGCCACTGAAATTAATATGGAACAATTGTGATATGAGTAATTATTTCATTTAATATAGTTTGAGAAATTTGCATACTTGGGACTGCAATATAACTCTTGTAAAACTAATGATATCTGTGTGGAATATTTGTTTTGAGTTCTGTGAATAATAATAACATATTCACAAAAGTTGGATATTGCTAAAATTTTTTGGGTTTATAAACAAATTAGTCCTTAAAAGAGCTGATTTCAGGATTTGATAGAAAGATTTACTTATTAAAGAAGGTACTAATCTGTAGAATCCATGGAGCGCAGCAAAAGAAAGAGTTGAGATAGTGCATGTATGGCAGCAAAGAGGCTATGGAATGTACCTTTGATTAGATCTTCAAATTCTAAAGATCTAACATGCATGCAGTGGCTTTTTGGTCACTGGATAGCAGCTCCAACAGCTGAAATAGTTGCTGGACAGCAACTATTTGCATAAAAATGAGAGAAAAAGTTGGAAATTTGGAAGAAAAAGGGAGAAGAATGATTGGGGATGAGATCTTACTTTGGAAAGAAAGTAGAGAGGAATATTTGCACCTTCAAAATCTTTCAGATTTGAAGATATAGCATGCAGCTTTGGCTCTGCAACAGGAGGGCTGGAGCTGAGAGTTCTCACGGCTGGAATTTGCAAGGGAAAATGGGGATTTACCAAGGTTTGGGTGGTCTATATATAAGGGTAGAGGGTCTTAGTTGTTGGCCAAGTAGAGAAAAGAAATTCCAATTGGAAAGAAATGGAAAAGACAAGTGGAGTTTGCTGGAATTTCCGGCAGCAATCTGCTGTTTCTTAAATATTATTTATTTATTTTTTTAAACCAAAACTCTCATTATTTGAGATACTAAAATTGACCGTAAACGCGCATCGGACCTCGGATTTCGACGCACAATATCTTGAATTGATCGTATCGGGTCGACGATCGATTTGAGTACAATGTTGATATACTTTTGATCGGGTTTGGATGCCCGAATTTTCGTGATACGATTTCGGTTTGAGGTTAAATTTTTTGATTTTAAAATATCAAATGGCCTCCGATTGACGAACGGTCGATTCCGTTGGTCTTGTTTCGTCGAATCGGATCTAATGACGGTCTTGATTCATTTCGCGGTTTCCGAATTTGCGTCGCGGCTTTTTCGCGGCGTGCATTACGAAGTGACCGATTTTTGATCGATTTCACCCGAACAACTTTTGATTCACTACCAATTGGTCATTTTAGGTTGGTTAGTATTGACCAACAACTTTATTGGGTTATTCGGACCTTATTCGGGTCGAGTTCGGGTTTGTAGAAATCCGGATGTTACACTTATAAAAACCTCAAAAGGAGTCTCGTCCTCGAGACTCGAGTCAAGGTTAATAAGTATCTTGTTTGGATTTATGAACCCATAAAAACCTCAAATAGAAATCAAGCCATATTTTTTTAATATATATTTAATTACAAATGCTTGTTTCAATTATTACCTCAGAAAAGCTGCGGGTATCGTGCCCGCATGTCCGCTTCGGTCTCCCACGTCGCCTCTTCGACGCCATGTCGGTGCCACAACACCTTGACCAATGGAATCTCTTTGTTGCGAAGCTTCTTCACAGCACGATCAAGTATCTGGACTGGCTTCTCCTCATAAATCAGATCTGGCTCCACATCTAGATTCTCATAATTGTTGATGTGCTGAGGGTCGTGCACATACTTCCTCAGGTTGGATACGTGGAAGACATCATGGATAGCTGAAAGATGTGGGGGAAGGGCTACTCGGTAGGCCATCCCTACTCTCGCAAGAATCTCAAACGGACCCACATATCGCGGTGCGAGCTTGCCACGAACACCAAATCTCTGTACTCCCTTCATGGGAGATACATGGAGAAATACCCAATCTCCCACCTGTAATTTATAGGAATGTCATTAGTATGTGATTGAGTTGAGTATATATGAGTTATAATTGAATAAGTTAAGAGGAATTAATTAGATTACCTGAAACTCTATGTCTCTCCTCCGACGATCCGCATAGCTCTTCTGGCGACTCTTTGCCGTCAGAAGCCTTCGTCTGACAAGATCAACAGCTCTCGCGGTCTCCTCCAGGAGATCTATGGAATATAAAGCATGATCGCCTACCTCACGCCAACTGAGAGGTGTGAGGCATCTCCGCCCGTATAGGGCTTCGAATGGTGCCATGCCAATACTGGAGTGATAGCTGTTGTTGTACGTGAATTCTATCAAAGGCAAATGGTCTTCCAGGACCCTTTCCACTCCAAAGTGCATGCGCGAAATAGATCCTCAAGCGTTTGAATGGTTCGCTCACTCTGTCCGTCTGTCTGCGGATGGTATGCAGAACTCATCTTCAGCTCTGTCTGTAGTGCTGACATGAACTGATGCCAATAATGAGATGTAAATCTCGAATCCCTGTCAGACACCACCTCTCGTGGTATACCATGTAATTTGATGATGTTCTGCATATACAATTTGGCCAATCTGGATGGAGTATAAGTCGTGTTGACAGGTATGAAATGGGCTGACTTGGTCAACCTATCAACAACGACCCAAATGAAATCATGGTCACCTGGTGTCTTCGGCAATCCTGTGACAAAATCCATCGAAATGCTCTCCCATTTCCACTCAGGAATGGGAAGAGACTGCAGTAATCCTGGTGGTCTCCTGTGCTCAGCCTTGACCATCTGATAGGTCATGCATCTGCGGACATGCTGTGCCACATCGCGCTTCATTCCATCCCACCAGAAATGTCGACGCAGATCACGGTACATCTTGGTACTCCCTGGATGGATAGATAATCGTGACCTGTGTGCCTCATCAAGAATATCTCTGCGTAGCTGCTCGTCATTGGGTACAACAACCCGTCCTGCCTTCCATAAAATAGACTCTGCCACGACAAAATCATCAAATTCATCCTTGACGGCGCGCATGTATCTATCATGAATCCAAGGATCGGATTCTGGCCCTCTACAATACGATCCTAAAGACTACTGTATCAAGGAGGCACGGCGGTAGAAATGGATGCACTCTTCTGAGGACGCCAATCGGTCAAAGCTGCAAGTGTATCCCACGTGTATAGCCAGTTCGCCGTACCCTCTGCATGCACTCTCCTACTAAGTGCATCAGCCACCACGTTTCCCTTACCGGGATGGTAAGAGATTGTGTAATCATAATCCTTCAGCAATTCGAGCCATCTGCGTTGTCTCATGTTCAGCTCCTTCTGATCAAAGATGTACTTCAGACTCTTGTGATCCGTGAAAATCTCGAAGTTCACCCCATATAGATAGTGGCGCCATATCTTCAAGGCAAAGACAACTGCCACCAACTCCAAGTCATGTGTGGGGTAGTTCCGCTCGTGCGGTCTCAACTGCCGTGATGCGTAAGCAATCACCTGTCCTCTCTGCATCAACACTGCTCCTAGACCTTCTCCAGATGCATCTGTGTATACTGCATAGTCCTGAGTGCCTGAAGGAAGAGCAAGAATAGGCGCTGTAGTCAACCTCTCCTTCAGTGTCTGGAAGGCCTGCTCACATGAATCGTTCCAAATGAATGGAACTCCCTTCTGCGTCAATCGTGTCAATGGACGGACGATGCGTGAATATCCACTGACGAAGCGTCTGTAATAACCTGCTAATCCGAGGAAGCTCCGAATCTGAGTAACTGTCTTGGGCTGCTACCAAGACATAACTGCATCAATCTTCGCAGGATCAACCGCGATACCTGCTCCAGAAATGACGTGCCCCAAAAATGAGACCTGGGATAACCAGAACTCACATTTGCTCAACTTGGCATATAGCTTGTGCTCTCGCAATGTGTCCAAAACAATCCGTAGATCATTCGCATGATCCCATTCATTTCGTGAATAAATGAGCACATCATCGATGAACACTACTACAAACTTGTCCAAGTATGGACGGAAGATCCGGTTCATCATATCCATGAAAGCCGCAGGTGCATTGGTGAGCCCAAACGGCATCACCACAAACTCGTAATGTCCATAGCGAGTCCTGAAAGCTGTCTTCGGAATATCTGACTCACGAATCCTTAGCTGATGGTAGCCTGAGCGAAGGTCGATCTTCGAGAAAACCGAAGATCCCTGGAGCTGGTCAAACAAATCATCGATACGTGGCAAGGGATAACGGTTCTTCACCGTTCTCTTGTTCAGCTGCCTGTAATCGATGCACAGTTTCATATATCCATCCTTCTTCTTGACAAATAGAACCGGAGCACCCCAAGGTGAAGTGCTCGGCCTCACGAATCCCAAATCAAGTAATTCCTGCAACTGCACCTTCAGTTCCCTCAACTCGGCTGGTGCCATACGATATGGTGCCATAGAGATCGGCTGTGTATCTGGCAGCAATGTGATCTCGAAATCGATCTCTCTCTCAGGAGGTAATCCTGGTAGCTCATCAGGAAACACGTCAGGGTATTCTGATACTACTCGGATGTCCTGTGTCATCGGCTCCTGATCAGATACCTCCCGTACAAATGCAAGGTATGAGTCACAACCCTGATCAACAAGTCGCTGGGCTCGCAATACTGAAATGTACTCCATGGTGGAGTCATGCAAAGTACCCTCAAAAGTAAACTCAGGTAGATCAGGAATCCTGAAGACAATTTTCTTCCTAAAGCAATCAAGCAGTGCATGATGAGCGGATAACCAATCCATGCCCAAAATCAAGTCGAACTCATCAAGCTGCAGAAGTAGACAATCTGCGATCATTTCGTGACCGCCAATCAGTACGGGCAAGTGCCTGACTATCAGAGAAATGATAAATAACTGGCCACCTGGCCCTCGGATGTGATATGGAGAAGAGAGAGTCTCTGCGACTCTACCTAAAGAAGCAAGTAGCCTCGAAGCAAGAAAAGAGTGTGTCGCACCAGAATCAAATAAAACATGGAAAGGTCGGCCCAAGACTGAGACCATACCTTTCACCACAGTAGCCGCTGAACGTGCCTGCTCCTCAGTAACTGCATGTATCTGCCCCTGCCTGGCTGGTGCAGCACTGGATCTTGCCACACTCTGTGTCTGTCTCTGCTGCTGTCGCCTGGAGTTGGAGTTCCTGCCACGGAAACTCCCTGAGCGCTGTGCCTGAGGCTGCGACTGTGAAGGCTGTGGCTGAAGCTCACCGGAAGCCTCTGGGCACTGTGATCGATAATGCCCCCACTCGTGACATCTATAGCATCAGACTGGTCGAGTAGATGGAGTAGCTATGTCCGTGCTCCGAGCTGGTCCTGCAGGTGGTCTGTCTGCTCGCTGCGACCCAGATGGTCAAGCGGACTCTGTGCCATGTCCGGCGAGTGCTCCTCCTAGAGTAGTCGATGGAGAAGAGCGAGCACTGCCTATAAAGGACAAACCTGTAGGTCGGAACCGTCTGTCTGACCTCTGCTGCTGAAATGGTCGACGGATCGGTCCAAAAGATCGCCGCGGTCTAGGTGTTGCTCCAGACGAGCTTCCGAAATGTCTCCCCCTGATGTCCTCGAACTTCTCCGCAGCATCGGTAGCCTCGGAGATGGATATGATGTGTAGTCCAGCCAGCTTCTCCTGTATCTCCTTTCGCATGCCGCTTATGAACTTTTCCAGATTCTCCTCTGGAATTGCGCCAGCTGCTCGGGTATGTCGTGACAGCTCTGTGTATCGGATAAAGTAATCTCTGGCTGTCATCTGTCCCTGACGAAGCTCTGCAAAAAGTCGACGCTGGGACTCCTTCCACTTCGCAGAAAAGAAGTGGCCTCGGAACTTCGTCTCGAAATCATTCCATGTAGGCTCTCGGCCTAGCTCAGACACTACGGCATCCCACCATCTCTCAGCAAAGTCTGTAAGTGAGTACTCTATGAAAGATAGCCACGTGTCTCGTGGCACGCGAATCATCCTGAGCACCTTCATTACCCGCTTCAGCCACTGCTCAGCAACATCTGGTGAACCTGTGCCCTCGAACAAGGGTATGTTGGCCCGCTGGTAGGACGTGAAAATAGACTGGTGCATGTGAATGGCTGAGTACTCGTGTGCGCCCTCGTCAGCGAAGTCAACATGGTCCTGCTCCCTGTCCAAGTCCGCATCATCTGCTCCATGCTCTGGTATGTCCTCTAGTGGATCATCAGGATGAGGTTGCTCCACCTCAACGGACTGGTGCTGGTCTTGTCGTATCCCATCCTGGGATGGATGGTACGTGAAATCTGACAGGTCCTCAAACCTCATCTCTATATCTGTCTGCCTGTCGGCAATCTCAGTCCGCTGAGCTAAAATCTGCTCCTGCTGACCTCGCATGGCAGCCTGCTGCTGCTGGAGGTCAGTGAGGGCAGTCAGTATACGTGCCAACTGATCAGTCGTCTCCTGACCGGGTCGAGATGCCATGGCTCTGCATGAGAACCATAATTAGTCATAAAAATGCCATAGACAGATACTTATCGTAAATGCTTTTCTCTTCTTGGGATATAATATGAAAATTAATGAAATTGGTGACATTTGTGGTTATTGAATATGAATGTCATATTTCCCTTCTCGAAATCACGACAAGTCAGAAGACTGTCGTTATTCGAGAACTTAATGCGATCGGAATTGAAATACTGTGAATGTGCGTATCGGGGTACCACTGCTCTGATACCAAATTGTGAACCCCTCAGGAACCGGGTACCCGTTTACGACAAAATTCGCAATATTTTATTCACTTGAGATCACGCAAGTCGCAGAAAAAAGGGGAAAATTTTTCGCGCAATTATGACATTCATTTCCATCACATAACCACAAAGTAAAAGAGACAATGGCACCCGAAATTCATTTCATTAATTTTCATATCAATTTACAACATGTACAAGGATCTTCCATTTACAACTGTTAGAAAATCGGAAGCGGAAGCGTAACATGGAAAGATAATTAAAATAAAGAACAAGCGGGGTTTAACGTGGAACCCTACTCCGTGAGGAGCGGGATGAAACCACGGGAGAAGCCCTCTACGGGGCGTGTTTGTCTATTGACTTTCTCAATGAGTACAGGAGGTCTGGGGCTCTTTATATAGCCTCTCCAGAGCCTCCAAGTCCCACCACTGGACGATGTGGGACTAAACACTAGATGGGGTAAATGGATCTCCTCCAGGATCCATTTACCCTGTTATAACACGATGGCGCATACTACTAATGCTCCAACACTCCCCCTCAAGCTGGAGCATGCGTTGCTCAGCTTGGACAAACAGACAGGGTATCAACTCAACGCTACAAGACACTACGGACAATATCAACCCAACGCGCACATGCCGCAGTCGAGGACGTTGCTTCTCATGCCGTGCAGGTGAGGAGGACGAACGGGCTGGAGTGTGAGCCAACTGAAGACTCGGAATCTACCGTCGAGTCTGAACTTGCGCCTGAAGTCTCCTCGTCGGAGAACTGGGTCTCTCCCATCTGGCTCAGAGAATGGTGCACTGCTCTGGTGTACCTATGATACCACATAAAAATCCTTGCCCTCAAGGAAATGGTCCTCTGCTCTGGAGTCCCTATGGCTCACATGAAAACTCTGGCCTGACAACTAGAAGAATGATGGGGACCTCTGAGTCTCTGACAATGATGGCAACATATGCTCATCTGACAATGACCGCACACTCGTGCGTGTCTGAAACTGGAGACTCGGAAACACGGATCGTCGAGTCTGAAACCGAACTGTAGAGTCTGATCAACTGGCCGGTCTGGAGATTGGTATCTGAATCTGGATCTGGAATACAAGACCTGTGACTCTACATATATACTCCCCCTTTCTCCCATACTTGTCGGAAAATGAACAACGACAAAGTTGGGAGAAGACAAGATAAATAGGGGTAAAATAACATGAACATCCACAGAAATTTCTTACGGCTTTTCAAATTTTTTTTTTATAAGCTGCCATTTTTTTTAAAGCCGTTTCATTTTTTTTACGTCTTTTGCTTCGCACATTTTTTTTTTAAAAATACGTACGGCTTTTTATTTTGTACGCGCCTCTTTTGTTTTTTTTTCCAAAACTTTGCGTACGGCTTTTTATTGTACGTGCCTTTTTTTTTACAAAGACAAATCTCCTCTTTTTTTTTAACTTCATCTCGGCCCACTAGGGGCCCAACTTCTTTCCCTTTTTTTTTAATGCTTCCCCTCTTTCTTTTAATGACCAGCCCTCACCTTAGGGTTCCCAGTTGGACCTTTTTTTTTTTAATCAAGCGCAACCTCCCCTTTTTTTTTATATAACCCTACACCTTGAAATAGCCGCCCCCCATCGGGGCTTTCTTTCATCAGCGCCGCCTTCTAGATTCGGAGATGAACGCCACTTGCGGAGCATCCCTTTGTGCGCCGCAAGGGTTCCCCGATGGGAACCCACCTGATTCGCGACGCCGCCCTGGAGATCTGTCGCCTTCCGCAACTGCGAAGGATGCTCGATGGGAGGAGAACACGACGCGGTGGCGTCTGCGGAAGCCTGGAGGTGCTGCGCTGTTGCTGGGAACGCCGTTTCTGACGACGCGCTTGGAGGGGAGAAGGTGCCACGCTGCGAGTATGATAGCCCAGCGATCGGGGCTCCGCCAAGAGGAGAACTGGATCTCCAGAAAGGGCTCCGCCAGTTTTGGTTCCTGGCCAAAGATCGATGGTGCTGCCGCCAGCGCACGTGAGGGTTGTGCTGGAGAATGAAGAGGCCGCACGTGCGAGGAGATGCGCGGGGTGCTGATGGGTTTCGTGCCTGGGGGGAGGGGGATGCGCAACCCTGGATCTGCCGCCTGTTGGAGGAAGAAGGACTTGAAGAAGCTGCGATAGGCACAACCAGGAGGTGTGCAGGGCTTTCTGCTGCGAGAGGAACGCGTGAAAGGCTTGGGAGACCTGCTTGAGGAGATGCGATCCTACACCGCCTGGAACCGCTAGGGCTCGCCTTGGCTCGTGCGGTAGGGGCTCCTGCGCTGGAGAACTTGAAGATACCAGCGCCGCCGCAAGATGCTGAATAGCTGAATATTTTTAGGGTTTCAAGAAATCCGAGAATATAATTTGAACAGTACTCCAACTTTAATCGAACAATCGAAGAACTAAATAATCGAATCTCGTAAAAAAAACTTTCAAGTACAAATTCTCGAGAATCGAACCCGCTCTGATACCATGTTAGAAAATCGGAAGCGGAAGCGTAACATGGAAAGATAATTAAAATAAAGAACAAGCGGGGTTTAACGTGGAACCCTACTCCGTGAGGAGCGGGATGAAACCACGGGAGAAGCCCTCTACGGGGCGTGTTTGTCTATTGACTTTCTCAATGAGTACAGGAGGTCTGGGGCTCTTTATATAGCCTCTCCAGAGCCTCCAAGTCCCACCACTGGACGATGTGGGACTAAACACTAGATGGGGTAAATGGATCTCCTCCAGGATCCATTTACCCTGTTACAACACAATGGCGCATACTACTAATGCTCCAACAACAACATATATCCCAAAGTGTGATACAAAAGAGATAGCTTTACATCACTATCTGAACAAAAACTGAGACAAAGTAATTCATACCGTCTAGTGTATACTCTGTCTCCAGGAAGCATGTATAGCTACTGAGTGCTACTAAACTGCAGGCTGTTTGCCTGCCAAACACGTTAGGAAAGAAGACGCGTCAGCAATTGCTGGTACCTCCCAAAAACATATAAAAATAACTAGACATTTAATATGTGCAAAAGCAAGCAAGTAGAAAGGTGGAAAGTAAAGTTTACATCTACTTGCGTAATTAAAAAGGTTTTTCAGGCTATTTGTAAGCGTCTCAAATGTTTGTCCCATAACCCAACATTTTCCACATGTGACATATTTATATAGTAGTTGAGTATTCATGAGTGTATGAGTGTAAGCACATATATCATTTTCTTCAGAGATCACGTTGGTGAATGATAATGGAAAGTTAAGATTGGAAAAATCTCTTAATTTATTTAAATTCTTAGATAGAGAGAATAGTCATTTCCTACTAATCCCAACTTTTGATCGTAACTTTTTCAATTCTTAACTTTAATGTTTCAGATATAACTCCAGATGATGTAGATGTAGATATGGATGATCCAGATATAGAATCGCCATGTCTGTTGGCGAAGTAAACTCAAGCGGTGAAGAAGCCTACAAATGGCTCTTCCGTCTTGCCCTCTAGTTGGAAGGACGGTCCAATAGAGGAATAGGTCTACTCCCCAACTACGCCACTGAGACGGGTGAGAGAGACATTCTAGAAAAGTCGCTCTAGAAACCTGCCCGACTAGTACGGGCGGACGAGCTCGTACGTAAAACTGAAAACCAAGGATCCCCCGCCTGGGTATCCTAAAATAGAGGTCAGCGGAATGGTCTAAAGTCAAGATCCCAACGAGGCGTAAAACACTGTGAGCTCGCGTAAAAACCGAAAAGGGACCGGGATCCTAGACCCACGCACTTGGCGGCCGCTGCCCTAACTGGGCTTCCTTTCTTCCGCCCAGTTGAGGGTCACCGCGCCCTCGCACAGTCAGGTGTAAGGGTCAACGTGACTGGCACTATTAATTGTCATCACTGATTTATTGTCCACCATATATACTTATTATCACCATTTAACAAGCTAAATGTGTATATCAAACTCATGAATTATTATAGGATGACACATACACTTAGTTTCCATTTTAGTCATGATGCCAAGACAACTACATAAACCACTTAAAAATGAGTAATCATATAGACAGGTATTGTCATAACTGACTTTGATATAGACATATGATTCTATTACATGATACTCACACTGTAGGTTTATTTATTTATTTATCACTTCCTCTTATTATAAGATTTGCTACAATGTCTAAGGATTATATTTTAGTTGTAACCCAAAATTTAAAGAACTCTTTCTTTAAAAGTTATTCGGAATATTCTTAAATCAACTCTGATAAATATTAGAGAGAAATGGAATCTGGCATATGCCAGTTGTATTCAGTGATGTTCAACCAGAAAAAACTGCTTAATAGGAAAAACAGAAGTTGATTATGGTCCC
Organism: Ottelia alismoides; assembly: GCA_037367405.1. NCBI lineage: Eukaryota > Viridiplantae > Streptophyta > Magnoliopsida > Alismatales > Hydrocharitaceae > Ottelia > Ottelia alismoides. Next base: position 272,209 of record JAZKJV010000660.1, read on the forward strand.
AACTTCAGTGGCCTTGAGTTCTAAAATTTTCTAGGTGAGGAAATTGAATGTTTAAAAATTTATAAGGTCTCAGTCTGTAATGCATGATAATAACCTATATATCTATAGAGAGACTTATTGTTAATATACTCCATACCCCAGCAAGCTTTTGTACAAGCTTCACTAGTACTCCCATGTTTCTTACCTCATATTTTTTTCCTTATCCAACTACTAGGTACAAGATCACATATAATCACATCTTTCTTGTATTCAAAAAAAAAATCACATCTTTCTATTTATACATGCATGGTTGCATACTCGTAAATTTTCATGCTCAAGTTTTTCTTGGAGCACACTAATTATCTTGACATATATCCTAGACTTATTCCTTATGTCAGAAATTTATTTTCTTTTTAAAATTTTGTAATATGGTTAATCGATCCATTTTTATTTACCATTTCAAATATCAAGGCCAGATTGTGGTTTGATCCACATTGGATTTTATGTTATGACCCTACAACACTAAAATAATAGCAATCTAATACGAATCAAAATATGACCCGTCGGAATGCTATTGCGGTCCAGTTTGGGTGAATCAAACAGCGTGTATAACTCTGATCCAATGATAAGGTGTGTGTGTTTAGATATGGCCACTGAAAATAATATGGAACAATTGTGATATGAGTAATTATTTCATTTAATATAGTTTGAGAAATTTACATACTTGGGACTGCAATATAACTCTTGTAAAACTAATGATATCTGGGTGGAATATTTGTTTTGAGTTCTGTTAATAATAATAACATATTCACAAAAGTTGGATATTGCTAAAAGTTTTTGGGTTTATAAACAAATTAGTCCTTAAAAGAGCTGATTTCAGGATTTGATAGAAAGATTTACTTATTAAAGAAGGTACTAATCTGTAGAATCCATGGAGGGCAGCAAAAGAAAGAGTTGAGATAGTGCATGTATGGCAGCAAAGAGGCTATGGAATGTACCTTTGATTAGATCTTCAAATTCTAAAGATCTAACATGCATGCAGTGGCTTTTTGGTCACTGGACAGCAGCTCCAGCAGCTGAAATAGTTGCTGGACAGCAACTCTTTGCATAAAAATGAGAGAAAAAGTTGGAAATTTGGAAGAAAAAGGGAGAAGAATGATTGGGGATGAGATCGTACTTTGGAAAGAAAGTAGAGAGGAGTATTTGCACCTTCAAAATCTTTTAGATTTGAAGATATAGCATGCAGCTTTGGCTCTGCAACAGGAGGGCTGGAGCTGAGAGTTCTCACGGCTGGAATTTGCAAGGGAAAATGGGGATTTACCAAGGTTTGGGTGGTATATATATAAGGGTAGAGGGTCTTAGTTGTTGGCCAAGTAGAGAAAAGAAATTCCAAGTGGAAAGAAATGGAAAAGACAAGTGGAGTTTGCTGGAATTTCCAGCAGCAGTCTGCTGTTTCTTAAATATTATTTATTTATTTTTTTTTAAACCAAAACTCTCATTATTTGAGATACTAAAATTGACCATAAACGCTCATCGGACCTCGGATTTCGACGCACAATATCTTGAGTTGATCGTATCGGGACGACGATCGATTTGAGTACAATGTTGATATACTTTTGATCGGGTTTGGATGCCCGAAATTTTCGTGATACGATTTCGGTTTGAGGTTAAATTTTACGATTTTAAAATATCAAACGGCCTCCGATTGACGAACGGTCGATTCCGTTGGTCTTGTTTCGTCGAATCGGATCTAATGACGGTCTTGGTTCGTTTCGCGGTTTCCGAATTTGCGTCGCGGCTTTTTCGCGGCGTGCATTACGAAGTGACCGATTTTTGATCGATTTCACCCGAACAACTTTTGATTCACTACCAATTGGTCGTTTTAGATTGGTTAGTATTGACCAACAACTTTATTGGGTTATTCGGACCTTATTCGGGTCGAGTTCGGGTTTGTAGAAATCCGGATGTTACAATTTTTTAACCTTAAGTTTAATTGCTCCTAACTTCCTAAGTGCCATTTTACCCTTATTGAGCAATGATCTTTAGGTTTTGATATCTTCTGTAAATATGCAGGGCAATAGTCTTATGAGGGTACTTTATGTTGCTGCATTTGCTGTTTCTGGATATTCATCAACAGAAGGACGAAGTTGTAAGCCCTTTAATCCTCTTTTAGGGGAGACTTATGAAGCAGACTATCCAGACAAAGGCCTACGCTTTTTCTCAGAGAAGGTTACTTTTGTTTTTTCAATAATTTTTGTTTTTTCAATAATGTGTTGGCATCATATAGTACTACTGCTGGACATGCTGCATGCAATTTGACATTGTTAAGTAGGCTGTGTTTTATTAGTTAATTTTGAACCTTTAGGGGCCTGGAAAAGTTCATGGCATAAATTTGTGTTTATCCCATAAATTATATGTCAGTTATAGGATATTTTTTTCACCTATAGCACTAAATTATTAAATAATCCATTGAAATTTAAGATGTCTTTGTTGCCATCCCTCTCATCTTCCATTCATCCTCATCAAATCAACGTTTAATGATTTTTTGAATCCTTTAGTCAAGACCTTTTTTGGTTCTTTCTGTTGCGCCTAGAAGCTCTGCTTGCACAGATCTGCAAGTTGACATTAATTTCATTAAGGAAATTTTTTGGAGCTCAACTCTGCCTTGGGTACAATTTTTTGAATCCTTTAGTAAAGACCTTTTTTGGTTCTTTCTGTTGCACCTAGAAGTTATGCTTGCACAGATATGCAAAATTGACATTTTAAATCATTAAAGAAATTATTTGGAGCTCCACTCTGCCTTCCTTGGGTACTCTTTTGGGGAAGGGATATGGTTTATGTATCCTATAAGAGCTTTGTTTTGGATTTTCTATATGAAGCTGAGTTTAACATCTGACGTTTTTCACAAAGCCTGAATCCAAAAGAGAGAATAAACCACCTAATTTTTGTTTTGCCAATTTTCAATGACAACTTATCTATTATGCAACTGAATTATAGAGACTTTGAAGAAATTGCAGACTCAGAAAAGGGCTTTTCATAATTTCCTCAGAGCTCTTTGTTCTTTCGTGTATTGTAGTAGGTTGGGATTGATGCCCTTGGATAAATATGTGCTAGGTTTTTCCAAGATTGTGAGAGAGTTAGGCGTTAGAGCTACCTTCATTTTTCTGGATCTCAAGATTGGTTTTTGCCTTTTGAGTTAGGCTGGAATTGCGAAGGCATTTTTCAGAACGATCAACCAGACAACCACAACTAAAACCAATCCTTTTCCTATGTTAGGTGGAGCCGGTATATTTGTTTCTTCTAAACAAATCTAACTTTTAACATGCTTGCATTTAGACATTCTTGATACTTTTCCTTCACGTCTTTGGTCTTCTCCATCTCTCCTACATAGAGCTTCTTCCAACTTCTCACACTTCTGGAGCAGGACATAAGATGGTTTTGTTATATGTCCAGACACCTTAATTGTGCTCCCTTTATTTTATCTTTGTGAAAATCTAAAATACTGAAGCAAATATATAATAACAACAAAAATATAGAATATTTGGATTTACGTGGAATCCTACTCCCTAAGAGTATGGTTTCAGATTTCACGAAATATTGGCGAAATTGCCGAAATTTCAGTTTCGGCATGGGACCGAACTTTCGAGCGAAATGCCGATATGAGGACCTCCTTCACAAATGTTGCTCGATTTGGGCAAAAATGTGATCGAAATTTTGGTGAAATTTCATTTCGACATGATGTCGATACGATATCCGATATCAAAATTTAAAACCTTGCCTAAGAGTAGGATGAAACCACATGAGAAAGTGATGTTTCTTTTATTCTGTTTCTCAATGATTACAATGGGTGTTGGGCTTTATATATAACCCCTTCATGCCCAAGCTAAGGGGCTAAATGAAATTTTCAGCAATTAGGACAATCATGGTTCAGAAAATTAGTTCGGGCGGCCGCATATGGGGAGTCGGGGGTCACAACATATTGCATAGTCAATGTTCGCTCAAGATGAAGTGAAATCGCATATGCCGAGTAATCCATTAGAACCTACCCCGGATCCCAACATGCAACCAAATCCTCGATAAACCCATAGAGAATACCCTCTTCACCTACTTCAAGTAACCCCCCCTCAAACCTTAGTGTTCGGCATCTCCAACTCCAATCACTCCCTTGTCATGCTCTCTCTCTCTCTCTCCAGTTGCTCAACCACTACACATTCTCTTCCTCTCTAGTCGCCGTGCTCTTTCTTTCTCTCTCTCCCCTCTCATCACTGCGCTGCTGCAATCTCTTAGGTTTGACTTCTCACTTCTGCGGTTAGTACTTTTGAGTTGTAGGCTTTCAGTTTTCAAAATACTCGTATATTTCTGCGCCCATAGGTGGTATGAACTATGGGGTATGTATAATGATCTCTCAACAAACAATAACTTAAGATGTGTATAGTTGGATTCGTTCTGGTTGTTTAAAAGCTTATACAAATATCATATATCTTTCATAGGTTTCCAACAAAGGCTCAATCTCAACCTATAAAACAATTAATCAAAATGAGATGGGTTTCCTTAATCTTGGACACTTTACCATCCTAGAATTGGTTATTAGCGTTTTACCCCATTTGAGAAGTTTATGACTAGTTAAAAGCCTTGGAAATGACCCTACTCAGAATCCCTTTTCTGTGGCTTGTTGCCATGTCTTTCATTTGCAGTGAGAGACATTGTATTCTCTTGCAGTCGAACTTTGGTCTCTTGGTTATAGGATAATTGTTTCTTGATCGTAGAAAATGACTCATAACTACACAGTAGAGAGCTACTTTTATTTTGCGATTTCGATTCTTCGAAAAGATAATGAAACATAAATCCATATTGTGATTTCATCTGTTTTATTATTATCTCCTAATAATTGTGAGTTGTGAATAGAGTTACTATCATATACAATCAGTGTAGGTAATATCGGTATCAGTATACAATATATCGGCATCAAATCGCCGATATTGGACCGATTTTGTGAAGAAAATAGCCTTGGAAGGGCAAATATCGGCCATATCAACGATATATCGGTCACTTGTCGATACCGATATATAGCCGATGTATTGCGATATGGCTTACTATGTATACAATCCCATATTGTGATTATTTCATTGCTATATTTTTTGAAACATAAATCTATGACATTCGGATTTATTATTATATTTTTAGTTATTTTTTTAAAATAATACAAATTGCACAATCCACATATAGTTCTGCCTATCGCTTACTTGCTTCAGACAACCTGACTGCACGAATATTGCATACCGACTTTTTGAACCTTGAGGACATTCCAAGAGTTTCCTTGTAGTTGTTTTATTTTCTATGGTCTAAATGTATTTTTTTTTGTATTTTGTGTGTTTACAAGTGGTGTTGCCTCATGTAATTTGTAATTTTGTAATTTTCTTTTTCTTGACTCTATGATTTTAGTGATACAATCCCAACTTATAAAAGGGGGCGACGAGGAGGAGAGATGATCCACTTTTGGAGAAACAAACCAGTTTCGTGGCATTCATTCCATTTTGTGTAAAGTTAATTTCCATTTTGTGTAAAGTTAATTTCCAGTTAAATTAAGCAATCAAGTCCTGTTTTATTTTTCATTGTTGTGGTTTTTTGTTGGACTTGGAGATTCTATACTTGTGTTCAAGTTTTAGAAAAGCATGAGGTGGTTCATGGCGTTTTCCCTAAATGTGAGGCGAGGCATAAGCTTCAATTTTTTGGAAAGAATAGTTAAAATTAAGCAAAATATATTAAATATATATTATAATATTAAGTTTTGCCAAAAACATATTCAAAAACAATTTCACACTAGTAAAAGACACAACACAAACGATGAAAGCAATGAAGTTCAGAAAAAAAAACTAATATTAAGCACACGATCGCTTTTGCTATTAACAACAAAACACAATAGTTATTTTAGTCCATGTTTTTTTTTCTACCGTGCTTCTTCATATGTATGATTACTATTTTAAGAACAACCAAATAACAACATCAAGTTGCAAACTTGCAATTATTATAAAATTTTTTATTACAATTCAAACACAATCGCATACATTGTATGCAATAGAACTAGTATGTATGAATGCAATATGATAAATTGAGCATGATGTACACAAGATCATCGAGCTTCGCTTGTTTCTAGTAATCTCTTCTCTTTGTATGCACTTATTTATAGATATATGCAAGGTTTAACATGGAAACAAAAATACCAGACTAAAAATATATAATATTTGGGGAAAAACAAGGTCATGTGTAAAGCACATAACCCACAAGTTAAAAAAAGCCCTGCGCTTGAGGGTTACGCCTCTGCCTCGCCTCGACCGCCTCACCGCCTCATATGCCTCACAATATCACGAGGCTTACGCCTCAGAACTTCTGGGTGAGGCTTAAGCTTCGAGGCACTTTTTGTCAAAAACGTACGGAGGCATATGCCTCACTGCCTTGGGTGCTTTTTTTAAAACAATGCTTGTGTTATTCCCAACCATATTTCATTTTGTTCTCTAATAATACTTTTTATCAAAAAAACTATCCCATAATACTCTATTTAGTTCTCATGTTTATGGTTCAAAATATCGATACTGATATCGTATCATTCGGTTCGAAAAGAGACGTCAGAGATACATAGACGATAGAGTTGAAATCTTGGAAATGGTGTAAAAAATTTTCGCTAATAAGATCATCATAGCTCTTAAAACAATAAATAACATACAAATACATGCGTATATGCAAGGATGAGGTGCATTTAGCACATCAACACATTATATTGCACATAGCGCTGCTGTCTGTTGACTCGTACTTCAATGAACTCGTGAGGTGAGCCCCATAGCGCGGCCTCACTCCCTTTTTTAAGCTAAAAAATGCTGACTGTTGACTACTTAGTGCTGAGAGGTTTATGAAATTCGAATAATAACAACTTAATGACAGAAACAAGATGCGTTTAACACATTAGCTTTATATCACATTGCATATTATGTATACTAGTCTATTGGTAGCAAGGCTTTAAAAACGCGAAGTAGATCGATGCGTTTTTCCGTTATTGAGCCGAGGCGTAAGGCTCGGGGCGATCGAGACGTAAGCCTCACTTTATAGAGAAAATACATGTAAAAGTTATTATTAAGCATAAGTATCTTGTTACAAAATCCTAAACCTCAAATATTTATAAAATATATTATTCTAAATCCTAAATTTCAACATTCCCAAATCGAATAGATGTACACAATATACCATATTAATGATATATGCGAGTTTGAATATGTGATTATGCAATATTAATATTATAAACATGAATTCCTAATACTCCTACAAAAATATACAGTCTCTTGGACGTATACCATGCTCATTGTTGTGATACAAGCAGTCGACTATGAATTGTAGCTATAAAAGTTGCTCATACTAATTAGAAACAATTATTATACACTTGTATGTTTTCTTTGATGCAATGATGATTGTAATATAAAGGTATAGTATACATTTATATTTCGAGACTAACTTATAATGATACTATAATACATTTTTTAAGTCTTGTGACTGATATATATTATATGAGGAAATGTGATTAACATATATGTTTCATTTAATATATGGGGTTTGGTACTAGATATGTGGCCAATAATATTGTGTATTGTAATTGTGGCTTGCATGCTTGTGACCAATTTATGCTTTATAGCTTTAATATTATTGTAAAAGTAGGCTTTATATAGTTTATTAATTATTTATCCAAAAAGGCACAACAGACCGAGGCATCGCCTTGTTACACCTCACCGCCTCGAAACCGCCTCAAGACTGTGAGGCTTACCCCTCGGATTTCCAGACTGGGGCTATAGCCTCGAGGCGGTTTTCCAAGGCTTATGCGTCGATGCCTAGAGGCTCATTTTTTAAAGCCATATTTGGTAGTACACTGTGCTTCCCACCCAAAGGATCATGATTCAAATCTTGAGACAGGTACCTGTGCGTGTTTCCCTCTCTTGCTTAAAAAACACATCGTATATTATGTATAAACAAAATACTGAGCTTTATTGGATAGCAAACAAACAAACAAGGAAACAAATGAGCATAATAACATATATTTTTTAAAGAACATTATTCATAATAATCATAATGTTGAATGAAAGAAGATGAATTAAAATAGATTAGGATTAAAACTTCATAACTAAACTAAAGAAATCGATGCCGGATGGAGTATGTTTTGGATCTGTGATTATATATCACACAATATTACTTGTATTTACTAAATATCAACTATTACATATTAATATACTAACATGCACAATATATGTATGCATACGTTCACTTGATCAACTCTAGAGTTGTTTCATCTCCATTGCGAAAAGGGGGTGAAGCTTCCTGTTGAAGACTAGGGTCTCGCTGCACGGTCCATGAGCCTAGGGGGTTTATGGGGAGTATGTGCACCTCGACTCGAAAAAATGTAACTCCCGGCCTAATATCAATGGTATCTGTTAATATTGATCGATATTAGGAAAGTTTGTATAGAACTCTTCAAATTTTGACTGATACATCGATATCTACGGATGACGGTATCCTATAAATCGGTATGCATTCTATATCAAAACCCCTTCTTTGTCGATAATGATATATCTATGTTATATCTCTTATATATCACTATATTTAGTACCATGCTTCTGTTTGGGAGTATATATTGCGATTGTAATTCATACAAACAATGTACTTATTTGTGTACGCATGCATCTAGTTAGGTAATTGCAGTGTGATTAGTCGGTATGGGATTAAACATGAGATAATGTAATTGGATCCTATAAAGATCTAATTACCCATCTAAGACATACTCTAATCATCTTCTAATGGTTCTGCATCAAATTTTCCTTGTAAGTGGTCTTACTTGATCCATTTTTGTGTGGCCACACTGTTGGAGTACTTGGTTGTGCGTCATATGAGTTGTAGGAGGGTAAATGGATCTCTCCAGGATCCATTTACCCCATCCATGAGTTTAGTCCCACATGTACCAGTGGTGGGACTTGGAGGCTCTGTGGAGGCTATATAAGGAGCCCCAGACCTCCTGTATCCGTTGAGAAAAAGCAATGAAGCATATGGCCCTTTGAGGCCTTCTCCCGTGGTTTCATCCCGCTCCTTAGGGAGTAGGGTTCCACATAAAAATCATGGTGTTCCAATCTTTATATTTCTTGTTTTTATGCTCTGTTTATTATTTCCGCTTCCGCTTCCTATTTTCTAACATGGTATCAGAGCGGGTTCGATTCTTGCTGATTTGTTCTTAAAAGTTTTATTTTGATATTCTCTTCGAGATTCGATTGTAATAGTTATGTTCATAGAAGATTATTTTTGAAGATTCAAGTTATTGATCAAAGTTTGAGATTTATGCTGCATAAGCAGAGTGACAATTGACCTTGATATGCTTGGTCCTCTCGAGGGTATTGATGGCGAGTGTGAGAAGTGCGAGTGCGAGAGGTGCGAGTGCGAGCGGTGGCGGAGCTTCCGTAGGGCGTGGGAAGAGAAAGGTCACGGCAGTGAGGAGGCAAAGGAGAAGGGGGCTGGCAACGACGGAGCCGGTGGGGAGTGGACGGTTGTCTCTCACAAGAAACCGGGTCGTCGGTGTTTCCGCTACGGGGAAGGCGGGCATACTGCAGCGATCTGTCCGTTACCATCGAGGTGCTACTCATGCGGGAAGGTTGGCCCCCGACATGCTTCTTGCATGGGAGCCTCCTCGGCCTTTGCGAGGAACACAAGCAGAAGGCAAGCGTCATTCCAAGGTGGAAGCTCGGGAGGAGGGTCGGCTGCGGTGCGTCAAGGAGGACCTACCTTTGCAGAAGTGGTCGACAAATCATCATCGCGGGGCGAGGAGCAAAACACGAAGGGTCGTGCTCATGCAAGCGGCGGGGCAGTAGGAGGAAGACCTGCTTACAAAGGTTTTACTGCCATGCATGGTCCAAGCGTGCATGGGACAAAGGTTCATGCGATTATTGGCATCGCGGTTAGAGATGTTATCGACGTGGAAGGGGTCTCCTCACATCTACGTGGTTTCTTCGGTGCTTAGTTCGCGGGAGACGTGGTTTTGCTGGATAGTAGGCATTGCTTGGTCCGAGGCTTATCGGAGGCTCAGGCAGGAAGGCTGGTGCATAACGGAGACGTCGGGAACGTGGTGTGGAGAGGGATGCGTTTCGGTGATGACTGTTGCAGGGACCTGGAATTGTGCGTGGCTATGGTCAGGGGAGATCCGTTCCTTTCACGTACGGTTGGCTGTTTGCGAAGGGCCCTGATGCGGTGGGGTTGTGTTCGGGAAGTCCTTGATGATGGACTTCAGCCAGGTACCCCGGTGGAGGAAACCACGGTCCTGTTCGAGTGCACCACGTCTTTCCTTGACAAGATTGGAGGTCGCAACGAGTTCGCGGAGATGATTGTCGGAAGGTACTCTTTCGCGATCGAGCTTTCCATTGATGACCCTCCGCCTCCTCCGGCGGCGTCATGGCCGATGGTGACGTCGAGGAAGGCGGGAGACGAAAGGCCGAGGGACGCGTTGGGCTCATCGCTGGCGGTTGATTTTCCGAGACGCCTCTTCGGTGGAAGCGCCCACATGGCTGTTGGCGCGGGGCGCTTCGAGAACTCCCTTGAAACAGTTGGTTTTTCATCTGACACATTCCATCTGCAGGGTGACGTGGCCAAGGGGTCTTCTGATTAGTTTCCGCTGGTGGCTTATTCGCACGCGGCGCTCTGCTACTCGGGTATTGCTTCGGATCCGGGTCATCACTTGGGCGGTCGGTCTTCTTCTTGGCTCTTCCCGTATCCGGGCTGGGAATTTGGACGGTCCGGCACAATGAGTGTCCTCTCCATCCCTTCCTGTTCGGGCACTCCTACGCAGGTCTTCCTCTCTTGGAGTTTTAGAGATATTCTTGAAGGCGCACCACAGCGTCTGCCAGTTGCTGCTCTGGTGGTTATCCTCGAAGAAGGCGGGGCCCGGACTTTGCAGCCACCCGTCGTGGGAAGCTCCGTCCGGATGGCGGGCGAGGTGCGTGAGGTCGAGGAGAGCCCTGCTCGGGGCGAGGAGCGGGGAGCGGAATGTAGTGATAGAAGAAGTGGGAAGCGATATAGAAGGAGGAGCAAGTCGAGGGCTCCTAGAGTGCATTCTTGCCCGCGCCCCCCTTTCATGATTGCTGTGGCGGCGGCTGCCGGGGTCGCTTAGGTGCAGGGGGGCAACACGCGGTTCCTAAATGAAGATACTCTCTTGGAATATTCGTGGTCTGGGGGATCTGGACAAGCGGAAAGTGATGGGATCTAGAGTTATTGAATGGGGCTGTGATATCGTCATGATGCAGGAAACTAAGTTGCACTCGGTTTCGGGGAGGGATTGGGCGGCGTGCGGAGCTGGTGGTATTGATCAGTTCAGGTCTTTGGACGCCTCGGGGGCTTCGGGTGGGCTGTTGGTGGCATGACGCTCGTCGTTGTGGTCGTGTGCCTCGGAGATCCTGGGTAGGCATGTGCTAACGGTGTTCCTGGTTGGTACTTCCTCTGCGGAGCTTTTGGTGGTGTCCTGTGTGTATGGACCTTGTGATGGTGGCCGGAGGGGGGAGTTGTGGGAGGATCTGGTGGAGGTTGGGAGGGCAGTGGGGGGGGCGTGGGTGGTGGGCGGGGATTTCAGCGTAACTTTGTTATCTTCTGATAGGCCCGGTGGGAGAGGGGGCCAAGACTCGGGCTTCGTGGATTTTGCTGAGACTATTGACTCGCTTGGCCTTGAGGTGTTGGACGCGGAAGGCGTCGCCTATACTTGGAGAAACTCTAAATCGCGGTCACGGCTGGATCGGTTCTTCGTTTCAAATGAGCTGCTTGAGATGTTTCCCTTGGCCTCGGTGGGGCCCAAGCCTAGGTCTTGGTCCGGATCATACCCCGCTGATTTTCTGCTCTGAGGCCAGCCCGGAGCATAGGGGCTTTTTAGATACGAGAATTGCTGGTTGCTTGAGGACGGCTTCAGGGAGCTCGTTGCGGTGCACTGGGCTGAGATGAAGCCCTCGGGATCTGCCACGTCAAAATTTGTTCAAAAGCTTGAATCTTTGAGGAAAAGGCCTGCGTGTTTCAAAAGGGATACGGGGGCCGCGAGATGCGCGACTAGAAGGGACGCTGAGGACATCATTAGGGACCTGGACGCGATCGAGGATGTGAGGCCGCTCGTTCCGGCTGAGCTGGAGTCGCGGTCGAAGGCTCAGAAGGCGGTTACAATGGAAGATAAGAAGCGTGCGGCTGAATGGAGGCAGCGGTCGAGAAGCACCTGGTTGAAGGAGGGGGACGCGAATACGGCGTACTTTCACCGTATTGCAAGTGGGAGGCGCAGGGCCAATGTCTTGAGTTCAATTACTGTTGGTGGGGTCACAGTGGAGGGGAATAAAAGCATGGGCTTGGCTATTGCGAATCATTTCAGGGCTGTATCCGCTGATGTCATCTCTCGGCGGTGGAGATGGTTAGGCCGTGATGGTAGGTTGGTGGAGGCGTCTGCTTGCGAGGCACTGGTTTGTGACGTCACTCTGGAGGAGCTCAGGGATGCCGTGTGGGACCTTAACGGCGACGCTGCGCCTGGACCCGATGGGTTCCCGATTTCTTTTTACAAGGATTTCTGGGACCTTATTGGTCAAGAGGTTCTTGATGTGGTTCGGGATTTCTGCAATGGGAATAGGGGTTTTGACCGTATCAATAGGGCGCTTATTGTTCTGCTTCCAAAGCGTTCTCCACCGACTTCCATCGATGACTATCGCCCTATCGCTGTCTCTAACGACATATATCTGACCACGGCCAAGGTTTTGGCAAGGAGGTTGGTTGGCATCCTCGGTAGCTTGATTTCCCCAGCGCAATCCGCGTTCGTTCCAGGCCGTCAGATCTCTGATTGCACGACGATTGCTTCCGAGATCATTGCCGATTGGAGGAGGAGGGGCACGAGTGGTATTTTATGGAAAATAGACTTTGCCAAGGCTTATGATAGCCTTGATTGGAAATTCCTGTGGTCCGTGTTGAGAAGACTTTGCTTCCCGGAGCGGTGGATTTCTTGGATGCGGTGGTGTATCACCACGACATCTTTCTCGGTGTTGATTAATGGCAGACCGGAAGGGGGGTGGATTCAGCCCCGTAGGGGGGTGCGACAAGGGTGCCCCCTCGCTCCTCTGCTTTTCATCATTGCGGCTGATGTGCTGGGGGACATGGCGAAGGGCGTGGTCGGCCATGGCCTATGTAGCGGCTTCTTGAGGGGAGAGGTTCAGGTGCCGATCTTGCAGTACGCGGACGATACTCTTTTCCTCATGGAGGGAGGGGTCGAGGAGGCCAGGGCCATGGCACGGCTCTGGAGGTCTTCTCAGAGCTTTCTGGTTTAATGAAGAATGACTGTAAGTCCTCTTTTATCCCTTTCGGGCAGGTGGAAGGTCTTGCTGACGATTTGGCCACTTCTTTGGCTTCGGTGCGTGCCCCCCTCCCTCTGGACTATCTCGGCATACATCAAGGTTTGGGGAAGGCGAGGCTAGGTGATTGGTTGAGGGTGGTGGAGAAGGTGGATTTGAGGCTGGCGGGTTGGAAGGCCTCGCTCCTTTCGAGGGGTGGTAGGTTGGTTCTGATCAAGGCGGTATTGTCGTCCATTCCTATTTATTTTCTTTCGTGCCGCAAGCTCCCAAAGGGGATCCTGGAGAGGCTTGAGAGGAAGATGCACGCTTTCCTGTGGGGAAATGCCTCTACTGGGCGCGCGGGGGTGCATCTTGTTGGCTGGGAGGATGTCACTCGGAAGAAGACTTGGGGAGGTTTGGGGGTGAGATCTCTTCAGCAGATGAATGAGGCACTGTTGCTTAAGTGGGCGAGTAGGGTATGGGGTCCAGGTGATGACTTGGTTTGCTTGGTGCTTCGGAGCATATATGGGGTGACGGGCGCGCCCCGGTTGCAGGGGCCCAACATGGTGGCTATGATGCCTTTCTGGAGGGGTGTGATGCAGACGTTCGTCAGAAATCTCAACCTCTTCAGGCCGGTGCTTTGTAGGGGGGACTCTTTTGCTTTCTAGGTCGACGACTGGTTGGGACCGGGTCCTCTTTGCTCTCGCTTTCCGAGGTTATTCGTGCTGGCGGATAATAAACTTTGTTCGGTGAAGGAGTGCTGGGTTGATGGTTCTTGGTGGCCCTCGTTCTCCGCCATCTTCTCTGACCGACGCTTTGAGGAGTTCTTGGCATTGCTGGACGCTGTGGGGAATGTGGGTGCCCCTGGTGGGGGTAGAGATCACTGGCTCTGGATGGAGGGCTGCTTCTCGGTTAAGGGCGCGTACGGGGCCATATCTAGGCCGCCGGCGGCGGCGTCGGAGGTCCTGAAAAGGGACTGTTCTATTATCTGGGGCCTCAATCTTCCGGAGCGTGTGGGGATTTTCATGTGGCTTCTAAGGCGCAAGAGACTTATGACGCGTGATCGGTGCGTGAAATTCCTGGGCTTCGTTTCCGATAAGTGCTTAATTTGTGACAACGCTATCGAATCGGTGGGCCATCTATTTTTTACATGCCCCGTGGTATCGCAGATATGGCTGGATGCGGGGATTCTGTGGTGCCGATGCGACGACTTCCTTGCTTTCTGGAATGCGATGTATAAAAATAGGACGAGGTCGAGAAGGGAACGGCTTCACCCGATGGCTATTCTCTGGGCGATTTGGCGTAACAGAAATGATTTGGTGTTCTCGGGACAGAGGTTTTACAAAGAAAATGTGCAGTGCTATACGAGGAGGCTGGTGGACGAGTGGTTGTTGCGTTGAGCCGCTTGTGTTCTTTTTCTTTTCTTGGGTGGGAATCGGTGCTTTGTAACCTATCTACTGATTTTGTTATAAATATATTTTGATGGGGCGGGCACCTCTGAGTGCTTCCCCCTACCTTGCAGCTTTCAAAAAAAAGTTTGAGATTTATTCTAGGGTTTCTTGAAACCCTACTTTCTGCGGTTAGCACCATCGTCGGTGTTGTTTCTCCAAGCGATGGCACCATGCTACTGCCCGTGTCGCTCCTCCATCGTGCGCAAAGCATCAGGCCAACAAATCATCAACGACGCAAGAAGCCCTCAAGTCCTCGCGCAGGCAACGCGGGGGGGGGGGGGCTTTCCATCGTGCGCAAGCAGCGCACTGTTTTCCCTGCAGAGGACCGCGTGGCCTTGCTCCAGTCGATATCATCGCGCACGAAAGCAGTGGTTCCAGGCTGCGAAGCCCTTCATCTACGGCGACAACCCAACGGCTCTCCTTCCAGATCAAGGCAACCTACCATCCAGGCCGCAACACGCGTGCCTCCAGGCAGCCCCCTTCTTCTTCAAATTCCCAGGGCCGTGTCCCCAAGATGCAACTCGTCGGGCGGCGTAAAGTGAGGCTTCTCCCTCTTGATCACGCCTCACGGCAGCACGTAGCTTCCCAGTTGGCGGCGCGGAACAACCCAGTTGGCAGTACGAAGCCCGATCTGATGCTCCAGTCTCTCTTCAACTAGCGTAGGTGGAACTCTCCCTGCATCGTGCACCGCTCCGACCCCGTCGCGATGCCGTCGCTCCGACCTCACCGCATCTCCTTGCCCTTAAGCCCAAGCGGCGGAGGCCGATCCTCTTCTCGATGACAGTGGGATTGAAGAGAAAGGGGTTCCAGTTGGAACCCTAAATAAAGCCGAGGGTTGCCATGTTTAAAAAAAATCGTTGTAAAGTCCTAAGTGGGCGTTGGATTTTGTTTAATATATATATATATATAGTGGGAAGAAGTAGAGAGAAAAGAGAGGGAGCCCATCATGGACGGAGAAAAAAGAAGAGATTTTTTTAAAAAGAGGCGCATACAAATAAAAAAGCCGTATGCAATTTAAAAAAAAGATTGATGATGAAAAGCCGTAAAGAAAAATGATGGAACATCTTATTTAAAAATGTGTAACGACAAAAAAATATGGAAATAGTCGACAAAAAATGATTTGAGAAGCAGAAAAAAATGAATTCGGCTAATTGATGTTTTCTTTCCCCATTTTATTGTCTTTTCCAAACTTTGTCGATGTTCATTGTCCGACAAGTATGGGAGAAAGGGCGAGTATATGTAGAGTCCCAGGTCTTGTTCCAAATTCAGATGTCAGATTCTCCAGACCGGTCAGATTTCCAGACTCAACAAGTTCAGATTATTCAGACTCGACGTCAGATGTTTCCGAGTCTCCAGTTTTAGACACGTACATGTATGCGGTCTTTTCAGATGTATACATGTTTGCCATCTTTTGTCGTGGTCCCCATCATTCTTCTTGTTTTGTCGGCCAGAGTTTTCATGTGAGCCATAGGGACTCCAGAGTAGAGGACCATTTCCTATGCCATGTTGGCAAGGGTTTTCATGTGGTATATAGGGACTCCATAGTAGAGTACCATTCTCTGTGCCAGATGGGAGAGACCCAGTTCTCTGACGAGGAGACTTCTTTCAGACTCCATTCTCCAGCGAACGTGGACTTCGACGAGGATTGCACTTCCACGACCCTTTTCAGTTCGACCCTTTTTCAGAGATGGAGCAGTTATCCACATGTTGTGGCAGGACATAGTACTCCGATGAGGAGACTCATTTCTAGTTGCAATGACTCAACATGCGCAGTACAGAGCACATGCTCTCCAACGAGGAGATTCAGTTAACTCACACTCCACCCCGTTCGTCCTCCTCACCTGCACGACATGAGAAGCAACATCCTCGACAACAAACGACAGTTGTGCGCGTTGAGTTGATATTATATGTAGTGTCTTGTAGCGTGAGTTGAGTTTCTTTCTATTTGTCCAAGCTGAGCATTGCATGCTCCAGCTTGAGGGGCATTGTTGAAGTATTTGGTTGTGCGCCGTATAGTTGTAGGAGGGTAAATGGATCTCTCCAGGATCCATTTAGCCCATCCATGTGTTTAGTCCCACATCTACCAGCGGTGGGACTTGGAGGATCTATGGAGGCTATATAAGGAGCCCCAGACCTCCGGTATCCATTGAGAAAAAAGCAATGAAGCATATGGCCCTTTGAGGCCTTCTCCCGTAGTTTCATCCCGCTCCTTAGGTAGTAGGGTTCCACGTAAAAATCATGGTGTTCCAATCTTTATAGTTCTTGTTCTTATGCTCTGTTTATCATTTCCGCTTCTACTTCCTATTTTCTAACACACACATCCTCCTTAGCATCTCATCTCCACTTCATTCGTCCTTTCAACGTTTTTAATTGATTGCTCAACATTTAGTGCCATTGAGCATAATAAGTCTAAGTAAAGCTCTATATTATCTTTAGTTCACTTCCTAATGCATCTTCTCACAAAAAATACTTGAAGCTCATCTCCACTCAACTACCATGCACTCAGTTTATAGGTAACATCTTCAACAACAACAAAGCCTTGTCCTACATTAAGTAGGGTCGGCTACATGGATTCCTTGCATCCATTCAGATCAAGGTTTAGAATGTCGGTATACTGTATTCGTTCGGTCACGCGGTCTGAAGTGAATAAGCGGATAGACGAAAGTATATGCAGAAGTATATGTGGATTATGCAGTTTGTGTTATTTTAATTTAAAATAATTAATAATAATAAAAATAAAAATAATTAAAATTAATGAAAATATAATAAAATATAGTTGACAAAATATTAAGGGGTTTTTACCCACGAACCCTATAAACATGTTAAATTACCTCTACGACCTTTGAAACATCGATATTCCTCCCTCGACCCTGTATGGTCCATCTTACCTCACAGACCCTGCCGTTAATTGAACTTTACTTGAGTTAATATCGTGGCTTAATCTAACCAGAGGTGAAAATTAGTGGTGGATCTTCCACCTCCTCTCTCTTCTTCCCAGACTACCTACCTCTCTCTCTCTCCTCTCTCTCCTCTATGCCTTGCTGCTCCATCGCCCTTTCCTCAAGCCATCGTCATGCCATCGCCCTTCTCCCCCTACGACGCTGCTGCTACGAGCACCTCTTCCCGTACCCTCCTCATCGCCACAACAATCGCCCTATGCCCTCCTCGCACCTCCTCATGCCACCATACCCGGTATGTCCCTCCCTCGTCTCCCTACACAGTCGTTGCTGCTCTCCATCCCTCCAGCACATCGCTCCTTCCGTCGCTACGGTCCAATCCCCATCCGTCAATTTTCCAGCGCTGTCTATCTGGAAGGAACACTAGACCCTCACTTGGTCCTTGGGAGAATCGTGCTTTGTGATCGGGACATTAGCCCCAGAGTTCAGAAAGGCGAGGTGGTCAAGAAGGCGGGCGGGGTCGGCATGATTTTGGCCAACACGGTTGCCAATGGAGATGAGTTCGTGGCAGAACGCCGCCTCGTCCCGACTGTTGACAAGGCCATCAGAAGGAGGGAGAGGGGAGTGGGGGTGGGGGAGGAGGCGAGGGAGAAGAGGAGGTCGGGGTCGGGGAGGCAGCGGGCGAAGCTGAGGAGGGAGAGGGAGAGTTGGAGGAGGCCGGAGAGAGTAGGAGGTTGGGGTCAGGGAGGAGACAACGGGCGAAACAAAGGGAGAGGGAGAGGGGGAGATGCATGGGAGAGGAGGAGGTCGGGGTCGGGGAGGCGGCGATACGCGAAACCAAGGGAGAGGGAGAAGGGGAGGAGATAGGGGAGAGGAGGTCAGGGTTGGGGAGGCGGCGACGTACGAAATTGAGGAGGGAGAGGGAGAGGGAGAGGGAGAGGGAGAGGGGGAGAGGAGGAGGTCGGGGTTGGGGAGACGGTGATGCACTCGAAGCAAAGGAGGGAGAGGGGGAGAGGAGGTCAGGGTTTGGGGAGGCGGTTGTGGATGAAACAGAGGAGGGAGAGGAAGAGGGGGAGGAGGATGGTGCAGGAGAGTATGGTGTGGAGGGAGAGAGGGGTTGGAGGAGCAGCACGGGTGGAGGAGCAGTTGCGGCTGCGGTTGCCGATGGAGGAGCACGGGGAAGGGGAGGAGGTGGAGGGGTAGAGTGATGACATTGTTTGTAAATGTTTAAAACAAAGAGGTCAATATGTACCTCATTTTAACAGAATTCGGTTAAGTTTAATGGATAAATGGATAGGAGTTAACCGTGAAGTTCATCGGGTAAGGATTAGCAAGTTTATGGGGTCGATGGAGGAGTATCGATGTTTCGAAGGTCGTATAGGTCATTTAACAAGTTTATAGGGTTCGTGGGGTAAAAATCCTAAATATTAAATTAACATGATTCATTTCACTAAAAAAGAATGTCGGATAAGATGGATTTTTTTTGAATGAAAAATAGGTGGCCTCCCAAGCTGGGACCCACTGCACCGAGCTATTATATATTATAATTTAAAGTAAAGGATTACATCATTAATAAATACAATGCAACTCGTATCATCACGATCGCCACGCCATGTCCAACGCCATGAAATGCTCAACCATATTCTCAACATAAAATCTCTGCCCCTTGAAGATGGCATCATTCTTGGCACACCAGATTTACCAGATCGCCGCAAAAGTAGGGGAGCTTGCCTCATGCCCATTGCTGCAAACCGCTCTGATATCCCTCCAGAAAGTGGCCCCACTCCGACTTTCCTGCCACGGAGAACCGGTTTTGGCCCAAACCTCCGTCGAAAGAGGGCAAGAGAAAAGCAGGTGATCCACGTCCTCCTCCGCTGCATCGTACCTATCGCATCCAATCTCCTCCACTCCCAACAGGCACCCCTGCCGAGCCTTTGTCAGAATCTTCCCCATCCAGAATAGCCACAGGAAAACCTTAACACGGTTCGACATTCTACTCCAAATCAAGCTCGTGTATACCACCAGCTCTTCCTGCACAACCTCCCCCTCATTCATAAGAAAGTGGTATGCCTTCCTCACTATGAACCTCTCATCCCTCCACACGAAATGGTCCCTCCTCGAAGACGGTGCCTCGCTCCTTAAGAGTTCTGACCGCAAGGCAAGGAACTCTTCCATCCTCTAATCAGATAAACCCGAGGGGAAAAACAGGGTCCATGCCCCACCCTCTCAGACCTGCCGATCCACGACCCTTCTGTCCCCCACCAGTTGTAACAGATGCAGGTACCGCTCCCCCAGAACCCCACCTCTCGTCCAATCATCTAACCAAAAGCAAAAGGCCGTACCATCCCCAAGTACCGGCTACAACGCATCAGCAATCATTGTGATCACCTTAGTGATCCCCTTCCACAACGACGATAGCAAGCGCCCTGGAGCAACCATCAATGACATAGTAATCCCATATATCTTCCTCATCAGTTGACAAACTAGATCGTATAACTTGTCCCACGTCCGCACCAGCCACTTTGCCATAAAAGCCGCATTCAGTTCCTTCATCCACAACACCCCGAGACGTCCCTTCCCCTTTGACGACATTACCTTTTGCCAATCCACCAAATGAACACTCTTCTCCCCTGTCGACCATCAGACGAAAAAACCTCATCAAAATCTCGATCTTGTTCTGCACACCACAGGTAACACTCGTGTAGAGCAGAAAAACACTGGAATCGCCAAAAGAACACGCTTCAGTAGAATCAGCTTCCCCCCTCTAGATAACATCGACGCCTTCCATCCAACCAGCCTCGCCTCCAGCCTCTCTAACAAGATCCTCCAGTCCCCAGACTTCAGTTTACCCGCTACCAGAGGGAGCCCCAAGTAAGTAGTGGGCAACAAGGCAAGCATACATCCCAAAATTGCCGAAACGTCACATCCATCTGAAAGAACGAAGGCGGCCACCAACGATTTCTCCATGTTAACCTCAAGCTCGGAAATATCCCTAAAGGTGTCCATAATAAATGACGCACGCCGAATCTTCTCCGGATCATCCCTCATGAACAACACCATATCATCTGCATATTCCAGCGAAGGAATGGAGATCTCCTCCATGGAGAATCTCGAACACCAATTCCCCTCCACTGCCAACCTCATCATCACCGCCAACGCATCAACCACCAAAATAAACAATAATGGTGTGAGCAGGCATCCCTGCATAATGCCCCTCTGTGGCTGGAAAAATCCCCCTCCGGTCTACCATTAACAAGCACATGCAAGGATGTCATAGCAACACATCTCTTGATCCATGCGATCCACATCTCTGGGAAGCCCCTCCTCTCTAATGATGCCTACAAGAACCTCCAATCCACACAATCATACACCTTCGAGAAACCAACCTTTCAGAGCACACCTTTGGTCCTGCTTCTCTTCCATTCAGTGACCATCTCAGATGCCAAGACCAACCCGTCCGCCATAGTTCTCCCCGGAATAAAGGCCGACTGCTTAGGTAAAGTAATTATGCGAAGCACCTTCTGCAACCGATTGACAAGGATCTTCGACACCAATGTAATCCTCCACCCTAGTCTGGGTGCCCTTCTTGGGTAGCAAAAAGATGAGCGCTTTGTTCAGCCTCTCAAACCCATGTTTCCCGATCTGAACTCCTCCAACACATCCATGACATTCCTCTTCACAGTCTCCCAATACTCATCTTGAGGTAAACACATCCCGCCGCATTAAACAACTGAAAGTCAAGTTCCACCACCACCCCCCGTAACTCCACCGAGCCAACATCCCTCCCCCATGTCCCCCAAGCTGATCCTCATGGAGCAGAGTGACGTTGAAATCCCCACAACAATGCACGCCGCCTTGGGAGCCACCACCCTAGCACCTCGTAGCTCCTCCACAAGCTGAGATATCCCAACGCCATTGGGCGGGCCGTAGACATTCGTAACCATGATCCTTTTCTCATCCTCCTTCCTCCGGAACAACACTGTAAGAGAGAACCACCCTTGTAGACACTCCTCCAAACAAACCTTACCCCAATCCCATCCTGTCATCAATCCCCCAGAAGCCCTCTCTGACTCCTCCACCCTACATTCTCTCATCTTGCTGCCCCCGATATCCCTCCATATCCCATCAACCCCCTGAGATAACTTGGTCTTCTGCAAAAGCACAATGTCCGCTCCGTACTCCAAAATCATCTGTCAAACCACCGCCCTCTTTTCAGGCCTCCCCAGACCCCTAACTTTCCATGACATGATAATCATCTAATAACCTTGGATAGCTCTGTTGGTGCCACAAGACCAAGACATTTCAAAAATGCCGCATCCGGCTTCCCTTCTGACGTCTCCTCAGCTGCCAACCCCGCTTCTCTCGCACTCCTGGCACTGCCTTCCCCCATCATGCCCAGACCTCTGTAAATTTCCAACTGCCACTGTCTCCGCCACTCCCTTAGCCCCCGACTAGAATAGCTCCATCCAAATCGGCCTGCATCCGGCTCCCCCACCTGCTGCCCCCCCTTCCATGAAGCCAAGACCGTCCACACCGGAGCTGGCCTCCTGATTCATCGATGCTACGACGGTAGTCTGTGCTAACGACAAAGCCCCACCTCCCTCAATCACTTACACTCCCTCGCCTCCCGCTGCGTCCAACTCTTGCTGACGAAAGATCTCAAAATTCTCCTGCACGACACAATCGCCTGGTCCCAACACAAGAACCACCTCCACACAACGCCAGGCATCGTACCCACCTTCGCCCGGCACCAGCGACGCAAGTTGGATCGCAGTCGCAAGTCCTGGATCTAGCAACTGCCCCTCCTCCTGCAACTCCCGCCACGCTTGCTTCGTCGTGCAAATCTCCTTGACCTTCCCGAGCAGTGTGTTTCATTGCCATCACAAACCAGGCGATGGGTCGGCATCATATAAGTCGCCTGAATCGAGCGTTTCCCAGATCCTACTGCATCAGATGCCACCAGGACACGGATCTACGCCGCTTGATACCAAGCCTGCGCCTTCCGATCCAAACTCCATGCTGCCCTGGGCAACAAACCTCTCGCACCATGGTCGGAGCCATCCAGCCCCACCGACACGGTCAACACATCTCGATCATCATCCCCCGCCAAGAAGCATCATCCGACATTCGAGCCCACGGAGCCCCCCCTTGGGTTCGCCTTGCCTTCTGCAGCCGTGGGTGCCACTGGATACGAACCCCTAGCCTTGAGAGAGAGGGGGTCCAATGTCAAGTCCGGCACTCGGCCTTCCACGCGGGTCCGCACTGCTCCCCTAATCGAGTCGCCAGTCGTTCCATGCTCCAACTTTGAGAGGCTCGCCCACCTGGATCCACCACCGCAACCCTCTGGTGAAAACCCGACCCGGTTGTGGAGCCCGAGACCACTTCCGCAAAAGACCGCGGCCCCTTAAGCGGTCCCTCGGGACCTCCACCACTTTCCACCTTTTTTTCCAAAAAAGGATTATTGCGTTCAAATCAGACGAAAGATGCTTTTGACCTTCTCGAAGCTTGCGACCCCGGCTACTGCCCACCTCCGACCGGCCATACCCCTGCCTCATCTGATATCGCCCCCGCCTCTGAGATATAGATGCGGCATACGCCCTCGAGCATCTTCGCATCTAACCGCCACGGAAGAGGGCGACCGAACTCCACCCCTTCCGCCAACACCTCCGATGGTTGGCCCCGCCGCAACCATCCGAGAGCACGCGCGAAATTCACATCGCCGACCCCACTGTCGATCGCACTGCCTCCGGGCTTCTACCTAACAAAGGCAATGCATGAATCCAGATCCGAGCACCGATCCATCCGGCCTCCGCCATACTTTCTCTAGGCAACGACACCTGCCAATGAACCCGGCTGGCCGCTCTACGCGAGTAACCCGGCAGCGAGCTCGCCTCCGAAGCATCAAGGCCCTATGTGCACACCACCCCGGCATCGATCAGGATGACATCTCCAGCGAACCCCTCTCCTATCGCCGTCCCCAGGTCCTCCATCACATCATCCAATCTGAACCCCTCCCTTCTACAGATCCCTACTAGATAGCCGATCTTCTATGGCGTCGAATTCATCGCATCCTTCTATGCCTTCGAGTTCCCCGCATCCTTCTCATCTCGCTGCCCCATCGCACATAGGAAACTTCGGTTCCCGTTTCGACCGCACACGAAACAACAGACAGGGTCCCGACAATTGACCGCCCAATGTCCCCATCTGTCGCATCTCAAGCACCTTCCCCTAGCCACGCGCCCAGATCCCTTCCCCGACCATGTGCCTACGTTGGGGAGATCCTGTGTTATCGGCCCCGCCTCTCATCTAGCAGCTTTTACCTCTTGACTCGCGCTCCATCTTTTCCCCTATGTGAACTGTAAAAGCTCAAGCCTTGATCTCGATTGTGGCTCGCTTCTCAAGTCTTGATCTCGATCGTGGCTCGCTTTCTCACATCAATACTGTCGTCGACCTCGTGAGTGATGGTGTTGATTGAGTATGTATACAATAAATCCCACGAATTAACCTCAAATAAGAAGGATGTTAGCTACACAATCCATTAAATTGAACCATACGAATACAATAAATTATAAAAGAAAGAAATGCTCAATTGAAAAATCGGTAATGATTATTCAATTTATGCATAAGACATGCAAATATTATTGACATTGGTAACATAGATCATTACCAAAATTTCTAAGTCAATGGATAAATCCTAATACCAAATTATTTATATTTATGATTCCAGAATCTAAGGTTCTAAAGATATTATTGATGATAATTCAAAGAACCAAGATGTATAAAGCTTTGGAAAATATTGCTTCTTGAGATGCGTAATTAGAGATGATGGAAGAGGTCAAGTACTAATCCTATTTAATATGCGGTCGCTTATGCGGATTACTCAAACCCTATATGCGCTTTAACCGCATATGGCCGCATATGACATATCCGGTTCGAAAGTATAACCGTATACGCATATGCGACATCATATGCAACTGTATATAAACATCATTTCCAAACACTGATTCGGAAATGGGCTCAGATCCCAAAAAACTAAGATCCCTTTGAGCACACTTGCGTGCCCTCTCTGAGCCGACTCAACATCTTAAATTGACGCATCTTCTAATGAGTGTATCAACAAACCTCTTTTGCAAATGGTCAAACTATCTTAAGCTGTTTTCTCTCATCTTATCTTCTATCGGAGTTACACCAACTTTCCTTCTGATCGCATCATTCCAAATCCGATCTTTTTGTGTATGACCGCACATCCACTGTAGTATTTTCATTTTTTTAATGTCATTTTTTGCCAAGGTTCGAAATCTTGATTTGGATTTCATGTCGGTCACTCCGGAAAGGGAATTTTTGATGATTTCGAAGGAAATATAAAAATTCATTTTTTCTTCAATTTTGTCATAAATTAAGATCATCCAAGTTTTTGAAACAATAAATAACTTATAAATGCAATTATATCACATATCGCTCATCTATACCCTTTAATCCTTTATATTTCACATATCAATCATATAGGTCATATCGATGTTAATGCTGATTGCTGACTAATAGATATTGGAAATGGAGTTCATTTAAGTTCTTCAAACAATAAATATATAAGCACACTTATTGATCATCTATGACTATGACCCTTGTATCACACATCGATCATATTGAGCATATCATTGTTAATAATAGTCTTACAACAAGTAAAAAAAATATGTTTCCAAAATAAATGACAACATGCACATTAATGATTAATGCAATAAAAGATATTACATGATTATGAGTTAAGTTCCAAACCAAAAGTTCCGTGGTGGATCTGTATCGCCCCCTTGTTGTCTCTCATAGCACATCGTTAACTCAATGAACTCACAGTTGTTATGCCATGTCGTGTACGAGTACATGGTCTTGTTGTCCATCACAAATTGCATGTACTGATGGTCATCGACGCCTATGAGTATCCCGAGATGAGGATAAGCAGCACTAGATCCGGTATCACGAGGGACATGACGATGCTACGAAGCACTAGCTTGAGATCCTCAACATGACGACGACGAAGTAGGAGATCTTTGCAAAGGAGGAGGTGCAACGGTGTAGTAGTCGGGGAAGAAACCATAACTGTCACTACCAGAATAACTGTCCTGGCTCTGCTCGGGTTGTCTACCTTGGTCGTTCTCACCGTTGTAGCTATTATATCTATACCCGTTCTAACCATATGATTGAGATGTACGTGCCTGAGGAGGAGGTTCAAGAGGAGCATGAAAGTATTCTAGGAAGACGTCAAATAATCTCTCATCGTGTGATAATCCATATCTGCCTAGGGGACTTGGTGTTCCTCCACGATATAGGTTGTCAATGTCCATGTATCTCATAGAACCTACATATGATATCAAATCATCCATGTAGTTGTCGGTAGGACAATGGTCATGGCTATATACTTCGTAATCCATAGGTCCCAGACTCGAAACTTGGAACAAACTGTCCATGCAAGTTCCTTTGTCACTCCATATATTCACGCCATGTGTGGAGCCCTTCTTCGAATCTTGTGTTATGTAGTCCATGACCACTTCCTGTTGACCCCCTCTGAATATGTTTCCCCCTCACCAGATCCACCATGACCGCCATCTTCATCATCATCATCATCATCATCTCCACTGTCATCCTTTGACTTGGATTTGTATTTGGATTTGGAATCAGTGGAGAGAATTTCATCTACAACTGCATCAACCTCAGCCTCCAACCCTCCAAGAGGGCCCATAATCTGCCCGGATCTAGCGATATAGTCACCTACATCTGCTCTCATTTACTGGCGTATATTCTGATTTGGTCTTCCTCCTGATTGATCGAGTACTGGAGCACCATTAGAAATTTGGAATCCATCCACCTCTGGAGAACATCTTCATCTGCATCTTCATCGTGCATTTTGAAAATTTGTGCAAGATCGATAGGGTCTGTATAATCCTCTTTGTCGCGGCCCTCCCTCGCATGCTTCATCTTTAGCCTCAATTTGTAGTGCACATAGATGAGATCATGGAGCTTCTGTTCTCTCAACCTGTTTCGTCTCTTCGAATGGATCGGGTTGAATGTACTCCAATTCCTCTCACTACCGCCGACATAAGTGATTTGAAATAATACTTTCACTGCCTTTTCGTAGGTTGGGAGCTTCACTCACGTACAGTAACCACCATTCGGCTGAGGAAAATCTAAAAGGGGATAAATCAATAATAATAAATAATAGTAATACGTCACAACACAATCAGTGGACTTATTCCTGTTAGAAAATCGGAAGCGGAAGCGTAAACATGGATAAACATAAAGAACATAAAAGAACGCGAGATTTTACGTGGAACCCTACTCCGTGAGGAGCGGGATGAAACCACGGGAGAAGCCCTCAAAGGGGCGGATATTCTATTGAATTTCTCAATGAGTACAGGAGGTCTGGGCTCCTTATATAGCCTCTCCAGAGCCTCCAAGTCCCACCACTGGACGATGTGGGACTAAACACTGGATGGGGTAAATGGATCTCCTCCAGGATCCATTTACCATGCTACAACTCAATAGGCGCATACACCGTATACTCCAACACTCCCCCTCAAGCTGGAGCACAGAAAGAAGCTCAACTCAACGCTACAAGACACTACGGACAATATCAACCCAACGCACACATGCTGCAGTCGTGGATGTTGCTTCTCATGCCGTGCAGGTGAGGAGGACGAACGGGCTGGAGTGTGAGTCAACTGAAGACTCGGAATCTAACCATCGAGTCTGAAACTGCGCCTGAAGTCTCCTCGTCGGAGAACTGCGTCTCTCCCATCTGGCCCAGAGAATGGTGCACTGCTCTGGTGTACCTATGATACCACATGAAAACCCTTGCCAACATATGGCATAGGGAATGGTCCTCTGCTCTGGAGTCCCTATGGCTCTCATGAAGACTCTGGCTGAACAACAACAAGAATGATGGGGACCTCTGACAATGATGGCCACATATGCTCATCTGAAAATGACCGCACACTCGTGCGTGTCTGAAACTGAGTACTCGGGATCAATCGTCGAGTCTGACAAAATCTGATCATCTGTAGAGTCTGAAATTCTGAATTGGTCTGGATACTGGATAATCTGAATCTGGAGAATCTGAAATATATGGATCTGGAATAGACCTGTGACTCTACACAATACTCCCCCTTTCTCCCATACTTGTCGGAAAATGTCATCGACAAAGTTGGGAGAAGACAAGATAAAAGGGGGAAAAAATCAAACATGAAACTTGTGGCTTTTCATCATAATTTTTTTAAGCCGTCACATTTTTTTTTGAAAACAATTTTTTTTTAAATTGCATACGACTTTTCTTTGTATGCGACTCTTTCAAAGAAACTTTTTTTTTTTACTATGTGTACGGCTTTTCTTGTACGCGCCTCCTTTTTTTTCTTTTTTTTTAATAAAAGATACGACCCACTTCGGTCCAAATACTTCTCATCCCTTTACATTTTGCAACCCATTGTAGTTTTTTTTCTGGGCTTTCAAGCAAATAGCATCACATTTTTTTGTTTTTTCTTCTTTATGCGGTCAAGCCGAAAACATAGGGCCCCCCAAATATATATTTTTTTCAAACCGCAGGGTGCGGGCCCCCCTCTTTTTTTTACTGCTAGGGTTCCCAACTGGGAACCCATCTCATTCCCTATGCCGCCGCCCCCTTTGGGGTTCTGCCGTTGGAACTTGGAAGGGCTGGAACACGGGGCATCATCGCCTGATCAGTGAGGAAGAGGGGAGCCGCCTGGGATCTGCGCTCTCCGAGCTTCGCTGTGCGCGGGGCTGCGCCGTTCACGATGGAGGTGCGTCGCCGCCTGTCTGTTGGGTCGCACCTGCTGGGAGAGGTGCCGCCATCGGCTGGAGCGCGAGGGGGGGCATGGCTGGAGCGCCGCCAAAGGAGCATTTTCACGTCGCCGCGCCGCCTGGGAGGAGGAGCCTCACGGCTGGAGGCTTCTGCAGAGGCATCGCGGCCTGGAGTTGCAGCCGCCGAGATCAGAGAGGAGGGCGTGCCGCATGGGGGATGCGCGCAAGGGCGATGGAGTTGCTAAGTCATGCGAGTAGATCGCCTAGAAGAGGACTTGGGGGTGCGCACCCTATTCGCGAGATCGCCGGACTGGAGGGTGTAGGCCCTGGTGTGCACCCCGCGAGAACCGTCTCCCTCCTGGATTTCTGGAGGCGTCGCCTAGAGCCATGGAAGGCTCTGCCTGGGTTAACCAGGCCTCGATGCTTCGGGCATGAAAGAGAAAAACTGCATCGTGGAGATGGCTTCGCGGAAGACTCACGATTAGGGTTTCACGAATCCCTAAAATTTCTTGGACAAATCTTCATGAACAAATAATCCTTCAACATAATATCGAATCTTGAACGAATAAAAACAAAGAATAAAAATCCTCGAGAATTGAACCCGCTCTGATACCATGTTAGAAAATCGGAAGCGGAAGCGTAAACATGGATAAACATAAAGAACATAAAAGAACGCGGGATTTTACGTGGAACCCTACTCCGTGAGGAGCGGGATGAAACCACGGGAGAAACCCTCAAAGGGGCGGATATTCTATTGAATTTCTCAATGAGTACAAGAGGTCTGGGGCTCCTTATATAGCCTCTCCAGAGCCTCCAAGTCCCACCACTGGACGATGTGGGACTAAACACTGGATGGGGTAAATGGATCTCCTCCAGGATCCATTTACCCTGCTACAACTCAATAGGCGCATACACCGAAATGACCGAAATGACCTGCATCATTTACCCTGCATCAACATATTTTAAAAAAACTGTCTTCCCATCGCAGTAAACGGGGAAGTTGATGATATGCTTCCTTATGTAGCTCGTCCACCCATCACACACCGACTTATCCCATAATCTGGTCATCTCCTCCTCAGCTCAGTCATGTACTTGTTCATCTGCTCCTTCTCAATCCCGAAATACTTTTTCATTATCTTATAGGTTGGGGAGCCTTCGCTCATGTTCTTGCTGCAGTGATCTCATCGACATGCTGCGAAAATGACCTTCTAATAACGTTGGCCAGAATGCTTTCCCCAAAGAAGAGCTTGTTGATGACCTTGCCCACTCTCTCACGTACATTTATGAACATGTCATTCATCGTCTTCTACATCAAGAAGGGTTTCAATCCCTTCCCCTTGTGTTTTTTGGTTGGTGGTGGTACTGGTGCACCTTTCAAAACCACTCCCACTGCCACCGGTACCATAGAAGGCACCTCATGCACCACTGAGTTCTGTCCTCTCGAACTTGCTCCTCATAGATTCCTTCGTTGCCCTCTTGTATGCCCTCCTCTTTGCTACAGTTTAAATATCGACGGGGTAGATAAAGTCATCGTCGTCTGAATCAGAGAGGACGTTGAACTCTTTCTCAAATATGAACTCTTGGAATTGTTCATCCCTCCTTGCCCTCTTTATATCCCTGTCATTCTTCTCGTCCAAGCTGGTCTTTACCATGTCCCTCACATCTTTGGGACAATGCATGCAATTGAAAACATTCTTGTTGTTACTAACAAGATGTTGCTTCATCTTCGTAAATCCCCCTCCCCCCAACCACTTCCTACAGAAGTTGCATTGTGGTTTGACTTTGTTGCCATTAGGAGCGATGACATACCTCCAACCAATATCCCCACTGAAATCCCTTCGATCCTCGGAACTATCAGATCTCGATTCGAAATGTGGGGCCTTGATAATGATCACCGAAACCTGCGAAGAAATTGCATAACAATCGTTCATGAGCCATACAATGAGAGTAATTAAGTATTTGCTAATTATTTTAAGTTTTAATGTTCATATTTAATATATTTATAATTTTTCTAACACTTTATGCACAAACTCGTAAATACTTATTGTTTAAAATTGAATATAGATTTTATATTTTGATATGTAAGTAAAACATATTAGATCTAGAGATTAGAGGATCAATTTCGAGAAAAAAACACACAAGATACACACACATGTAAACTAATGCATAAATCTAAGATTTGATTTTCAGAATTAATCTATTTTTAAATTTTAGTTACCAAAAATATTTTCCGAATTATATTTTCTATGTTTTAAACTAAGATCTAAGTTTCTCCTTTGAAAACTCATCATGATTCAACAATAAAAACACAAAAGCCTTAAATTTCTCTTCCATATATCTCACATTTTTTTGAAATGTTGTTTACTGCATGCTAAAACATGAGATCCATCTTTATACATTCAAAAGTCATCAAGATTTCACATGAAAATACAAAAGCCCAAATTTATATTCCATAAATCTCACAAAATATTCAAAATCTCTAAACAATATCATAATATGCAAGATCAACATGTAGGAACAAAACCCTCAAAAAGTTTAACAAATTGAAGAAGATTTGATTTTACCTCAAGGAGATAGAAGAAAGTGACGTTGGATAAGGATCCGTCCAAGCATATTATCTCAAGCATATTATCTCAAGATAGAAGAAAGTGGGGGGTAGCCTAGGAAAGTGACCACCATATGGTTATAAAGAAGCCTTAAAATCAGTCAAGCATATTATCTCAAGTTTATCATAACATCCTTCTCAAAATTTATTGCGTCAAGCAGAGATGTTCCTTGATGGTCTAGTATTGATTTTCTTCTTTGTCTAAAACTGAATTGAAAGTTTACATGTTTATGTCCTCTGATAGATAAGGTGATGACAATCACCTTATTAATATGTTTGATAAATCACCATCTTGCTTCCTTTCTTAGAGGAGCTTTGAAATCAGCCATTCAAACATGTTATTCTAGGTTTATAATATCATCCTTCTCAAAATATGGCCGCATCAAGAAAACATGTTGCTTGGTGGTCTGGTAGTGATTTTCTTCTGCATTGAAAACTAAGCGGAAGGTTTCGCTGTTTACGTCATGTGATAGAGTGTTTTCTTAGTAACATCCAGGTTGGCCCGCTACTTCTCTTGTTTCCTTTATGATTTGAAATAGAACCCTCAGTGAGAGATCCCAGCTGGCTTGCCCGTGAGGATATCCAATCACCCTGCTTGTACGGATATCCTGAAAAACAAGGGAACTGAGGTCAAATATTATACGCCAATGTAAATCTTTTGTAATATGACTGATAATAAATTCATGGAGAAGGTATGTGCATGAAGAACGTTTTGTAGACGTATGGAGGGAGTCAAATGAACCTTCCTTATCCAGTAATAGGGGAATGTGTCCCATCAACAATCACCACTGATCTACCAGGTTGTGTTAGACTATAATTACCAAACTGCAAGTGATCTTCACATAGATGATGTGACGCTCCAAAGTCCATTATCCATTGTGATGGATCCAATTTAGTACGACTAGAATAAATGCACGAGTAAAACCTGAAGTACTAGGAGAGGAAGAAGTTGCAATATCCGATGGACCGGTACTAGAAGATTCGGCGACATGTGGCATGTTCTCTCTCAACAAGTAACAAAGTCATTGCAATGATGATCGGTGAGATCAGGAGAAGTCTGAACCTGCTCAGTAACGCGGGTCGATGGTAGGAAGCCATGCTTGGAGTATCACGTGTCCTCGGGGTGGTCTGATCGATGACAATATGAACATGGCTGCGTATGGCTTGTACTCTGAACGGAGATGAACCACCTCTCCCACGGGAAGCTGCCATAGCCAACGATGTCTGGGAAGACGTGGCAAAGGGGATATTCAATCGACTCAGCCTACGGTACGCTTCCTTCATAGGAGGTATGGTAACGTTGTGAGAAGCTGAGAGCGAGCCGATCATATTATGGGTTAAGAGTAACCAGATACACCCCAGTCATGATAAAATCTCTGTAGGCCCTATGTTGCTTTGGGGAGGCTGTCAAGGGTATGTAGCTATGGAGTCGCTCAAACATACCCCTCAGAGATGTATACATGGCATGAAGATGACGATCAACATGTTTGGTCATGAAGATATCATGCTAGAATTGCAATATCTTCGGCTCATTCCTCGCTTGAGAGTGCTCCTGCGATGATATCCGACAACACCATTGTTGTGGGTTGCCAAGCTTGTAAAAGTCGGCCGAGTAGTCGGCCCGACTAGTTGACTCGGAGGGGGGGGAGGGGGGGGGTAGCCGACTCGAC
The DNA here is from genome assembly GCA_037367405.1 of Ottelia alismoides. Lineage (NCBI taxonomy): Eukaryota > Viridiplantae > Streptophyta > Magnoliopsida > Alismatales > Hydrocharitaceae > Ottelia > Ottelia alismoides. The sequence goes on from JAZKJV010000660.1 coordinate 304,969, forward strand.
TAGGCCTAGTAGGCCATTAGTCGGTCAACCCGACTAATCGGCTGGCTTTTACATCAATGTTTTTTATTTTTTTAAAGTACTAATATGCTAGGAAACCACATCCTGTTGTACACGCATGTGTAGGAGTTTGTCTCTTGTCTAAATGTTAAACCAACTATGGATTTTAAACAAGTCTCTGTTTGTCTAGTGTGAAGGAGACTTGTGTGTCTTGGAATTGCTTTGTGCAGTCCACAATCATTGCTTTTAAAAAAGATACATTATGAAATTTATAACTTAAACTTTTTTAGGAATATTGCTCCATATTTTCTATGGATGATGCCAAAAGCTTACAAGAAACTGGAAATGATAGGGAAACTTCAGATCTTAAAGATGATGTATTGATACCTTTTATATCAGTGTATATTTAAAGTACACACTTACAATTAATGTTATAAGTATGCTTAATGTTATAGAAAATGTTTAATGTTCTACACACTTATACTAATATTCTTAATGTTATATTTAAAGTCAATTACTTCTTTTGTTTCATTATGATAGTATAGAAAATGTAGAAATCTATGTTAATATATATTAATATATGTATAAAAATGATTTATATATTTAAAATAATTAAAAAAATGCAAAATCAACTAATGGCTGGCTAAATCCGATTAGTCACCCGACTGCCGATTAATCCTTAGTCCGTGACCTTGCCGACCGAGTATCGACTACCGCTTTCTGCAACCCCGGGGTTGACTCAGGATATCATTGACTATCTCAAGTTCCTCAACAGAGACAATACCCGATAGCCACACCTTGGCATATGCATCATCTGCATCCCATGAGGCATTGGTCCTATTCTTGTCCACCGGCTCATCCTACGTCAGAATATGCTTCTTAACATGGCTTTGAAGTAGATTCATGAACTGCCTTGCCCACACCTCGTAGTTTTGTCCTGTCCATCTTATAGTAGGTGTTGGATCCTTGAAGGCACCTGTAGATGGCATATCAACTTTACTTTCTGACATTGTGGATAAATAATTGGGACCTTAGACATATCGTGAAGCGTCAAAACATGCATGAAAAGGGTGGTCGATGGTGTAGACTCATACCGCAACCCATCATAATCAAATGTCGGTGCAAAGGAATCAAAACTGTTGGAGCATTCGTTGTATGCGCCCATTGTGTTGTAGCAGGGTAAATGGATCCTGGAGGAGATCCATTTACCCCACCCAGTTGTTTAGTCCCACATCTTCCAATGGTGGGACTTGGAGGCTCTGGAGAGGTTATATGAGGAGCCCCAGACCTCCTGTATCCATTGAGAAAGTCAATAGACAAACACGCCTTGTTGAGGGCTTCTCCCGTGGTTTCATTCCGCTCCTCACGGAGTAGGGTTCCACGTAAAATCCCGTTGTTCTTATTCTTTATTTATCTTTTCCATGTTTACGCTCCCGCTTCCGATTTTCTAACATGGTATCAGAGCGGATCGATTCTCGAGGTTTTTTAAGTTCTTTGTTGTTATTCGAGATTCGATTTGGAAAATTGTTTGTATTATTTCAATTTTTTAGGATTGTCATCATCAAGACGGATTCTGCCATGTTCCTGCGTGTTCTATCCAAGTTGAGGGTTTCAAATCGAAACCCTAATTTATGTCAGGAGATCCAGCGGCTTCGATCGTCGAAGAAAGGTGTCTAGGGCTTTCTAAAACCCTAGATCAAGCATCAGGTTGTCCGCTCGTTGAAGATCCAGCATCCAGCATCCAGGCGCATAACGCGCGCAGGCGGCGCACGGTCAAACTCCAGATACAGAACATGGCGTTCTCCCGCAGCCCTAGCAGCACCCCTGGCGGGATCCAGGACCTCGGGCCCCTGCAGATTCAGGCGGCGCTTCCTCGATTCCAAGGCGATCTCCCAAAGCGACCTCCTAAAGCCCTAGCCGCATAACCCTCTCCCCAAAGCGGCGTGCATCTTCAATCAGGTTGTACCGTCAACCTCATCGCCTAGGCATGCCTCGCGTGTCCCAGGAGTCGCGCCCCAGTTCTGTACATAGGCAGCTTGCATCCAGGATTCGCGCTCCAGTTCTGCGCTAAGCCCTGCTCATGGCGTTGCCCTCTCGCGCAAGTCCTCATTCCTGGCAGCCGCACACAGGCGGCATCGCGCACAGCAACTCCAGGCGGAGATCCCGCCCTTGTCGCCGACTTCTCCAACGATCGGGTCGGCAGCCTCATCTCCTCCACGGCAAGCTCCAGCAGCGGAGCTCCTCTCTCGCCGCTCCAGACTGAGGCGGCGCTACTTCGGGGGGCGACACGTGTTGGCGATCTCCTTGGCAGCGGCGCTCGAAGAAGATGCCCCGAAGGGGGCGGCAGAAATAAGGGGGTTCCCAATCGTGGGAACCCTAAGCTATGCGTCACTAAAGGGGTTCCGATTCCGCCCTTATAAAAAAAATAAAATTATATATGTTAGAGGGGAGGCGTCGGTCCTCTGAAAGGGGTTCAGTGGAAACCCAAAGTTTGGTTGTTTCTGTGCCTTAGTTTAAAAAAAGGGAGATGGAAAAAAATACGGAGATGTCAGCCGTACAAAAAAAGGGGGTTGTGTGGTAAAAAAACAAAGAGGGGAGGCCGAGAATTTTGTTCAAAAAAAATGTGGGAGGTTGCAAGTTTTTCAAAAAAAAAAGGTGCGTACAAGAAAAAGCCGTACGCAATTTAAAAAAAGGGGCACGTACAATAAAAAAAAGCCATACGCAAAGTCTATCAAAAAAAATTGAAAAGCCGTAAAAAAAAAGAGAGTTTGAATGGTTTATGTTGGGAAAAATGAATAACTTGTTCTATTCCATAAGCCCTAGGCTCTCTTATATAGGAGAGAAGCCTATGGGTAAATTACATAAAGAAGACAACTGAAAAATAAAATAACGAAAGGGTACAGGTACTCTATATGCATCATATGCGTCAACACTCCCCCTCAAGATGGAGCATAGATATCAATCATGCTCAGTTTGGACGCACACTTCTGGAATGGGCCTTGAAGTAACGCCTTGGTGAATATATCAGCAGTCTGATTCTCTGATGTGACGTGAGATGTAGCAATGAACCCTTTCTGAATAATGTCACGTATGTAGTGACAGTCAACCTCAATATGCTTGGTCCTCTCATGAAAGGCTGGGTTGTTTGCAATGAACAAGGCAGCCTGATTGTCACATTCCAACATCATAGGAAGCGATATATCAAGACATAGATCTGTAAGTAAAGATTTCACCCACATCATTTCTGTGCTAGCCTGGGCCATAGCCCTGTATTCGGATTCAACACTGGATCTAGCTACTACTGTCTGTTTCTTGCTCCTCCATGAGACTAGGGCATCTCCAACATAGACTGCAAATCCCGAGGTGGACTTCCTGTCCTTGGGGCATCCTGCATAGTCTGCATCAGCACATGCTGTGATAGAGATCTCCTTTCCCTTCTTAAATAACAAGCCTGCACCTGGAGATGATTTTAGATATCTCAAAATCATGTGTATTGCATCCTTAGGGGCCTGACGTGGTTGCTCCATGAACTGACTCACACGACTCACTGCAAATGATATATCAGGTCTAGTGATCGTGACATACAGTAATTTGCCTACCAGTTCTCTGTACCTTCTCTTGTCCACCTCTTCTGTGTCATCATCATAGAGCTTCATGCTGGGATCCATTGGTGTCGTAGCAGGTCGACACCCTAGCATACCTGTCTCACTCAATAGATCTGTAACATATTTCCGCTGCGACATTACTAATCCATATGGATTTCTAGCAAACTCCAGCCCCAGAAAATATCTAAGGACTCCCAAGTCCTTGGTGACAAATTAGGTTCCCAGCCTCTCTTTTGCCTGCTTAATGCCCTGCTCGTCATCTCCTGTAATCAAGATATCATCAACATAAACCACGATTACAATGATACCTCTAGCCGTCTTCTGTACAAACAAGGAATGATCAGCGTTGGAGCGTTTATATCCTTCCTTCTCAAAAAGATCTGAAAGCTTCTGAAACCACGCTCTGGGCTCTGCTTAAGGCCATAGATGGCCTTATGTAACCTGCATACCTTGGAACACTCCCCCTCAACAGCAAAACCAGGTGGCTGTTGCATATAGACTTCCTCTTGCAAGTCGCCATATAGGAATGCATTCTTCACGTCCAGCTGATAAAGCGGCCAGTCTCTAGCAACTGCAACTGATTACAGGATCCGCAGAGTGGAATGACGCGCCACAGGCGAGAATGTGTCAAGGTAATCTACCCGTATGTCTGTGTGAAGCCACGTGCAACAAGGCGTGCCTTGTACCTGTCAATGGAGCCATCTGCATTGTGCTTCACTGTAAACACCCATTTGCAGCTCACCGGGCTTACATCTGGAGGTATAGGAACCAAGCTCCAAGTTCCTCTGGACTGAAGTGCCACCATTTCTTCTTCCATTGCTAGCCGCCATCTAGCATCCTGCAAAGCATCATGATGATTCCGTGGAATGTCTGTAGCTGAAAGTGCCAACACAAACGTCCTGAAGTTTCCAGATAGCCTTTCAAAAGACACGGCTGCTGATAATGGATATTTGGCACAGCTTCTCTTCGGCTTCCTTAGAGCAATTGGAACATCCAAATCATCTGTATTCTCATCATGCTCCTGCAATACATCCTGCTGAGAAATGTCGTCAGATCCATCAACATTAATATTTTCATTACATACCATAGGCGAGCTAGTTGACGGGTCAGGACCATGAGCTGGAGGAGGCCTGCGGGAGTAATGGAATGGTAGTGGTGAGACAAGCGGTGGTGGTGGTGGCGGTGGCGGTGGTGGCGGTGGTGTCGATATCTGAGGTGGTGGTGTCATGTATATGGCATCAGGGGGTATAAATGGTAGCTGCTTGTCTCCTGATGCTGAAAAATACATAACAGATTCAAAAAATGTAACATCTGCACTGATCATATACCGCCGACGCACAGGATCAAAACACTTGTACCCCTTTTGAGTTCTGGAGTACCCAACAAAGACACACTTGACAGCCCTAGGAGAGAGCTTGTCAGTACCAGGCGACAACTGATGGACGAATGCAACCGACCCAAACACACGAGGAGTAAGAGTGAACGGATCCTTGTCAGGATGAATAAGTGAAAACGGAATCTGTTCATTCAAGACAGACGAAGGCATACGGTTGATTAGGTAACATGCAGTAAGAACTGCATCACCCCAGTAAGAGTAGGGAACATGACTCTGTATAAGAAGTGATTTTGTGACATCAAGAAGGTGACGGTGTTTTCTTTCAGCAATCCCATTCTGTTGAGAAGTATGAGCACAAGATGTTTGGTGAATAATTCCTTTTGAGGAGTAGTAATTGGCCAGAAGGTTGGTGCACAACTCTAAAGCATTATCACTTCTCACAAGCTTGACAGATGTGGAGAAAACATTTTGTATTTCATTCAGAAAATGGATAATAATATTTCCTGCTTCAGATTTATTTTTCATCAGAAACACCCATGACACTCTAGAGAAATCATCCACAAATACAATATAAAACCTGTGTCCCTGATGATCGGGAACACGACTCGGACCCCAGACATCGATATGAAACAACTCAAACTTGGAGTTACTACTCCGACCTGGACGACTGGGAAAGGACGACCTGTGATGCTTCCCCAACTGACACGCCTCACACTGAATAGGTGTGTGTGAGAGACCATAGGGTAGAACACGACGCAACTTCTGAAGCGGTAAATGACCAAAACGCAGATGCCATAATAAGGTTGATACTTGTCCAGAAGAAGATGATGAGGTTCCAGCAAAAGTAGTCTGGTTCAGTCGGTAGAGGCCTCCTTGCTCATAGCCACGACCAATCACGTTGCCCGTATGGATGTCCTGAAAAATCAAAGAAGATGAATCAAAAATCGCTCGACAATGTAGATCCTTCGTAATCTGACTAATTGACAACAAGTTCATTGAAAAATCTGGTGCATGTAGCACGTTCTTGAGCTGCATAGAAGATGTCAATCTAACCTCCCCCTGACCAGTAATGGGGGAATGAGTGCCATTGGCAATCACCACTGTCCGTCCTGGAGGGATCTGAGTGTACCCTGAAAGCAAACTCTGGTCGCCACATAGGTGATGTGTAGCGCCCGAGTCCATAATCCATGGTAAAGTATCTGATTTAGTACTGTTCAGTGCAAATATACTACCTGAAGTACTGGTAGACGCAGAGGCAGAAGCAACGGCATCAGAATGGCTCTCTGCAGTCGGTGCTGGTCCAGATGGTGGAATAATGCCCCTCAGACGGGGAACAAGATCGTCAAGCCGTTGATCCAAAGTAGCTGCAGATGGGGGCTCTATCTGCTCAGCAGCTCTCGCGGATGCAGGAAATCCATGCTTTGAATAGCATGTATCTTCATTGTGTCCGACTTTGTGACAATAGGTGCATGTCGGCCTCGTGCGGCCACCCCTTCCACGGGGTCCACGTCCACGGCCCTGGTGATGAAATCCGCGACCTCTGTTTGCTGCCATGGCTGAAGAATTCTGACTGACAGCTGTTGAAGGAACTGTAATCCGACTCAGCCTATGGAAGGCTTCCTCCATGGGAGGAATAGTAGAATCGGCCAAAATCTGTGATCATGTCGCCTCGTACTCAGGATCAAGTACAGCTAGAAACACGCCCACCATGGTTGCATTCCTATATGTCTTCTGCTGTTCTGGCGTGGCTGTCAAGGGCATGAAGCTATAGAGCTTCTCGAACATCCCTCTTAGTGATGTATAGAGGGAATGTAGGGGGCGACCATTCTGCTTGATGGTGAAGATATCATGCTGGAGTTGCAGAATCTTAGTCTCGTTCTTTGCCTGGGAATATGTAGCTGCCAGAATGTCCCACATATCCTTCGCTGTGGGTTGATGGAGAATGTCGTTGGCAATCTTAATTGCCAACATGCCAGATAGCCAAACCTTGGCGTATGCGTCATCAGCCTCCCAGGAGGCATTGGTTCCAGTCTTCTCAGCAGGCTCCGGTTCGGTAAGGATGTGCTTCTTACCCGTAGACTTCATCATGCTCATGAACTGCATTGCCCACAGTTCATAGTTAGTACCATCCATCTTTAAAATAGGTGCTGGACCACGGAATGCGCCAATCGATGGGATATCTGCCTTGCCTTCTGACATACTGGATACTGAAGACTGGAACGTCTGACAAAATATGTGATTTGTCTACAATGACATGGATGGGATTAGTTGCATGTGTAGACCTCAAGCAACTAACCCCATGTAGATCACGATGTGTGTGCCCTAGGACTTAGGGCTTAGCACACGTACACGCGTGCAAGAGGCACGCGCACACACAACTGGAGATGCACAAAGATGTGCACGAGAATCTGTCCGGGCGCAGGCGATGCTCTGGCGATACACAGGAGATCAAGCAGGCGTCAGGGTTGGCTTGCGCACTGGCGCAGAAAGGCGCACTGGCGCTGCTAGGTGCTGTGGCGCGCGATCGCACAGAGAAGCAGCACCAGCAGGAAGGAGAGGCATCGCGTGCTAGGTGCTACCGCGTGCAAAGGCTATCGCACAGTAGCGCACAGCGCAGGGGTGCGACAGCGTGCACGAGCGCACGTTTGCTCACAGCGCGCAGGGGCGCAAGAGCAGCAGCGATGGAGAGAGCAGCGGCGATGGAGCAGCGACGATGGAGATCTCCTTCAGCGCCGATGAGATGGAGAGAGAAGAAGAAGAGGTCGGCGGGTGGGGTGGGCTAGGGTTAGGGTTTCGAGAACTCCGGTCTAGGATCGTCGCTCTGATACCATGTTGGGAAAAATGAATAACTTGTTCTATTCCATAAGCCCTAGGCTCTCTTATATAGGAGAGAAGCCTATGGGTAAATTACATAAAGAAGACAACTGAAAAATAAAATAACGAAAGGGTACAGGTACTCTATATGCGTCATATGCGTCAATAGTTTATGTTAAAAAAAATCATCATGGTGGCTATTTAAAAAAAATGACAAAGCCGCAAGTTTCATGTTCTTGTTTTTTACCCCCTATTTATCTTGTCTTCTCCCAACTTTGTCGATATTCATGTTCCGACAAGTATGGGAGAAAGGGGGAGTATATATGTAGAGTCACATGTCTTGTATTCCAAATGCAGATTCAGATTTTCAGATCGATCATATTCTAGACTCTACGGTTCAGATCCAGTTTCAGACTCGACATCAGAAAGTTCCGAGTCCAGTTTCAGACACACACGAGTTTGCGGTCATTTTTCAGATGAGCATAAGTTGCCATCATCAGTTCGAGGTCATCATCATTCTTGTTGTTGTTCGGCCAGAGTTTTCATGTGAGCCATTGGGCCTGTTTGGTTGCAGGGTTGGGCAGGGTTGGGATGGACTGGGTTGGGCTGGGTGAATAGTAATCTGTGAGGAGGAAGTACCCTTGTGAATAGTAACCAGGGTTGGGCCAACCCTGCCCAACCCTGCAACCAAACAGGCCCATAGGGACTCCAGAGCAGAGGACCATTCCCTATGCCATTGAGGGCAAGGGTTTTCATGTGGTATCATAGGTACACCAGAGCAGTGCACCATTCTCTAAGCCAGATGGGAGAGACCCAGTTCTCCGACGAGGAGACTTTAGGCGCAGTTTCAGACTCCATGATCAGATTCCGAGTCTTCAGTCGACTCACACTCCAGCCCGTTCGTCCTCCTCACCTGCACGGCATGAGAAGCAACGTCCTCGACTGCAGCAATGTGTGCGTTGGGTTGATATTGTCCGTATTGTCCTGTAGCGTTGAGTTGAGTATCTTTCTGTTTGTCCAAGCTGAGCATTGCATGCTCCAGCTTGAGGGGGAGTGTTGGAGCGTTCGTTGTATGCGCCCATTGTGTTGTAGCAGGGTAAATGGATCCTGGAGGAGATCCATATATCCCACCCAGTTGTTTAGTCCCACATCGTCCAGCTAGTGGTGGGACTTGGAGGCTCTGGAGAGGCTATAAGGAGCCCCAGACCTCCTGTATCCATTGAGAAAGTTAATACACAAACACGCCCCGTTGAGGGCTTCTCCCGTGGTTTCATCGCGCTCCTCACGGAGTAGGGTTCCACGTAAAACCCTGTTGTTCTTATTCTTTATTTATCTTTTCCATGTTTACGCTTCAGCTTCCGATTTTCTAACAAAAATAGATTGAAATCAGGCCAAAATTAGACCAAACAGTTCTGAAATCAGGCCAAAACTACAGAGTCAGACCAGTGAACTAAGTATGGGGGCGGCGACGATCGTCTGGACGGCATGCGAGGGCAGTAGGAGACCCTTCAGACATTGTTGGGTGGCTTTGGAAGGTGCTGGAACTGCGTCGAGTAGTGTTGAATGGCGTTGGAGCACTGGGATAGGCCTACTGGCAACTGGGCGGTGGCCTGGGGCACAGCTTGGCGGCGCTTGGCTGCGCCTGCCATGGCTTGGCGATGCCCTGGGCACGTCCTGGCGACGTTGGACCCCCGCAGGGTCTGCTACAGTACTAGGCTGTTGTTGGGCAGTGCCTTGGGCCACTACCGGGTGACGACAAGGCGATCTGAGCAATGAGAGGCGAGGAGGTAGGTTTGGGAGGTGGGGCTCATGGCTCCGGTCTAGGACTGCCGCTCTGATACCATGTGGAAGAGAATGCTTCGATGTTTATTCATAGAGCCCAAGGGTTCTCTTATATAAAAGAGAGAAACCCTAATGGGTGAATTACATACTAAGGACAGAGAGATAAATAAACTGTAAAATAGTAATATAACATAGAACCCTCAACAATTGTTGATGATGGGGTGGGGAGATAAGAGTGGATTGCGTAGGGGTATGAGGATGTGGTGGAATCATCAGTGATGACTTTTGTATGGTTAATTTTTTTAGTTAGCTCTTTTCGGTATGGTTGAAGATTTTTTTAGTTAAAATTTTTATGATTTTAAATGCGATTAGAAGGAAAGTTGGTGTCACTCCAATAGATGATAAGATGAGAGAAACTGTTTAAGATAGGTTGACCACTTGCAAATGAGGTCGGCTGATGCGCTAGTTAGAAGATGCGAGATTTGAGATGTTGAGCCAGCTAAGAGAGGGCGAGGAAGGCCCAAGAAATATTGGAATGAGACTATGCAAGGGGATCTTAGTTATTTTGATCTAAGCTCGAGAATTTCCCAAAATAGATCTAAATGGAGACAGAATCCATGTACCTATTGTGGGAAAAGGCTTTGTTGTTCTTGTTAAATTCTCATAGTACATGATGTCAATAAATAGATGGGCATACTTTGTAAAATGGAGGTACTTGTTTAGTTTAAACGTTAAAATATTTAAAATCCATAATCATTATGATGTTATGTTATCAATGTGTCTCCTCGAATTTTTTTGATATTACTTCTGTTTCCTTGAGGATTTTTTTGTTGGTGTTGTAGTGGAATGCATGCTAACGAGAATTATGTTTGGAAATTTATGTGGACCTTTTATTACAGTCAAAATTTTGAATTTTAGGTCTAAAATGTGACTACTTCAATGTGACGGGCCTTTTTAGAATTGAAGCTTTTATCTTGTAATGGACATTGCAAACAATGTTTAAGATCAACCCACACAAATGATTGAGTACTTGATCAGCGGCCTTCCGTGTTAAAGGCCATGGTTCAGTGTTTATCCAAAACTTAGAACACTCTGTTTTTTCATTCTCTTGGTAGTATTATCATTTTGATTGTTTTCCCTTGTATATGATGCCTTTTATCAATTAGTGGGGTAATATCCCGTCTCTAGTATAATGTAGATTTTTACAAAATCTGTGCGTGCACACTTATATGTCAGGATGCCTTCTAATGAGGTTGGGTTTTTTTGCAGTTAACACACACTTATATGTCTGTCCTTATAATTGCTTTCCAATGAAAAACTTCATATTTACACCATTTTGCAAGGTTTGTAATTGTTTGTACAATGTGTCTGCACGGATCAGTTTTACAAATAGAGGCAGACTACAATACATGTAAACCTCGATTTTCTGAATTTTAAAATTTCTGTAAAGTATATATATATTTTGAATGTTAGTTTCACAGATTTGATAATTTATAGGACAATCATGCATCAAATTTTAATAGTTGATATGAGTGGCCTTTTATAAATCAAAAAAGCTCCCACCACATGAAAGTTCCACATGTCAAGTCGCAAAGTGCATGGAAATAAGACGAAGGAAAATAGTTTTGTAGATTTACCTTCAATTTAAGATTGCATCTGATAAAATCAATATATTTCATCATATTAGACCTTACCTTGTGTTTGAGAGCCTTGATAAATCCTTTGTCAATAGACAACGTTCTCTTGCTTTCTACTAGTGCAAGTTACATGTTTGTTGTTATGTAAGCTACATCTCTTTCGGCTACAAAAAAACTGAAAAACCTAAGTCCTTGAAAACTAACATTTAGTTGCATTCTTTGAATCAGGTTAGCCATCATCCAATGATTGTTGCATGTCACTGTGAAGGCAACGGATGGAGATTCTGGGCTGATAGTAACCTAAAAAGCAAATTTTGGGGGCGTTCAATTCAGCTAGACCCCGTGGGTCTACTGACTCTTGAGTTCAGCGATGGCGAGGTCTTCCGATGGAGTAAGGTAAACAATTTTTTCCATCCCAATGTTGCTTAATTAAGTGGGTTCATCAGAATTGGGATATCCATCTTTTAGGTAACGACATCCATCTACAATCTTATACTTGGGAAGCTTTATTGTGATCATTATGGTACTATGAGGATACAAGGAAATCAAGAGTATTCTTGTAAATTGAAGTTTAAGGAGCAGTCGATCATAGACAGGAATCCCCACCAGGTCTGTAGTTCTGATCTGTAAATTATAGTGTTGAAATTTCTTTTTTGATTTTTAGATGATATGTTGCTTGGAATTTTGTTCATCACAGATGCCTTGTTTGGAGTTTCTTCTACTCATTGCATGGTACTATTGCATACTATTTGAGGCCTCTATCATTTTTATTGCAGAAGATCACCTAAGGGATGGAGCGCCGTAGGCGAGCGCGAGCGCGGAGGGAGATCCGAAGTGGCGAGCATGAGTGGAGGCGGAAGAGCGAGGTTTGGGAGCGCCTGATCGAGGGTAGGGGGAGGAGGCTGATTGGACGATCGTTTCTCACAAGAAACCCGAGCGGAGGTGCTTCAGGTGCGGGGGGTGGGGCCACCTGGTATCAACATGCGCTCTTCCTCCTCGATGCTTTTCGTGCGGGCGTGTCGGCCATCACCACAACTCCTGTGCAATGCTGGTCGGTCGTCTTGTCTTCAGGCGGAAGGCTGTGGCAGCGTTGTGTCCCTCGGGGGGGCGCCTCTGGGCCCTTGGCCTAGCGCAGATCGTGTGGGTAGGTCTTCCGCCTCAGGTGTTGGTTCTTCCGATGCGGGAGGGATGGCCAACTTCTTGGTGAGCTCTTGGGTGGAGGATACTGTGTCGACGACTTTGGTCTGGGCGGGACCCCCGCTCCAGTTCGGCGGTGCATTCACAAGTGATGTTGTGATATTGGGTGCTCGAAGGTGTTGCGCGTGAGGCTTGTCGAAGCAGCAGATGGAGCTCCTCCTAGAGTCTGGCGGTGGAGGTGTCGTTGACTGGAGAGTCCCTCGCTTTACCGATGGGTGTTTCGACCACTCCGTCACGCGAGTGGCGCAAGTGCGGGGGGTACCTTTTCTCTCTCATACTTTCCAGTGCTTAGGACTACCGTTGAAGCATTTGGGTTCAGTGCTTAGGATCTTGGATGACGGTAGAAGTTCGGGTTCTGACCCTGAGGTCACATTGCTGGTGATGGAGTGTCTGTGAGATGTGATTCCGATCTCCGTGGCGGTTTTGGCTGTTGACCGTTTTTCGTTCCACCTGCAAGTTTGCCTCCTGACTCCTTCGCCGCCGCCAGCATGATCGGAAGGCGGAGGCGACGTTTCCCCTTCCAGCCGGGGGACTGAATAGTCACCTTTGTTGACAACGCGTCTTCCGATGCGTGGTGCCAGGAGATCTTCGAGGCGCCTCTTCAGGATGTCTGCATTCCTCCTGCGCCGGTTGGGCTCCCTTGTTCTGGAACGGAGGGACTGCGGACTGCTTCGCCTCTTTTGCGTGCAATGGCTTTGGACTCTCGGATTCGGATCTTGCAGGCAGATTGTATGTTTTTTTTCTCCCGGGCGCTTGGGTCCAGTTCTGACTCGGTTGTCGGTTGCGGGCACTCACGATTCGGTGGATATGGTGGATCCGCTACTTACTCGGGCTCAGTCCTTGTGGAGCCGCCAGGAGTGTGGGTCCCTTGCTTCTGCCCTGCTTTAGGGGGGCTTCGATTTCCAACACCCCGTTGATTGCCCAGGTTCTGTGTCCCTGCGCCCTGGGGATTGTGGGCCCTCTGCTGATGCCCTGTGGTGGGAGAATCTGGAGTCCTGACGCCCTATTGTATGTCTTGGTTCGGCGCCTGTGTCTGTGGGCACGGGTTTGGCCCTCCGTGGCTTGTGGCGAGGGGTCAACAACCACCTCTTTGGACGTCAGGACCTCTGTCTTGGTGGCTCGTGATGAAGGATCAGATGCAACTTGTGGTCTTGTGGTCGATAAAAGGTCCGGAAAAAGGTACAGAGGAGGCAACGCGCTAGGGCACAGTTTGTTGAACCTCCTCCTATCTCCGATCGGAAAGCAAATATAGTGGAGTTTGCGGGAGTAGTGCGTATTCGGGACTTTACCGTTGGTTTTAAATGAAGATCCTTTCCTGGAATGTAAGGGGTCTGGGTGACCCGGAAAAAAAGAGGATTATAGGGTCGAGATTCATAGAGTGGGGTTGTGATATTGTGTTTCTACAGGAAACGAAGTTGGACTCTGTCTCGGATGTGGTCTGGCACTCTTTTAATGCGGGTTCGCTAAATGAGTTTAGGACGATCGGTGTGTCGGACTCAACGGGTGGTTTGCTTATGGCATGGAAGGATTCTGCTTTCGTGTTCCGGGCGGAGTTGAGAGGCCCCCATGTCCTCACGGTGCTTCTGGAGTGTCTTTGCTCGAGTACAATGCTCGCCTTGTCCTGTGTATGGGCCTTGTCAGCCTTCTTCACGGCATCAATTATGGTCAGATTTGCGGTTTTCTAGGAATGCTTTTCCGGGTTGTGCTTTGTTGATTGGTGGGGACTTTAATGTTACACTGGTCTCTTCGGATCGACCGAGATTGCGTGGTGGTCAACATCTTGGCTCTGCAGACTTTGCGGAGATTACAGATTTTTTTGGAGCTGGAGGTGTTGGACGTTGCAGGCACGAAGTACACTTGGAGGAATTCTGGTTCTCGCTCCCGTCTTGATCGTTTCCTGGCCTCTACGGAGCTGCTGGAGCTCTTTCCTTTGTCGTTTGCTGCTGGTAGACCGAGAACGCGATCGGATCACACTCTGATTCTTTGGGATTCCGGTGATCTTTCGCCCCCGAGGGTTTTTTTCGGTACGAGAAGGCATGGATTTTGGAGGACTCATTCAGGGACCTTGTCTCGTCGCATTGGTCCTCTTTGTCCGTTTCTGGATCCGCTGCCTCGAGGTTCGTTCAGAAGCTAGCTTTCTTGCATGTCTGCTTGTATGCTTTCAAGAAAGAGTCTAGGGAGGCTCATCGTGCGGTCCGAGTGGCAACTGAGGAGGAGGTGGGTAGGCTTGACGCTCTGGAGGATGACAGGCCTCTGAATACGGACGAGTTAGCTCAAAGAGATGAGGCTCAGAGGAAGATCGTCGACAAGGACAGTAAACAGGTAGTTGAGTGGAAGCAGAGGTCCAGACACAACTGGTTCATGGAGGGAGATGCGAATACAACTTTCTTCCATAGAGTGGCTAACGGGAGGCGTCGTGGTAATGCTATTCAGTCGGAGATCGTGGACGGTATCAGGGTGGACGACAACAGGGAGATGGGAAGGGCGATGGCGGACCATTTTTTGAGTTCTCGACGAGGGGGTTAGGCAGACGTTGGAGGTGGACGGGGATGGGCACCTCGCAGCTATCGGCCACTCACGCATCTAGTTTGATTCAGATGGTCACCTTGGAGGAGCTGAAGAACACTGTGTGGAGCCTGAACGGGGATGGTGCACCTGGTTCGGTTCCCACTTCCCAGTCTCCTTTTATAAGGATTTCTGGGATTTTGTGGGCGTCGAGGTGCTGGAGGTCTTGATGGAGTGTTCTCGCTGCAATGCGGGGTTTGATAGGCTCAATAAGGCCTTGATTTTTCTTTTTCCTAAGTGTGAGGCAGCTGAAATGATTGAAGATTTTAGGCTCATCGCGCTGTCCAACGCTTTGTATTTGATTGTGACTAAGGTGTCTTTGCTATAAGATTAAGCAGGGTACTCGGGCACGTTATCTCCCCTTCTAGTCGGCATTTGTTCCTGGGAGATAGATTGCAGACTGCTTGATTATGGCGTCTGAGATTATTGCTGATTAGAAGAGGCATAGGGAAAGGCGTTAATCTGGAAGGTTGATTTTGCGAAGGCTTACGACACATTAGACTGGCAGTTTCTCTGGGCAACATTGCATAGGAGGGGTTTCTCGGAGATTTGTATGGATGAAGCGCTGTGTTACAACCACGTCTTTGGCGGTTCTCGTGAATGGACGTCCATAGGGCGGTTTCTTTCAGCTGCAAAGGGGTGTCAGGCAGGGTTGTCCTCTGGTCCCTTTGCTATTCGTAATCGCATCTGATGTTCTTGCCTGCTTGGTTGCCTGGGTACAGAACTGCGGGATCAAGTGTGGCTACACGAGGGATGGACTGACTGCCCCTCTTCTTCAGCACGCTGTTGACACCATTTTCTTCATTGAGGGGGGCAACGAGGAGGCCAATGGCATAGGGTCACTCTTGAGCTGTTTGGGGAGATGTCGGGGCTGGTGCAGAATTCTAGCAAGTCTAAGGTGATTCCATTTGCTTTATCTGATGATGAGGCGCACTTGTGTAGTCAAGAGCTGTGTACAAAATGTGGTTCCCTCCCTATTCGTTATTTGGGGATACCGTTGACTTATGGTAGGACCAAGCTGGCGGATTGGTTACCTATTGTTAAGAAGCTGGAGAAGAGGCTCGCGGGGTGGAAGTCGTCGATCCTTTCAAGGGGGCGCCTTGTGCTGCTGAAGGCTGTGCTCTCTGTGGTTCTGATTTACTTCATGTCTACGGGCCTTATGCTGGCAGGTATTCACAAGCGCCTTGAGAGGTTGATGCGGAGATTTTTGTGGGGCAAAAGTGGTCAGGAGGATACTGGCATGCACCTCGCCGATTAGGGGACTATAACTCTTCCTAAGGGTGAGGGTGGTCTCAGGGTCAGGCAGCTTGATGCGATGAATGAGGCCTCGTTGCTGAAGTGGGTGAGCCGAATCTGGGGGAGCAACGACGATCTCTGTACTGCCCTTGTTCGTCGGATTTATGCCGTAACCGGCGCATCACTGGTGAACTACGGCCGTGGGTTGATGCCTTCACCTTTCTGGGAGGGTATTCTGACGATCCTCCCTCGCTTTCATGAGATCTTTAGGTTAGTTCTGGGTAACGGAGAATCCTTTGCATTCTGGATGGACGATTGGATGGATGGTGGGTCGCTGTGTAGCCATTTTCCTCGCCTTTATGCTCTGGCTGCGGACCGTGACGTGCGTGTAGCTTGCTGCTGGAGTATTGGAAACTAAATGTTGTTTTCTGCTAACTTTTCGAACCAATGCTTGGAGGACTTTCTTCTTCTGCTAGACTACCTGAGAGTTTTGGGAGGCTCTTCCGAGGAGCGGAACCATTGGGTCTGGAGAGGGAGCTCTTTCTCGGTCAAGAAGGCCTATGGGGTGATTTGCAGACCGCCTCCCTCGCGATCGGAAGAGCTGATTATGGATTGCAACTTTTTCTGGGGGCTTGGACTCCCTGAGAGGATCGATTTTTTCTGTGGCTTTTCAGGAGAAAGAGATTGATGACGAGAGATCGATGTGCTAGACTCCTTGGGACGGTTTCCGGCAGATGCTTTCTTTGTGGGACTGGAATTGAATCAGTGGAGCACCTTTTCTTTCTCTGTCAGAATTCGATGGCTATCTGGGATGGTTTTGGCCTGGACTGGGTTTATACGAGGAGCCTTGCATCTTTTTGCGAGTCCTTGGTTGTGGTCAGACAATGTCCGAGGAGGGATCTGTTCCGCCCTTTGGCTATTGTGTGGTCTATCTGGCTGTCCAGGAATGCCCTGCTGTTCTCGCGACAAAGGTTCTATCAGGAGAATGTTTGTATCCAGGCTACGGGTCTGTTGGAGGCGTGGCTTTTGTAGTGTTTAAAGCTATACTTGTTTCTTAATTTTTTAATATAGATCTGGGACGGACACCATTGCGTGTTTCCCTCTTGCTTGACTTAAAAAAAAGAACACCTAAGGTCCACAGATGCCTTGCCTGGATATGTTTTTTATCTACAATTACTCCTCTTTCGTAGAGGATCATTGATGGTTCTAGCAGCTGCTCTTGGATTTTGAGCAGGAAGAAACCCGTTTTTGATGTTTCTAGTATATACAATTATCTATGTTTTAGCTGCTCCTTTATCAAAATTTTGCCTTGGACTTTCGTCTCATCTGTTGTGCTAACATCTCATTGAAACATCATATACACATGTCAAAGGAGAAGGATGTTGGTTATGAAGGTGTTCAGATCAGGTAGGGTTTCAACCAATGTTATTGAAATTGGACCGACCGATTCAACCTGTTGGACTGATGAACCGGGCCTGGACCGATCTAGTTTATCGGTTTTCACAGTTTTTGTCAAATTGGCACAATTTTGGTTCAACCACCGGTCCGATCAACTATTTGCAACTCGGTTAACTCGGTTCAATCAAAACTGAACCAGTCAACCACAATTCAAATTTGACTTTATATTAAAATAATAATAGCTATGGAGGGTTCAAAGGAAGGGGAGTAGGATGTCAACAATGTTTGGAGGTGTTCTTCTTGTCTCCACGTTCAGACAGGGGAAGAGAGAGACTACATCTCCGTTTCAATCTATCAGTCACTGTGTCTCATCAGGGTCAACTCTCAATTTATTTTCTGAGCCCAAATATCTAAATTAAAATATTAAAAGGAAGATGATTTGAATTTCAGTAAGTTCATCTCCATCCGGGTCATGACGAACTAGATGGTTTAAATTTGGGATTTTTACCTGGCATATCCTATAAACTTTTCAAATTACCTCTACGACCTTTCAAACAACATAATTCCCCTCTCGACCCCGTAAACTAGCTTCGTCTTACCCCACATACCCTACTGTTAGTTGTACTTTTACTTGAGTCAATAGTGTGGGTTAATCTAACTAGAGGTGAAAATTAACGGTGGATCTTCCACCTCTTTCTCTTCTTCCTATACTACAAACCTCTCTCTTCTTCCCTTTCTCCTCTACGCCATGCCACTCCATCGCCAATTCTTCCAACCACTGTCATGCCATCGGCCCTTGCTCTCCGATCATCTACCATTTCCTATTCTTTTCCAGTGACCTCTGTCCTCCATTTCGCTCGTGATAGGAGCGAGTAAACCCGAGGCCTTTGAAATGAGGTGGCCCGATGTGATCGCCTGCAGCTTCATCAGAGATTAGGAGCTTGACCGCCAACGAAGCATCAACAGATCGCCTGCAGCTTCATCGCGTCAACAGATCACAACCACTGCTATCCTCAAAACTTTCCTCTACACTCCTCTCTCTCTCTCTGTCGTGTTGGGGTTTGGGGAGGTGGCGCAAGCGAAACAGATGAGGGAGAGGGAGAGGGAAAGGGGGAGGCGGCGAGGGTGAGGAGGTCGGGGTTTGGGGAGAGGGTGTGAAGGCCCCTGCTGCGACGGAGGTGGGGGAGGAGGGGAGAGGGGGTGGAGGAGGTTGTGGAGGGGGAGGGGGCGGGGCCCCGACTGCATGTGGAGTGGGGGAGGAGGGGAGTAGAGCTCTGGGCGGAGGCGGGGGAGGAGGGGAGCGGGGTGGAGGAGGCGATGGAGGGGGATGGGGCGGGGGCGATAGACCTGGAGGAGGCGGCGAAGGTCGGGGAGGAGGAGGACGAGGGCGATAGATTTGGAGGAGGAGGGCGAGGGCGGCATACTTGGAGGAAGAGGGCGAGGGCGACAGACCTGGAGGAGGAGTGCGAGAGCGGCAGATGTCGAGGAGGTGAGTGGGTGCTGGTTGGGGAAAGGGAGATGAGGAGGAGTGGCACTCAATGTAAATTTGATAAATAAAATAGGTATAATATAAAAGCACATAATGGAATCCGGTTAGTTTTAACGGGTAAATGGATGGGGGTTAACCACAAGGTCTGTAGGGTAAGGGTTAGCAAGTTTACGAGGTCAAGGGGGGAATTAGGTCGTTTCAAAGGTCGTAGAGGTAATTTGAAAAGTTCATAGGGTTTGCTGGGTAAAAATCCCTAAATACATCGAGGACACCAGTGGAATAAAATGATGGGGATAAGAACGGTGCTCACAACAGCAACACCTCGACGGGGATTTTTTATATATAGTAGTAAGATAGTAAGAGATAAGACAACAATATTTTACCATGATAAGAGGGATATACAAATGTGACAATTGTAACTCAGAAGGGTCACAGAAGGTGTAATTACACTGATAACCTTGCTGGAGCCTTCACTGTCACCTTTCAAGCAAGTGATCCACTGGTGCCAACACACACCCACATCAAAGCTGATGCGTAGAGCTATTGTCTCTATCCTGAATCCTGATGAGGACAAGAAGAATGGATCGGTCTAATGGACTGTTACGTACTGCTTTGTTGCCACTGACATATTTCTGTTTTTGCCCCTGAAGGGAGGATTATTATCCTCTTCCGCTGCTTATTTTCTTGCCCATAAAGTTGAGCATCACTTGTCCCTCACTCGGTAGCATGTAGGGATTGTAGTGTTCATAACCTCTTGTAACCCACTATAACAGGTACTTTCACATCAGCTCACTTGTCCCTCAATCGGTAGCATGTAGGGACTCTAATGTTGAACTCATGACCTCTTGTAACCCACTACAAAGTACTAACCAACTACTCCAACTCAACTTTTTGAAATGGTTGAATAATAAATGTAATTAAGCTATTATTATGCTAGAGTATTTAGTTCAAATATTATTTATATCTATATGAATCACATTTGATGTTGCATATTCAAGAAATTATTTTATGTATAAAGTATGATATTTTAATTATCTGTTTATTTTATATTTATTTCAAGTGTGTTTGAGTGTATATTTTGTACATGTTCTAATCCATTCCGGTTTAATTACCCGGTTCAACCATTTTTCCCTTACCTTTTTAGTTTAATCCGATTTTAAAAAATAATGGCATCATCATCTGGTTGAACCGATTTGATACCATGGTCCAACTCGATCCAACCTTTTTGTTGAGATTTCCGATTCAGTTTCCTGTTTGATTTCAAAAACCTTAGTTTCAACTTGGATAAGACTTGCCAGTTTGGGGAATGGTGATGAGGATGTGGATCACTTGTTTTTCTTATGCCCTTTTGGTGCCTTAGGTTCAAAGGACATCTGGAGTTTGCTTAGATAGATGAGGGCTACTTGAATAAATTTTGTAGTGGTTCAGGAATGGAATGGTTGGTGGTAGACAACAAATTTATAGAAGACACCATGGTAGGTATTGGAGTTTGAGATGAACCGTTTCGGAGGGTATTATGTCTTTTCTCTTTCTACGGAGTAAATCTTTTGTAATCTTTATCCATATAAAGAGAATTAGTGATTCATATCTCAATAAGAAAGATCATATATTTCTACATAGTATTAGAGTTGCCCTCGATGGTTTTCCATATCTTTTCTTACTGTGTAGGTTAGTTTGCTTTCCCCTACATTGGTTGTGCTTAGTGCGTAAAAAACATGGCGAAGCCTTCTCCCACTATAAGTCGGGTCGGCTACATGGATTCTTGTTCAAATCCATGTTGAAAGATTAGACTATTTTCTATGCTGGATGTCGACTACCTAACGCAACCCCCACAAGGGGGATTTGAACCCTGGTCTTTTGGGTGGTAGGCACATTGCACTACCACCCGACCCTTTATGTGGGTACAAATTAAAAACTTGTACAGTGGGTCTTGTGCTTAATGCGTAATTCTTAGAAATTAAAAATATGCAAAGTTAAAAATAATCTTCATAGAATTATTGCGTTACATTGCCCCCCTTTCACAACTCATCAACGATTCTTCATATCTCTTTTATTAGCTTGCGAAATTTCTAGATGGGTAGTGCATTTTTATTATTGAATAATTAGATGAATAATGATGATGAGTACGACATTCATTAACTACTACAACAACAACAAAGCCTTTTCCCACAATTAAGTAGGGTCGGCTACATGGATTCTTCGCCTCCATTCAGATCTATCTTGACTTGGGTCAATCCGGGCTTATATCCAAAAGGCTAAGATTCCTTCGTATAGTCTCTTTCCAACACTTCTTAGGCCGTCCTCGCCCTCTCTTAGCCGGCTTAACACCCCAACACTCGCATCTCCTAACTGGTGCATCTGTTGATCTTCTTTGCAAATGACCAAACCATCTTAAGCGGTTTTCTCGCATCTTATCCTCGATCGGAGCTATGCCAACTTTCTTTCTGATTGCATCATTCTGAATTCGAACTTTACGTGTGTGCCCGCTAGCATTTTCATTTCTGTTACAACCATTCTCTGCACATGTTTATGGTTCACGGTTGCTTTGTAAAATTTTCCTTTAATTTTTAAAGGAATTTTCTTATCACAGAGAAACAACAGAGGCTCCTCTCCACTTTAGCCAGCATGCATTTATTCTATTAGTAACATCTCCATCAATTTCCCCATCCTGTTGCAAAATAGATCCCATATATCTAAAAGAATCTCTCTTATGAATGTTATTGTCACCAATCTTCACCTCAATTCCTTCATCATTGCTTCCATCAAAGGTGCACTCCATATATTCCGTCTTAGCCCTACTTGTACGAAATCCTTTAGTCTCCAATGCATGTCTCCAGACCTCAAGCTTCTCATTTACTCCATCTCTAGTCTCGTCAATCAATACAATATCATCAGCAAATAACATACACCAAGGTAACTCATCCTGAATGCCAACTCATCCGTAATCAAAGTAAAAAGAAATGGACTCAAAGCCGAACCTTAATGTAAACCAATGTTGATGTTAAAATAGTCAGTCTTCCCAGACGGGGTCCTTACACAAGATAAAGCCCTATCATACATGTCCTTTATGAGGTTAATGTATAGGACATGTACTTGTCTCTTCTCCAAAACTCTCCACAATATCTCTCGTGGGACAGAATCATAAGCCTTCTCCAAATCAATAAAGATCATATGGAGGTTCTTCCTTTTAGCTCTATAAATCTCCATTGTTCTCCTCAACAAATGGATGGCTTCAATAGTTGAGCGGCTTGGCATGAATCCAAATTGATTTTCTTTTACGTTGGAAACTTTCCTCAGCCTTCTTTCGATCACACGTTCCCAAATTTTCATAGTGTGACTCATCATCTTGATACGTCTGTAATTTGAACAATTTTTAATGTCTCCTTTATTCTTATAAAAAGGCACTACGATACTCCTCCAATCTTCGGGCATTTTCTTGCTTCACCAAATAACATTGAATAGATTCGTAAGCCAAGTCAAACCACGCACACCTAAAACTCTCCATACTTCTACAGGGATGTCATCCGGTCCTACACTTTCCCAGGTCTCATAACCTTTAAAGCCTCCTCTACTTCCTTTCTTTGTATTCGTCTATAGCATGCACGATTCAAGTAACTTTCACTAGTAGCTAGATCACCCAAAGTAATCTCTCTATTTCCTTCTCCAATGAAAAGTTTATGGAAGTGTTGCTCCCATCTAGTCTCTATGTCCTTTTGAGTAACAAGCACGTGACCTTCCTCGTCCTTAATGCATCTCACTTGAGAAATGTCTTTGGTCTTTCTTTCTCTTGCTTTGGCCAACCTGAATATATCCGTCTGGCCCTCCTTAGAGTCGAGATTTTTATAAAAAACTTCATAAGCTTTTGACTTAGCTTCGCTTACAGCCTTCTTTGCTTCCTTCTTCGTTATTTTGTAGTTGTGACAGTTTCCGTTGTTCAATCCTTAGACATAGCTTTAAAGCAAGCTCTTTTAATTTTTAGCTTCTCTTGCACTCCTTCACTCCTCCACCAAGCCTCCTTTTGACCTGGAGCTCCTCCCTTCGACTCGCCTAATATCTCTTTGGCTACCTTTCGGATACAAGATGCTATTGCCTCCTACATCTCATTTGCACTTCTGCTACAATCCCAAGATAAGTCTTCTAAAACCTTCTCCTTGAAGCCCGATTGCTTCAGTGGAAGATTCCACCATCTAGTTCTAGTGATCTTAAAACCCTCCTTTTCTTTACCAGGCCTTTTATTTGCACATCCAAGACTAACAAGCGATGTTGAGTTGTCAAGCTCTCTCCTGATATTACTTTGCAGTCTGTACAACACAACCGATCTCTTCTCCTCAACGTAAAGTAATCTATCTGTGTTCTAGTTGGCTCACTCTTATAAGTAATTAAATGCTCCCCCCTCTTCTTGAAGAGAGTGTTTGCTATGAAAAGATCATATGCCGTTACAAAATCCAGAATGACTTTTCCCTCTTCATTTCTATCCCCAAAACCATGTCCTCCATGAACACCAGCATACCCTGAAGCATCTTTTCCCACATCTTAATTAACTAAATACAAAATTTCTTTGCTTAGCTTACACAGTAAATAATGAGCCAAAATCTTATCAATTAAGAGATAATGTGTAATACACATCTTCCTAATAACCGGTTCCCTACCGTATCATCAGGCCTTATCTTATCCCACTTGCCATTGGTTGTTACCCCGTTAGGGGGACTTTGTTTGGTCATCCGGAGTTGTGGTGGTAGACTCGCCTTGTCGTATGGTTTGACTTTGTTTCGTATTATTGATTGCAGTATTTGAGCAGGTTGGGGTTGTGAATAGAAGATGTCTGAATTCTCCAGTGACATTTAGGGGGAATGATGGAGGGAGTGGGAAGCTACCTTCATTTGGTTAATACAAAGGTTTGTTAGGACTAATTACCTTAAGTGATCATTGGATATTTTTGATGATTGTACGCGGAACAACATGGAGCACATTTAGATTCGAAGCATGTCCAGAAGATAGGAAAAGAACCCTCGCATGAGACGAAGACAATGTCACAGTTTGCTCTTTTCTCATGGTGATGGTTATTTCCATGATTACAGAGCGCGTGTGTGGCATGTGGAGTTTTATGGAGCTCTACTGTTATGAAAAGAACTCTAGCATTATTTTTCATGCTTCCTGTAATACAATGGATTTGAAGTAGATTGGCCTTCCGTTGGTCCAATATTTTGCTATGTGGAAACCTTTGTTCGAGAAATGTTACGCATGTGTTTCAAGGTGCAATTCTGCATCGGAGGAAGACTATGACATGCATATGACAGTTATGGTGTTTCTCGTAAGGCTTGATCTTGTCTATGCATTTTCTAGAGATCAAATGAGCATGCTTCTACTACGGATACTTGAGGAGGCGTAGGCCAAGCTGAGTCAGCCTAACTATCTTGTAAGGTTAGATTTCTACAGCACTGCTTCTTCAGCTGTGAAGGTTGTGGTGCATATCGAAGGCATTATTGTTTTCATGTTGCCTCTAATAGAGGCAAGGTTACACTCAATGCATAGTTCGTGGGAAATCTGGCCCCTCTAAGATTGACAAATATATTTTCCTCTTGTTAACTGTCATTTTTATTGATGATGATGGACATCCTGGGGCAGTCTCTAGAGGACATTTTGATGATCTAATGCATCATTTTGAATATGCTCTTTTTGTAGTTTTGTACTATTTTAGTGGAACGATCATTTTGATAAGACTACTGTTGCATCTCACTTAGATAATCTTATTCTATTCTGCATGATTCCAATGCAGAATGGTTGGTTAATATTGGAACTTTTTCTTCTTTATGGGGAGAATGATCTCATAAGATAATTGTTGATGTGGCATTCATGCTTGATAGTACATGCTGGCCTGTTGCTGATGGCAGGCTATTCTCGATTGAAGGGAAATAGAAGTTATCCTCACCCCATGTATCATACTCATGAAAGCTCTTTTTGTTCATGATTTTCCCAGTAGCTTGTCGTCGGTACGTCAGAGTTGTAGAGAGTGCAATTGGGGAGCTATTTTTGATGATGTATTATTTTTGGAACAATTTGACTGGGAGGATGGTGTTCCGTGCATATTTAGTTTTTCTTCTTCCTCTTCTTCAGACGCTCTTTTGCACCAACACTTGGTCAGCCCTCAATGTAGAAATTTTGTTGAGTTTTTTTCTCAACTCCCTCTCACTTCCCAACTAGATTTCGAGGCTGTCAACTGAGGAAGCATCAATATAGTTCTTTCCTTGTTTTTCGGGAATGTCCATTTTTCTGATTTGTTTGATTTGGCTCACCTTGATGTTTGGGGACCTAGTAGACTTCTTGATTATTTTGATAATCACTTTTATTTTGTGTTGAGAGAAACAAATGAATTGCTTATTCATGAGGCCCTAGGGTTCTTATATAAGAGGAGTAACCTGTTTGGGCAAATTATATAATAGAGAAAGAAAATACATAGAACTATGAAAGGATAAATAGTATCTCAACATTTATTTTTTGAAGATGATCTCCCATGTGTTTCTTGTGTATTTTTGATGAAAACAAATCTGATGCCTATTCTATTTTGATCTCTTTTTTGATATATAACTTAGTTTGGTGCCACTGTGAAGATATAGTATTTTGATAGTGCTAGAGTTCCTTTTTCTTAACTTGTCCTTTTCTCCTCTAATGGGATCATTAATCAGACTATTTGTGCATATACTTTATAGTAGAATGGGGTTGTAGAACAAGCATCAATACATTCTTTAGTTGCTCATGCCCTGCTCATATATTGGGGGATAGCAGTCCTCCCCATTGCTTTTCTGATTAACTACATGCCCTCTATTTCAATTGATGATTAGGTACTCATTGATGTTCATTATCAAGGAGAGGGGTGTTTCCAGTTCCTCCCAAAGTGTTTGGGTACTTTACCTTTACTCACATTCTTAGCCCTAGAAGGGACAAGTTGGATTCCAGAGCTGTCACAAATGTGTGTTCTTAGGGTATGCTAGGAATTAGGAGTGTATCATTGCTATGATCCGAGATCAAAAAGTCACTGTGTTAGTGCTGACGATGCTTCTTTTTGGTCCATTTTCTTATTTTCTAGCATAGTATCGCTATGTTTCTGCCTCCCGCCACTATTGTCTTTAAGGCACCTCTGTACCTAGTTTTGAGTCCCATGATAATTGGTTCATATTCCGATATCAATTAAAACCACTCCCTTTTGAGCCATCACCGATGCTAAATGTGAGTCTTTCGACAGAGGTTTTAAGAACTGATAGTCTTTCTGTTTCTAGTGATATTGATACAGGAACATGCGATTCTACTACCGACACCGATGCTAAATGCTATAGGTGATACTATTATGTCAAATGTTCCTATTGCCCTCAAGAAAAGAAAACGTCAATGTACTATGCATTCCTTTTTTGCAGTAATGTCTTTTCTGGCTTTGGACCATCATGAAAGTTTACAATGGTATCACCAATGACAGTGATTTCTAGTCTCCTTATTGAGACGCTACGTGTTATGCATACGGAAAAAGTGGAGGGTTGAGAAGATGGCGGAGGGTTGAAAAAAGGGAGAAAGTTGATAAAATAACGATTCATAAGAATTGTTGAAGTAGAGGTAGATGAAGCGATGTGGGAGAAGTATTGAAAGAGAGGAAGGGAGAGAAAGATTGGGATGAGAGGGAAGATAGAGAGAGATGGAGTGAGATAGAGAGACTAGAGAGAAGGGAGAGAGAGATGGGAGAACACGATAGTTAGGGAGGAGAAGAGATATGAGAGCAAGATAGAGAGAACATTGATGATTAATAATGGGGGGAGAGAACTTTGAAGATGATGGAGTAGGAGGAAGGAGAGGGAAATCTTGAAGGAGGGGAGAAGGAAAAGATAAGAGGGAGGTAGAGAGAAGGGAAGAGAGGAAGAGGAGAAAGAATCTTTCACTCCAAATGTCTTCTCTTTGTTGTTCCATTCCATTAGGTAAAGGCCATATTAATTGAGGGGCCATACAACATGGTAGAAATTACAATATATTTCTTGAATGTTCTACAATTATGGAGAAAAGAGAAGAAAAAACTTCTAGAGGCTCCTAGACCTAGAGGAAGAGAGAGGATTCTAGATCATTATTTCCACGTAAAATACACACAAATACAAATGTCTACAGAACCATTTAATTTTAAACATTTTATAATATTATTCCAATAGTTCTTGTTAGAAAATCGGAAGCGGAAGCGTAACATGGAATAAAGATAAACAACGAAAAGAACAAGCGGGTTTTACGTGGAACCCTACTCCGTGAGGAGCGGGATGAAACCACGGGAGAAGCCCTCTACGGGGCGTGTTTGTCTATTGACTTTCTCAATGAGTACAGGAGGTCTGGGGCTCCTTATATAGCCTCTCCAGAGCCTCCAAGTCCCACCACAGGACGATGTGGGACTAAACACTGGATGGGGTAAATGGATCTCCTCCAGGATCCATTTACCCTGCTACAACTCAATGGGCGCACACAACTTATGCTCAAACACTCCCCCTCAAGCTGGAGCATGCAATGCTCAGCTTGGACAAACAGACAGAAACTCAACTCAACGCTATAAGACACTACGGACAATATCAACCCAACGCGCACATGCTGCAGTCGAGGACGTTGCTTCTCATGCCGTGCAGGTGAGGAGGATGAACGGGCTGGAGTGTGAGTCAACTGAAGACTCGGAATCTGACCGTCGAGTCTGAACTTGCGCCTGAAGTCTCCTCGTCGAAGAACTGGGTCTCACCCATCTGGCTCAGAGAATGGTGCACTGCTCTGGTGTACCTATGATACCACATGAAAACCCTTGCCCTCAATGGCATAGGGAATGGTCCTCTGCTTTGGAGTCCCTATGGCTCACATGAAAACTCTGGCCTGACAACAAGAATGATGAGGACCTCGAACAAATGATGGCAACATATGCTCATCTGACAATGACCGCACACTTGTGCGTGTCTGAAACTGGACTCGGAAGACAATCGTCGAGTCTGAAACCGAACTGTAGAGTCTGATCATCTGGCTGGTCTGGAGACTGGCATCTGAAATCTGAAATCTGGAATACAAGACCTGTGACTCTACATATACTCCCCCTTTCTCCCATACTTGTCGGAAAATGGACAAATCGACAAAGTTGGGAGAAGACAACATAATGGGGAAAACAAACATCACTTGCGGCTCTTTTTTTTTAAGCCGTCTCTTTTTTTTTGCAATTTTTTTAAGCCGTTCATTTTTTTCGGCTTTTACTTCGTACAATTTTTTTTTTGAAAATGCGTACGACTTTTTTCATGTACGCGCCTTTTTTTTTGAAATGCGTACGGTTTTTTTTACGCGACCTTTTTTTTCTATTTTTTTTAAAATCAGCCCACATGGGCCCAAACATACGCCCTCCTCCTATTTTCCTCGGATAACCATCATCCCACTTGGGCTTTTACAAATGTTTTTTTTTAATGTGACCCACTTGGGCCCAACTCATCCCCCAATTATTTTTTTCCCGCAGCCCCAGCCCGAACTTGGGCTTTAAACAATTTTTTTTAAATAAAGTACCCATTAGGGTTCCCCGTTGGGAACCCTCTCTTCTCATCAACAATAGCCGCCGCCTGCGGCTTGTTCTTCACGATGGGTCTGTTCGCCTAGAATCTGGAAGAGTTGCCCGCCTGATACGGAGGTGCGGGCGATTGGGGACTGACGCCTCTGCCTGGAGGCTCGAAGGTCGGCAGGGATCCGCCGCAAGGTGCACGCGCGGAGAAAGGTCTGGAGCGCGCGCCTGGAGGAGGGTGACTGGAGGAGTCACGAGGCTGGAGGAGGGCGCGCGGGCCTGGAGCGCGCCTGGGATGACGTTGGAGCCCCGCCAAGGATTTGGGGCGGAAGAGCCGTGCGATGCCGCCACCATGGTGCTCTTCTCCATCTGTTGGGCTTGATGAAACAACAGCAACGTCGATGCGCGTCTGTGCGCGCGATGCTGCATGCACTGGAGAGTAGGCGCACCTGGAGCCCGCACGACCTGGCGCACGGGATGAGAGATGGCGCACGGGATGAGAGATGGCGCACCTGGAGCCTGCACGACCTGGGTTGCGAACATGGAGAGTAGGGATGGGTGCGGCTAGGTATCATTGTTGATGCTGCCTGGATCAGGTGCAGGAGGTTCGCACGCGTGCTCTGGGGTGCGAGGTCGCCGGAGATGCGCCCCTGTGTGCGCGAGAGAAGGCTGTTGATGGCGCATGGACCGAAGGGCTGCCGCCTGTGCCTGGGAAGGGCTTCGCGCAAGGTGGGATCGCCCTGGGCGGCAAGGGCTGGAGGCGCGGCAGAGCTTCTGCTAGGGCTGGAGGGCTCGCGCCTGAACGCGCCTCCCCATGGAACGGATCTGGAAAAAATGCTACAGCACGGGACATCATATAGATATTCCAGAAATTAGGGTTTCAATCGAAACCCTAGAACTTGACCGAACTTGAAATCATGATCTTTATAAAGAAGATCTACAAGAACAAACACTAATCGAATCTTGAACAAATAAAAAACTTGAAATCCTCAAGATCGACCCGCTCTGATACCATGTTAGAAAATCGGAAGCGGAAGCGTAACATGGAATAAAGATAAACAACGAAAAGAACAAGCGGGTTTTACGTGTAACCCTACTCCGTGAGCAGCGGGATGAAACCACGGGAGAAGCTCTCTACGGGGCGTGTTTGTCTATTGACTTTCTCAATGAGTACAGGAGGTCTGGGGCTCCTTATATAGCCTCTCCAAAGCCTCCAAGTCCCACCACAGGACGATGTGGGACTAAACACTAGATGGGGTAAATGGATCTCCTCCAGGTTCCATTTACCCTGCTACAACTCAATGGGCGCACACAACTTATGCTCCAACAGTTCTTAATTAGAGCATTAATGAGCCGCATCAACATGATTTCGTATGGTGACATGCTATGGACGAGTAGATGACCGCTCTCATCTTTTATGGCATGTGTTAGCTTTTAGATCCACCTATAGATGGTAAGGTGGTTCATTTCAGATGGGTCTTTATAGTGAAATGACTGAAATCCAATCTAGATGATTATGCTGCTAGATATAAAGTACGGTTAGTTGTCAAAGACTTTACTTAGATGCACGTGATTGACTTCTTGAGACATTCCTTGTGGCACATTGTTAAAATGTGATGATTCTTGTTTCTCGGCTAGTATAAATTGATTACCCTTTTCATCAATATGATGTGAAGAATGCCTTTCTCTATTGCGACAAACATGAATGGTCTTTTGGCTTTGATGCTCAATGGGATTGTTAGAAGGCGTGCTTGATGATGAAGACCGTTTACAACCTTAAACCGAATCATCAGGCCTGGTTCCAAAAGTTATCGACGATTTTTAAGAACTTGAGATTCCCCAAATCCTCATCGAACCATCCTCTACTTGTGTAAAAGACTAGGAAAGGCACTATGATCATATTAGTATATATGGATGATTTTATCCTCAATGGTGGACTTGGAGGGCATTTTTGAGGTGATGAAGCAACTAGAGGAGCAGTTTGCGATTAATAATCTTGGATGACTTAAATACTTCTTTGGGAGTGAGATTGCCCATCCCAGACGAGGTATAGTTACGTCTCGGAGGGAGGTTACTCTTGGATCATGGTTTGAAAAGGCTAGCCTTGAGGCGGTCGAGGCGTAGCCTCGAGGCGAGGCGGTCCCTTTTAGCCTCGAGGCTTACGCCTCAGACCAGTCCTGTGAGGCGTGCGCCTCGAGTGGTCGAGGCGATCGAGGCGGTTTTGCTTTTTTTTGAAGTTTTTTATTATTTTAATGTTTTCTTAGTAGTTTGAGAAGCTATAAAATATCTATTTATTTAGGATTAATGATTATATAAGATGAATGGCCTAAATATGATGTTTATTTCATGCCCATAACTTCATATTTACAATTAATATATCCAACTATTTTGG
This sequence comes from Ottelia alismoides, assembly GCA_037367405.1. NCBI lineage: Eukaryota > Viridiplantae > Streptophyta > Magnoliopsida > Alismatales > Hydrocharitaceae > Ottelia > Ottelia alismoides. The sequence goes on from JAZKJV010000660.1 coordinate 335,955, forward strand.
CAAACTCTTACTATTTTTACTCTTAATGAATGAATTCATAAATATTAAATTAAACAATACCTGTAACTTAACAAGATTTTCAATATATCAAGCAAAACAAAATGGATAAGGTTCACGGGTTTCTCATGTTGCCTTATATTATATATTAGACACAACATAAATTCTTCGAAATATATTTTAATCGAACTTTTAATTACAACAATATTTCAAAGATTTTCTTGAAATGGATATGATTCTGGTTTTCTCGTGCAATCATATATATATATGTTAGACACATAACATAAATTTCTTCGATGTATATTTAGTCATACTTTTAATTACAACAATATTTCATAGACATATATGTATTGTTTAATTCTTTCACAATATCTATAGTCAATGAATTCCTCTTTGATTGATGAAATGTGTAGAAATGTATATGATGTTGTTCTATCTTCTATTTTGGGGTTCTTATCTTATTATTTCATCATATCTTGTAGTGTAAATTATTATATATTGGGCAGGCAACATATAATTACATAGATATATATAATTGTATTTTTATACATATTTTCTATATAAACTGAGGTTTACGCCTCGGCCGCCTCGAGGCTACGCCCCGCCTCGATTCCAAGGAGACCCGCCTCGTTCCGCCTTTTGTTTTTTTCAAAACCTTGGTTACTACTGATCTATTGTAGAATACCAGGATGTTGTGATCCAAGCGAATTCTACAAGTTCATCTAGAAGCCTACTTTTTTCTCAACTCTTTGCTTACTTGGCATGGAATTTGATTTGGAGGAGCAAGAAGCTTGCGGTTGTTTCATGCTCTAGTGTAGAGAATTGAGTACAGACTAAACGATAACAATAATATGAATTCAATCAGTATTTGTTGATTGCTCACTATTAGTATAATGGATCTAAGATGTTACAATTGAGCAACCATAGGCCTATGCCATAGCTAACAACCCCATATTTCATGTGCACATGAATATGTGGGAGGTTGGTTGTCGTTTCACTTGAGACTTGATATAAAGGGGGTTGTTGCATACTTCCAGCATGACTTCGGAGGATTACACTGTTGACATATATATCAAGCTACTTGCTCGTGCTAGTTTGAGAGATGGAGTAGCAAGCTGAGGCATGTTTAATATATAATATATATACATGGAAGAAAGGAGTATGCTCCTTGGGAACTTGTAGCTTCCATGCTCCTACACTTTTTTCCCTATATATTTTTTTATTTTTTGAAATGAAACCCAGGGAAATTTAGATCACCATATATCACCATGGTGTCATTCAAAATTCAACTTAATTTGAGACTTCTATCCCCGTCTATCAAGATTGTCAATTTTAATGGTCTCAGAATTGCTGAAATTGACCTCCTTCAGATGGACATGGTTAGAAATGTATGCTTTACACAAAATTTGATATTCGTATTTCACTTATTATTCTAAGTAAATCCCCTCATGGTTTCATATTTAAAAATAAAAAAAAATTGTGCAAAAAGGGTGGGGGCATGTTTCTTATATGCTCCCAGTGATTGGATATACTTCAGAGAGGAATTATTTATCCTAGCCCACGAGTTGCCAAGAGATGACCAAACCAAGAGTTGCCTGGACAAGTGCGTGAATAGGAAAGATCCCTAGTAGAGGCTAAAGTAACCTGCTAGGGAAAGCTAGTGTGATGTAACAGGGCATGAACGGAGGGCTTGGTCTAACAAGCACACAGCAGAATGAGAGTGAGAGGGACGAAGCATATAAAAGCATGCCCCCACCTTTTTTGCACAAAATTTTTTTATTTTTTAAATGAAATTCTAGGGGGATTCACTTAGAATAATAAGTGGAATATGTGTTTCAAATTTCATGTAAAACATACATTCCTAACATGTTCATCTGGAGGTGGTCAATTTCAACAATTTTGAAACCGTTAAAAATTGACAGTCTTGACGTAGGGGATAGAAAGTCTCGAATTAAGTAGAATTTTGAATGACATATTGGTGATATACGGGTGATCTAAATCTCCCTAGATTTCATTTCAAAAACATAGGAACATATGTGGAAAAAAGGGTGGGAGCATTATGTAAGTTACAAGCTCTCAGAGAGCGTACCCTTTTTTCCATACATACATACATACACCACGCACACTTTAGCTTGAGAGTGTTGGGGACATGAATTGTATTCCTTCGAGAGCATTATGTTTTTTTCTTTCTATAGTGACACCCTAATCCTCTCTAGTATATAAAGAGGACTAATGACTCGTCTCTCAATAAGAAAGACAATATATTTCTAATATAGAAGTATGCAAACACAAGCAGTTTTTGTGGCATTATGAACCCAAAAGGATGGGATGGTGTTCAAACAAAAGAGATTCTACGTGGAAATTCACTTATTATGTGAAGGCCCATATTACGTGGGTGTAGCTATTATCAGTCATGGTCATCTTGTATCATCACAGTCATGGTCATCTTGTATCATCATATTTGATTTTTGATTGAACGAATCTTGGATGACTATCCATTGTGGATATCATCCTTTTGGATCTAAATCCGGGATAACTCCTAATAAATCGGTTTGGACTGGGTGAATTAAAAGGATGAATCTTTGTAGCAGAACCTAACATGGGAAAATGCTTTTTGGTCTGGTTTTTGATGTAACCATGTTTTTCTACTTGTTTACTCTTGAACAATTGAACCGCCGAACTGTTGTTCTTCCTGTTGATCGGTCAGCTCTGTTATCGTCATGCTTGTTATATCACGAGTTATTTAATTAAGTCACCGGGCTTCCTTATATATTTTGTATTTATGCCATTCCCTAATGGAGAAGTGTGTGGGAGCATAAGTTGTATGCGCCTATTGTGTTGTAGCAGGGTAAATTACAAGAGAAGTACATAAAGAAATAGAAATAACATAGAAGACTATCAACTATCTCTACACTCCCCCCTCAAGATGGAGCATAGAATATCTATCATGCTCAGCTTGGAAGAACATCTCTGGACAGGTCCTCTGAGCAATGGCTTAGTAAATATGTCCGCTGTCTGATCCTCTGAACTGACGTGAGACGTGGAGATGAAGCCCTTCTGAATCATGTCCTAGTGTAATGACAATCCACCTCTATGTGCTTGGTTCTCTCATGGAAAGGCAGATTGTTGGCAATAAATAATGCTGCCTGATTATCACATTGAAGATTCATGGGCAAGGGAACATCAATATTCAGATCTTCTAAGACTGCTTTAACCACATCATTCTGTGCTTGCCTGTGCCATGGCTCTGTACTCAGATTCGTCACTGGATCTTGCCACGACAGTCTGCTTCTTGCTTTTCCAAGAGACTAAAGAGCTTCCTATGAAGATAGCAAATCCAGAAGTAGACTTACGATCCCTTGGACATCCAGCATAATCTGCATCTGCACAAGCTGAAATAGACAGATCTGTCTCTTTCTTGAATAGCAACCCAGTGCCTGGGGAAGACTTCAGATATCTCTATATCATGTACAAGGCATCCAAATGTACTTTGCCTCGGCTGCTCCATGAATTTAGCTCACCCGGTTGACTGCAAGGGCAATATCCGGTCGAATTATAGTGATATATAAGAGCTTTACCCACCATTTCTCTGTACCTTCTCTTGTCCACCTCCTCAGTATCATCATCAACGGGTCCATAGGTGTACTTGAAGGTCTGCATCCAGTCATTCCTGTTTCAACAAGCAAATCTGTGACATATTTTCTTTGGGTCATCACCATTCCTGTGCATTTCTTGCAAATTCTATCCCCCAGAAAATATCGTATTGTGCCTAGATCCTTTGTAATGACCTGGCTGCCCAACATAGACTTGGTTATCTCAACCCCCTGTGCATCATCTCCAGTGACCAATATGTCATCAACATATACCATAACAACAATGGTACCTCTTTGGTCTTCCGGAACGAACAATGAGTGGTCCGCATTTGACCTTCTGAACCCTTGCCGTTCAATAATCTGGGAGAGTTTTGGAACCATGCTCGAGGACTCTGTTTAAGGCATAGATAGCCCTTATGAAGTCTGCACACCCTTCTGAGACTCCTCCCCAGCAGCAAACCCAGGTGGCTGCTGCATGTAGACTTCCTCCTGTAGATCACCTTACAAAAAGGCATTCTTAACATCAAGTTGGAAGATAGGCCAGTCACGTACCACTGCAACTGAAAGAAGGATGCGAAGAGTAGAGTGTCTCGCCACCGGTGAGAAGGTATCCAAATAATCTACACCATATGTCTGCTTAAATCCTCGTGGACGAGTCTGGCCTTGTATCTGTCTAGACGGCCATCCGCATGATATTTCACTGTAAAAACCCACTTGCAACTTACTACTGAGGCACCTGGAGGAATGGGGACAAGTGACCATGTTCCCCTAGACTGCAATGCACGCATTTCTCTTCCATTGCAAGACGCCAGCATTCAATCTTCATAGCATCCTGATATGTCCGTGGGATCTCAACTGACGATACAGCAGCTGCAAACTTCTGAAAGTCCTAGTGAGTCTATGAAAGGATACATGAGAGGCAAGGGGATATGTGGCACACTGTCTGCGCTGCTTCCTATGAGCAAGGGGATACAATGGCACACTGTATCAGAGCGGGTTCGTTTTCTTGGGGATTTTATGTTAGTTTTATTTCGAGAGACAGTTCTTGATTATCATTGAAGTTTTATTTGAGAAGATTAGTGGTTCAAGATTGATCAAAAGATCGAGAGGTTCTACAGTTTGTTTTTAAACCCTAATCAAGTTCTAGGGTTTTCTTTATCGTCCAAGAGCTGCGGCATCTTCTTGCAGTGCCCTTGCCCTGCCAAACCCTAGGCATTCATTTTGGAGCCTCTGCGCAACCTCCAGGTGCTCCTTCCTCCCAGTGCTCTCCTTTCCAGGCGAGCGGAAGCTCGATCCCCAGCCGTGAAGTCCATGCGCACAACCTCAGGTGACGAGGCATAGCCCCCTCGATCCCCGCTTGCGCAGGCGCGCGATACATACGAACAGCCCTCCTCCGCGCACAGCGGCATCCCATGCCGCTCCAGGCTCCACACGGCCCTGCGCATCCTCAGCAACTCGCACGGACGCCTGGCGACGCCCTCGCGCATCCCGTGCGCACGCTCCAGATCTGGAACCCCAATGGCGGCGCCATCGACTTCCCAGATCTCCTTGCGCGCCATCTCCAGGCCCAGTTCTCTAGGGTTCCAGGCGCAGGAGGCGTCTCTTCCCAGATCTCCTTGCACGCCACCGCGCGACTACAAATTCGCCAAGCCCCCCAGGAGCGAGAGCTCGCCATCCAGGACAGTGGCGAGCCCATTCGATCTCCTCCCTGCTCCATCGCGCGGACCGACACGCAGGCGCGTGGCACCAGATCAACCCAGGCGGTGGCACATCTCTTGGCGACGTCTCCTCTTCATCGGGCGCATCTCGCGCAACCGCGCACCAGGCTGTGGAGACGGCCCCTTTCATTTTGACCTCCAGGCGATGGCATCGCTCTTCCAAGTAGCGATACTCCAGGGGGGCGGCGGCATCCCAAAGGGGGGAGGGGAACCCAATGTCTAAATTAAAAAAAATGATGGGGACCTCCACAGCGGCAGCCTTCTCCAGGATCCATTACATTTTTTTTTCTTCTTCGATCTATGTTTGGAGATGTTGGCATCAGTTAGAATTTCAAGGCCTGCATCATGTATGCCGCATCTCCCAGGCGCAAGACGTGAACACCTCCAGCAGATCAGACATCAGGTGCGAAACGGCGCCATCCCCAGCATGCCTAAGAGGCTCCATCTCCAGATCGTGGTGGCGCAGCGGGCAACCCTCGCGCTCCTTCTTGAGCCGCGAACCTTCGTGGCGACCATTCCAGACTATGGGCTCTGTGAATCCGTCCTTTCAGGCGGCATACATGTCATCCAGCCCAGGAAGCCCCTCCCGTTCAGCGTAGGCGACGCACAGGCATCCCCCTTACATTGGCAACGCTTCATCTCTCATGTCGCCATCGTGCTGGTGGCACCTCCCAGCATGGCGATGGCGGTCCAGGCCTCTCGCCACTCCTCGCTGCATCACCCTCCCAGCACCGGTGCTCCTCCCTCCATCGCGCAACCCCGCGCGCCCTCCTCCAGCCCCGCGGCGATCTCAGCGTGCGAAGCTGCTCCCCCATCGGCGGCGACCCTCCGCCCTCCTCACCTTTGCCTCCGGCGAGCAGCATCCCAGGCGCGAGGCGGCAAGGACTCTTGCGGCAGGCGCATATGGCGACCCCCACCGGGCACCGAGCGAAGAAGAAACCCCCGTGGGGGGGTGCGGCCTCTCCATCATTCGAAGGGTTCCCAGCGTGGGAACCCTAAATAAGATTGGCGGGGCCCAGGAAAAAAAAGAGGGTCCTACAGGCCGGTCACGTTTTTTTTTGGATTGACGGAGAAAGAAAAGGTGGAAGAAAAGTGAGTTGGGCCATGTGGGGCCAAATGGTTAAATAAAAAAAAGAAAAAAAAAGGAGTAGTCTGTAAAAAAAGGGGGGGGGAGTGAGGAGCTTATTGAAGCCCATGTGGGCTGATTTAAAAAAAAAAGGTCGCGTACAAAAAAAAAGAAGAAAAAAAAACCGTACGCATTTAAAAAAATAAAAAATAAAAAGGCGCGTACATGGAAAAACCGTACGCATTTTCAAAAAAAAATGTGCGAAGCAAAAGCCGAAAAAATGAACGGCTTAAAAAAAATTAAAAAAAAAAGAGAGACAGCTTTAAAAAAAAATTGCGGAAAGCCGCAATGAATTATTCAAGAATTTTCATGTTATGTTACCCCCTATTTATCGTGTCTTCTCCCAACTTTGTCGATGTTGAGTTTCCGACAAGTATGGGAGAAAGGGGGAGTATATATGGTAGAGTCACCTGTCTTGTGCTCCAGATTCAGATGTCAGATGCAGATATTGTTCAGACTCTACATCGGATATTCAGACTCGACGATTGATTCCGAGTCTCCAGTTTTAGACACGCACAAGTGTGCGGTCATTGTCAGATGAGCATAAGTTGCCATCATTTGTCTGAGGTCCCCATCATTCTTCTTGTTGTCAGGCCAGAGTTTTTCATGTGAGCCATAGGGACTCCAGAGCAGAGGACCATTCCCTTGAGGGCAAGGGTTTTCATGTGGTATCATAGGTACACCAGAGCAGTGCACCATTCTCTGAGCCAGATGGGAGAGACCCAGTTCTCCGACGAGGAGACTTCAGGCGCAAGTTCAGACTCGATGGTCAGGTTACGAGTCTTCAGTTGACTCACACTCCAGCCGGTCCGTCCTCCTCACCTGCACGGCATGAGAAAGCAACGTCCTCGACTGCAGCAATGTGCGCGTTGGGTTGATATTGTCCGTAGTGTCTTGTAGCGTTGAGTTGAGTTTCTGTCTGTTTGTCCAAGCTGAGCATTGCATGCTCCAGCTTGAGGGGGAGTGTTGGAGCATAAGTTGTATCCGCCTATTGTGTTGTAGCAGGGTAAATGGATCCTGGAGGAGATCCATTTACCCCATCCAGTGTTTTGTCCCACATCGTTCCAGTGGTGGGACTTGGAGGCTCTAGAGAGGCTATATAAGGAGCCCTAGACCCTCTTGTACTCCTTGAGAAAGTCAATAGACAACACGCCCCGTTGAGGGCTTCTCCCCGTGGTTTCATCCCGCTCCTCACGGAGTAGGGTTCCACGTAAAAATCCCGTTCTTATTTCTTCTTGTTATTTATCTTTTCCATGTTTAACGCTTCCGCTTCCGATTTTCTAACAAAGTGATACCTGACAATTGTCTTTTTTTTGCAGGTGCAAGGGATAGTTTCAAGACAGGACTGGGAAAACAGTTGCTAGCCTATTTGGTAAGTGGGACGAGAGCATGTACTATGTCCTTGGAGACTGCTCTGGGAAGGGGAAAGGACCCGAGCCCTCATCTGAAGCCCAGCTTCTATGGAAACGTGCAAAACCATCACGTTATCCGACAAGATACAACCTTACAAGATTTGCGATCACCATTGAATGAGCTCACACCAGGACTAAAGGTAGGCATGATTTTTCCGTCACCTTGAACACAATATTATTATTATTTTTGAGAATCAAAAAGGGGAAACCCACGAATTGGTGTCCCGATTCAGAAAAAAGTATTTTTAATTGCATCGTACACACTAATTTTCCATTTCATACTGTGCACAAAATTGCCAGGAAAAGTTGCCTCCCACTGACTCACGTCTAAGGCCTGACCAGAGGTGTTTGGAAAATGGGGAGTATGATATGGCTAATGCTGAAAAACTACGATTAGAGCAGAGACAACGCCAGGTATGCTTTTCATGATTATAAGTTCCAAGGGATAGCTACATTTAACTGCTTAAGGTTAGCAAAAATTACAGATAGCTACTTACCATGACCATCTTTTCTTTAGAATTAGGCCAAGATAATATGTTACATCAACTGTAGTAAATGACAGCCCTCTTACATCTAGTTTTGGTGATGGAACCAATCACCTAATTTAATATCTTTACTCCAGAATATCAGAAGAAGTTAGTTGCGCTGCCAGATATGCCATAAAGCATCTGTTGCTGCATATGTACAATGTTATGTCCCTACTTCTATGGTTTGTACAATGCTGTGTCTTTGCCTTTTTGCAACCATCTCCTCTTATCAAAGTGGTGTGTCTAGGTTTTATTCCTGCGTGCTTATATCAGCGGACATTGCAACAACAACAACAACAACAAAGCCTTTTCCCATAATTAAATAGGGTCGGCTACATGGATTCTTCGCCTCCATTCAGATCTATCTTGGGTCAATCCCGGGTTTATATCCACAAAACATAGATCCCTTCGTATGGTCTCTTTCCAACACTTCTTGGGCCGTCCCCGCCCTCTCTTAGCCGGCTCAACATCCCAACACTCGCATCTCCTAACTGGTGCATCAGCTGATCTTCTTTGCAAATGACCAAACCATCGTAAACGGTTTTCTCGCATCTTATCCTCGATCGGAGCAACACCAACTTTCTTTCTGATTGCATCATTCCAAATCCGATCTTTACATGTGTGTCCACACATCCACCTTAGCATTTTCATTTCTGCTACAACCATTCTCTGCACATGTCTATGGTTCACAGGCCAACATTCAGATCCATAGAGCATAGAAGGTCTCACGGCTGCTTTGTAGAACTTTCCTTTAATTTTTAAAGAAATTTTCTTATCACAGAGAACAACAGAGGCTCCTCTCCACTTTAGCCAGCCTGCATTTATTCTATTAGTAACATCTCCATCAATTTCCCCATCATGTTGCAAAATAGATCCCAGATGTCTAAAAGAATCTCTCTTCTGAATGCTATCATCACCAATCTTCACCTCAATTCCTTCATCATTGCTTCCATCAAAGGTGCACTCCATATATTCTGTCTTAGCCCTACTTATACGAAATCCTCTACTCTCCAACTTATGTCTCCAGACCTCAAGCTTCTCATTTACTCCATCTCTAGTCTCGTCAATCAACACAATATCATCAGCAAATAACATACACCAAGGTAACTCATCCTGAATGTGACTTGTCAACTCGTCCATAATCAAAGTAAAAAGAAATGGACTCAAAGCTGAACCTTGATGTAAACCAATGTTGATGTCAAAATAGCCAGTCTTCCCAGACGCGGTCCTTACACAAGATAAAGCCCCATCATACATGTCCTTTATGAGGTTAATGTATAGGACATGCACTTTGTCTCTTCTCCAAAACTCTCCACAATATCTCTCGTGAGACAGAATCATAAGCCTTCTCCAAATCAATAAAGATCATATGCAGGTTCTTCCTTTTAGCTCAATAAATATCCATTGTTATCCTCAGAAAATGGATGGCTTCAATAGTTGAGCGACCTGGCATGGATCCGAATTGGTTTTCTTTGACGTTGGAAACTTGCCTCAACCTTCTCTCGATCACACGTTTCCAAATTTTCATAGTGTGACTCATCAGTTTGATACCTCTGTAATTTGAACAATTTTGAATGTCTCCTTTATTCTTACAAAGAGGTACTACGATACTCCTCCTCTAATCTACAGGCATTTTCTTGCTTTGCCAAATAACATTGAATAGATTTGTAAGCCAAGTCAAACCGCCCTCTCCTAAAACTTTCCATACTTATACAGGGATGTCATTTGGTCCTACACCTTTCCCAGGTCTCATAACCTTCAAAGCCTCCTCTACTTTCTTTCTTTGTATCCGTCTATAGCTTGCACGATTCAAGTAACTTTCACTACTAGCTAGATCAAACAGAGTGATCTTTGTATTTCCTTCCCCAATGAAAAGTTTATGGAAGTACTGCTCCCATCTAGTCTCTATATCCTTCTGAGTAACAAGCACGTGAGCTTCCTCGTCCTTAATGCATCTCACTTGAGAAAGGTCTTTGGTCTTTCTTTCTCTTGCTTTGGCCAACCTGAATATATCCTTCTGACCCTCCTTAGAGTCGAGATTTTTATACAAAACTTCATAAGCTTTCGACTTAGCTTCGCTTACAACCTTCTTTGCTTCCTTCTTTGCTATTTTGTAGTTTATGACAGTTTCCTCTGTTCTATCCTTAGACATAGCTTTAAAGCATGCTCTTTTAATTTTTAGCTTCTCTTGCACCCCTTCACTCCACCACCAAGCCTCCTTTTGACCCGGGACTCCTTCCTTTGACTCACCTAACATCTCTTTGGCTACCTTTCGGATACAAGATGCTACTGTCTCCCACATCTCGTTTGCACTTCCACTACAATCTCAAGATAAATCTTCTAAAACCTTCTCCCTGAAGCTCGATTGCTTCAGTGGAAGATTCCACCATCTAGTTCTAGTGATCTTAGGAACCCTCCTTTTTCTTTACCAGCCCTTTTATTGTTACATCCAAGACTAACAAGCGATGTTGGGTTGTCAAACTCTCGCCTGAGATTACTTTGTAATCTTTACAACACAACCGCTCTCTTCTCCTCAATGCAAAGTAATCTATCTGTGTTCTCGTTAGCCCACTCTTATAAGTAATTAAATGCTCCTCCCTCTTCTCGTCAGCGGACATTGCCTAATAGAAAAATACATTATTAAAAGAGATTGATTTTAGATTCAAATATTCAATTTTCAGGCACTAAAATTCGAGATTTGACAAATATCGTTGCCAATCTACAAAGTGCTTCTACTCTTATTGGAATAGTTTTGAACAACTGTTTGACAAAATACAAATTAGCTACATATTAAATATATGCTCATTTCATATATGAATTTCATCTTACTTGCCCTTGATTAAGTGAAAATTTCCTTAGGTTAGAAGTGTTTAATTATCCCATTCTTATTAAGTTTGATTCATTATGCTTTGTTTTAGTTTGATAGGTTTAAAGGATAACCATATCCTTTATATGGAATCCCAACAGAAATAAAATAAGTCTTGTAATGTAAATTTTTGTGGTTCAAATTAGAAAGCGGTGAATGCGGAGTATATCAAAGATAAAGAAATATAAATAAGTGAAAGAACACTATGATTTTACGTGGAACCCTGCTCCATAAGGAGTTGTATGAAACCACTGGAGAAGACCTCTCAAGGATCGGATCTGTATATTCAATTCTCTCAACTGTTAGAAGTGGTGTGGTGCTTCTTATATAGCCCCACCAGTAGGATCAAGTCTTACTCAGATGATGTGGCACTAAACCTCTAGATGTTGTAAACTTGTAATTGGACCATGGATGGATCCAATTACCCATCTATGTCGCATACTTTAACACTCCCCTTCAAGTTGGAGCATGCAATGCTCAGCTTGGGCAAATAGAAAGAAATTGCTCACTCACACAATATAAGACACTAGGGGCAATATCACCTCAACGCATACTCTACATGTTGCCTACTGAGGACGTTGCTTCTCATGCCGTGTTGGTGAGGAGGAACTGAAGAGATGGAATGTGAATTGAACCAGGTCTCTTTTTTGGATAACATGTGCTCTGTACCGCGTTTGTCAGTTGAAACTGGAATAAGTCTCCACGTTGAGAACTTCGGCCCGCAACTACTACATCTCTTTGAAGGGCTAAATTGGAGAAAGCCGTGGAAACATTCTCGTCGGAGTCCATGGTCAAAGGAGATAGAGGCTGAAACTGAGTTTCCTCGTTGAAGAACTTGGTCTCTCCCACTGGCTCAGGGAATGTGATATCCACTCTGAAGTCCCTATGGATCTCTTCGTATTGGGCCTCTGACATATGTCTCTAACATACATGGTCTACATGAAACCCTTGAGTTGTTGACCAGATCAAGAGTATAGGAACCTCTCAAACAATTATTATACTGGTCGGAATAGATGACATTGACCAAGTTGGGAGAAGAAATGAAGTCGGGAACCCAAACCAATATGCCATCTCAATTTTTTTGGTTTTTCTCATTTTTTAAAAATCACTCCCTCTTTTTATTCTTTCTATGTGCGGCTTCTTTTGTATAATAGCCTCTTTCTCAAAAAAATCTCTTGTTTCATCTCTCTTTTCTTTTACTTTGACCCAACTTTGGGCCCATAAACTCATTTTTTTAAAGTAGCAAGTTTTGACCCAATTGAGCTTAAACATTCCTTTTTCCTTTTTTATATACAAAGGTCTCCTCGGGCCTAAAATAGAAGTCATCACGTCCTTTTTTAAATGCTCATTAAAGCCCCATAAAAGAAGAGAGTGGGCCCCATTCTCTATGTTCCCACGCATGAGATGGCTTCCCTTCGCTGAACCCTAGGCCCCACCGCCAAATAGGGCCGAGGAGGAAAAGTTTGATTGTTGGGATCGATGTCATCTTATGGCACCCCATGCACATAAAAGGAGATCTAGAGAGGGAGGTGTCTCCTGGAGGTTATTGAAGAGCTTGCGCGATGACGTTGGAGATGGGTTGTTGGGGTTTGTTGGTTGAATAACCCACCAGAGATGGGAAGCACCACCGACGAAGTGCTGTTGCTGCAGGAGCATGGCTTGATCACATATTCGACAGGAGATGGTGGGGTATACGCAGGAAATGGCAGGGTAACTCGTAGCCAGGGATGCAAAAAACGACTTAAAATGACCGTTTAACATATGCAGCTCTCTACCGCACCGACAAGTCGAAGTCGGCTTATAAGCGGGTGGGCCGCATAAACGGCATTAATCGTCTGTTTAAACGATTCAGTTGCAGATTTGTGTATTATCCGTGATTTTTTTGGATTCATGCTATGAATTGTAATTGTTTATGTTGTCTATTTTGACATTTAGCTATGGATTCTAGTTGTTTATGATATTCATTTTAACATTTGGATGAAAAAATTCTTGAATTTGATAATATTTGATCTATGTTGTGAATATGTGATTATATATTTTTAAATTTATTTATACTTTTTTATTAATTATATATGTAATAATTTTTTATTAATTGAAATAATGCAAAACCACATACCCCATTTACTTTCTGTTTAAACTCATGCATACCGTTTTAATTAATAATCAATGATCCACCGACTGAATACTGACTACCGCTTTTTGCAACGTTGCTCGCAGCAATGACTTCGTAGTGGAGAAGACAAATAGCCCGCGGCTCTAAGGATCTGACATATGATCTCACATTTCATCAAGTGATGAAGAGCACCGCGTGGGAATGTGGTTGTTGCTTCTTCTTCTTCGAGATCTAGGGTTGGATGGAGATGCACATAGGAGGTGCGCTGGACATCGCGAAAGGTGTGCCTAAAGGTCTATGCTGAATCGTGCGTGCCTTGAATTTTTTCATTGCAATGCAGAGTTAGGTTTCAAAAAGAAACCCCTAGACCTTTCGAACATGTTGATCGAACTTCAGAATTTGGAATAAGAATATGGAAAGCGAATACGATGATGTTGACTTGCATATTTTAGGGTTTCAGAAAACCCTATAACTCTTCTTGAACTTTGAATATGAACAAATCTTCGAACGATAATGGGCATTGAAATAATAAAGCATAAAATTTCAATAACACTCAAAATCGAGCCCGCTTTGATTCCATGTAGAAAATGATAAATGCATAAGCGTATCCGAGATAAAAATGTTGAAGCCTTCTCCCACTTTAAGTAGGGTCGGCTACATGGATTCTTGCTCAAATCTATGTTGAAAGATCCACCTATTTTTACGCTGGTTGTAGGCTATCTAACTCAACCCCCACAAGGAGAGAATTTGAACCCTTGGTCTTTTGGGGGTAGGTACACTGCACTACCACCGGACCATTCGTGTGTGTACAAGGAAGCATATCGGAGATAAAGAAATATAAATAAGTGGAAGAACATCGTGATTTTATGTGGAACCCTATTCCATAAGAAACAGGATGAAGCCATGGGAGAAGACCTCTCAAGGAGGGGTGCTACTCGAATCGAATACATTCGAATCCGCCAGGATTCTGATTTAATTCATTATAAAAGTTTTGAATCTGAATTTGAATAAATTTTTAATGAATTTGCTAAATTAAATTCAGAATCAATTCGTTTTGAGTTTTAAATATTAAAATTCGATTCATTTTATTTCGAATTCGAAATGTTGTATATTTTAAATCTGATATAAATAATATTATATGAAGACTATTTTAATTCAATTAATTCATTGTATAATTATAATTTTGAAAATAGATTACTAAGTTAACTTGAAAAGACTATATAAGGAAAATATTAAATCGATATAGTATACATAGTAGATAAAAATACCTAATTTTTTAAATTATTCAGTCTTTTATAATATAAAGTACTTTTATATATGATGAAAAATATATAAATACAATATACTTATATGAACCTATCAAAGATGGAACATCGTTGACGAAAAAGTTGAACACATTATGATTATTATCGCATGTTAAAAGCAAGACAAAATCAATCTTATATAGAAAAATAATATAAATTAATATTATTATTGAAATAATGGGAATAACAAAAAATAAATTAGCAATATAAAACCTCTTCATTGAGCTTGAGGACCTTCGATATCGAAAAACTAAAGACATGAAAAATAAACACATGGGATTTTTGATGTACAAAGAACAATTTACATCATTGTGCGAAGAACTTATATATTACTCGTGTGATATAAATGTCATCTTGATAATGATAACTATCATCATGAATTGTCGTGTAAGGAAAAATAAAACTAAAAAAAAACAGAAGCGGGATACCATGGATAAACCTCGAATCACGACAAATGTTAAGGAGGAATTCGAAGTAGCATGACCATTGTTTTCACATGCTAAGAGAAGGAGCACTACAATCATACACTAGATTTGTTGGATCTTTGAGCAATAATGAAAATGGGAATGGAAAAAGTAGGATAAGTAAAGCGAGAACATGAAAATAAATGTGGGATAAGGAATCGGGATAACAATCTTAAGCATTTAATCTTTTCTACTAAATGACCAGTATTTTCTACTTTTTTATTTGAATATCTTATACTAATAGGATTTTACATGCACATATATATGGGTTAAATGAGTATGCTCCCTGGAGCATATGAGATCATGCTCCCACATTTTCCACTTTTTTTTTGTTTTCTGAAATGAAACTCTGGGAGAATTTACTTAAATAATAAGTGGAATATATGTTTTAAATTTCATGTAAAACCGACATTCCTAATGTCCATTTGTATGAGGTCGTGAGACCGTTAAAATTTGGTGATCTTGATGGAGGGGATAGAGGTCTCAATTTTAGTTGATTTTTTAATGACACAATAGTGATATATAGTGATCTAAATCCCTCTAGGTTTTATTTCAAAAAAAAAGGGGAAAAAGGGTGGGAGCATATTAGTTGCATGCTCCCAAGGAGCATACTCCTTTTCCCCATATAATATATATATGAGAAAGAGAAATGGGGTTGCTACTTTGGGTAACCAACAAGCTGCTCCCGCCCCATTTTCGGCAATTCTTTTTTGTTTTTTTGAAAATACAATAGTGTATTTTCATCACTATATCCATATATTATGTCATTCTAATTTTGCCAGAAACAGAGACTCATGTGCCCTCCATCTAGACTATCAAATTTTAATGGTCTTAGAATTGTTGCAATCGACATGTTTCTGAATGAAGGGCATATGAATCTCTGTTTCTGACGAAATTAGAATGCCATAATATAGGGATATAGTGATGAAAATATATGACGGTGTTTTAAAAAAAATGCCGAAAAATGGGGAGGGAGCAGTTCGTTGGCTGCCCCCAGGTAGCAGCCCCATTTCGATATACACACACATATATACATACTAAATTATGAGTGTCTTAGAGTGCTTTATGATCCTCTTAATACCTCAATTTTTGAATAGCATGCTAAGTTTAATTATCGTACTTATACTAAGTAATTCATATCAAGCTAATGCGTTGATTAGGCTAAAATATGAACTAGAGGAGGGAACTTATATGTTTTGTATAACCGATGCATGAAGAACCCACATCTCGACTCATGATGTATTTTGGTGCCAAACCACTTGAAGTTAGTTATAGAGGAGGAAGGAAAGATTAGGTCTTACTATGGAGGCCTAATGTTGCATATACACATCACACATTGACAAGTCACATCGACGTAGCCTACGAGTAATGAAATCATGTCGGTAAAGTCTGGAATGATAAATCATACCAATGGAGCATAGGTATGATAATACATTTAAGAGTAACCACTTAATCAATACAATAAAAATTGGTTTGAGAGTACCTTTAGATGCTTGCTACAACATGAATTTGATGTTATTTTTTCTCTCGTACTTAGTAGTCAAATTATGATTGATATCTTCGTGAATGATGAAGTCAAAATAGAAACGAGAAATTGTTTTCATATGCTTTTTTTTAACATGTTATGCTTAGTGATACAATGCAAATGACAAATCCTTCAATGTGAATTAAATGTCATACATTTGCCACTACATATTCCTATATTATTTTCTACATCTATTACTTACAAATCAATTGGATTAAATGCATGTCAACTCTTTAATGTAATTATGCTATAAGTCCTTTCACGAGAATATTTGGAAAGCATCCTAATCGGCCCAAGGTGGGGTTGTTACATGTATGTATGTAAATATGTATGTATTATATGCATGTATATATGCGTATTATGTATGTAAATATCGAGCCGAATCGAATTATTATCGAATGAATTTAGGTTAATTCGGATTCGATTCATTTAGGGATCATATCTATAAGTCAAATTCAAATTTAGTTCATTTTATTTCGAATCAATTTTTTTCGAATTCTGATCAAATGAATCCTAACCAAATTCGAATGATTCAGTTCAATTAGCACCCATACTCTCAAGGATCGGATCTGTATATTGAATTCTCTCAACTGTTACAGATGGTGTGGGACTTCTTATATAGCTCCACTAGTAGGACCAAGTCGCACTCACAAATGATGTGGGACTAAGCCTGTGGATATTGTAAATTGGTGTTTGGATTATGGAGGGATCCAATTACCCATCTATGATACATACTCTAACATAAAATAAAGAAGACCAAATTGACCATTAGGAATTATTCTTGTCTAAAAGAAGAAGATGGACACAGAAGAAACAATTGATTCTTTCTTTGAAAAAAGAAAGAAGAAATCATTTATTAGATTAAAAGAATAAAAGTGTCGGAATCACTATTTTTTTCTCGTTCGCTCTATAAAAATATATTCCATGCTAAAATTTAATTTCAATTAGTAACATTCATGACATGATGGATGGAGAATGCTCACAATTAATATGCCCACCATTAATCATTGAAAGTAGGAGCCAACAATCTAATTGCTGAAAGAATCAGGATTTTTTTATAGTTTTTGTTTTTTAATAAAAGCATGTAGGGCACATGGAAAAGTGAAACACAAATGTACTTTCTAGTTTTGATTTTTTTTAGGAAAAAAGGGTATGTGCCAAAAGTGTCATTTAATATTTCGTCCACCCGAATATTCAGTTTGACTAGTCGGTCGTTCACTAATTGGAGAATTTTTTTATTTTTAAAGGTTCCCATTTATCCGATATCATCACAAATGTTAAAGCTTCATATATGCAACTTGTTAATTGGTACTTTTATTTTGCATTCTTGTTTATTGATGACTATATATGTATAAATATATAAGAATATATATTAGATATAATTTTTATATTTAAAATAATTACAAAATACAACCTTCCGAATATTTTCCCAAATACCAATTATTCTTTATTCAATGACCGTTGACTGAACCGACTTTTGCAACACTGAATGGCGTGCACTCAAAATTTATTTTAATACTTTCATAAAAGATGCATAAAAATAATTCCAGGGCCTAGATATAAAATAGCCTTTTCATGCTCTAGAACATTCTCCACATGATATGTTTTTGATTGAAGGCAACCCCTTCAGACTTTGGTTGAGACTTTGGAGTAGTTCGATCGGCCAAACTTTGAATTAAGCTAGGCCTTCCTAGGCAACACATACGAGGAAAATGTGATCCACATATGCAGGAGTAGTTGAACATCTTGGACAATCCATGTTATTCTCTTCAAGAACTTTGGCGCGATGAACCTTCATCATCATAGGCTGTGCCGACGTCGTGGACCTCTAAATTAATCTATAATCACGTGTCGGATCTCTAGGGTCAAGAACCATTGACATAGAGAGAGCATATACGCCTTTTGTTCACCAAAAAGTTTCCATTGTACCAAGACAAATAGTCCCTCCTATGAGAAGGTCTTTATACCTTCGAAGAGACTAGTCATTTTAAAAAAGACATGCACTCTTTGCTCTGGGAAATCAAAGTAAATTGAGGGGCCGAGACCATGCTGCCACCTCAAAATTTGTTTTGGTCAATAACTAGAGTGAAGAGCCTTAGAAACTGAAAGTTAAGTGTTCTCTACTCAGACTAGTCATGTGTCTGAAACCTAAAAGAGACACCATTCTTATGTATCGATCGCAAGACAAACCCCCTTCAGAAGTTTGCTGCAAGTAGTACTTAGACCAATTGTCCAAGTTTGCTTTAACACAATAAACAGATCTCACTATGAGATATAACAAATTCATCATGTTCTTCTAGATTCTCATAATCCATGTCGTCGGAAGGGATTTGTTTATCTCTAAGTCTCAGACTCACATCGAGTAACCGTGGAGCAATAATTTCCCAATTTACCTAGTGAAACCATCCATGCCCAGAATATAAGAAGTGTTGTAGGAAGGCTTCCATTTCCATAGAAGCATAGATCTCAGGCAGTAGAAAGGTGAAAAGAAAGAACTATGGACCATAGAAGGCCGTATCAGCGATTAATCGACGATATATCACCAATATATCAGTTTCGACAGAGTAGGGGTATCGAAATCACCCAATATATCCTTTTACAGGGATATCGACAATATATCGCCATATCAGCTCATATCGGTAAAAAAATACATGATTCAGTATAAAAAATCCTGGATATCGATCGATATCGTCGATATTTCGCCGATATCTCTCTATATCAATGCTTTTATTCATGCAAGATTGATTCCACTACTTATCTAGCTACACCCAATATTAAAACACATATACTGATGGGGTATGGTGCGACAGGAGGGTGCATACAATGGTTCTTCAACTTGGAGTATATTTGCAAGTTATTTCATGTTGTAAGACTTGAATGAAATCCATTTCCAATATCTATAAGTCACTTCTTAAAAAAAATTTATTTATAAGTCAAGAATCAACATTAATATCGATATGTTGGAAATGATCGATACATGCGATATAAGCTTCATAGATGACCAATATGTGTGATCTAAAGAGTATATTTGTAAGTTATTTAGTGATCTAAGAACTTGAATGAACTCCATTTTCAATATATATAGGTCAACCGCTAACAGTACCAACGAATCAACAATATGTTCGATATGACCGACATGTGCAATATAAGGATCATAGTCTTCACAAATGATCTATATGTGACATCTAAGTGTATATTTGTAAGTTATTTAATGTTATAAGAACTTGAATGGAATCCATTTCCAATATCTATAGGTCAGGAATAAACATTAACAACGATATATTCGATATGATCGATATGTGCGATATATGGGCTACAAATGACCGATATGTGTGACATAAGTGTATTTGCAAGTCATGTTGTTTTAATATCTTGGATGATCTTAATTTCAGGAAAAAACAACAAAAAATGCCTTTTTAAGCCATTTCTGACATTTCCACCGACATCGTCGATATATCCCGATATATCCATTTCCGGGCGGACTGAAACGATATCGATATCAATACGGCCTTCCTTTCTATGGACCACCACTTGCATAGATTTGAGTAGCTCAAGCTGACAACCAATCAATAAATAATAAAACTTCTACGTAACCAACGTCCTTTTGAGCTTCTCCACAAATATGAGATCAACCAATCGAACTCTCCCTCAAGATTATGGAAGGACCATATATGTTAGAGGCTAGTACATCCTCGGAGTATTCATATTCCTCCTGCACTCCATCTCCATCTCAAACATACCAAAAGGAATATCAACGGACTTGCTAATGTTAACAGTGAACATGAGATGCTTCCCACTCATATCAAACCAGATCCCCTCATGAACATCACAACCCTACATATCGACTCACTAAAAAAAGCAATGCAGGGGGGGCCGGGGGGCATCCTTGCTTGGCATTCTGATCAAATCGAATTTTGAGGTGGAGAGAATATTTGAGTGGGTGAGAGGAAGAAGACAGGTCTGTACACGGGTTCTAGGAATGAACAAAGCACAAAGATGCGCAGAGAGAGGAAGAAGAGAGGAAAGAAGATGGAGAAACTCCCAATTTTGGTATAACTATTCATGTTTTTATGTATCCACCCATTATTATTTTTATCTAGGAGAGAGGATGTGAAACGGAAATAAACATACTTTAACAACTCTGAACTTAACCACTAATTACATTCTCCATATTTAAACATTATTAATTTTTAGGCAAAAAGGGAAAGAAATGAAGGTGTTCGCCCAGAAATATTTATTGAAGAGGTGACAACCATATTATAATAGTCATGACTTGAGGTGTGTCCTAGTTGAAATGGTTACATTCTCTACATAGAAACACTATGAATGGAAGATAACCCAGTTACACGAGCACAGAGCCTATTCTATTGCAACGTGAAGGAAGATCACCCCACCCTATTCAAGCGAAAATGTGCCCTAAGAGTGGAGTTCCAGAAAGCATTGAAATTTCCAAAGTCTAGCTTTGCTGTAAGGAAAGAAGAGGTGGTTAATTGTCTCCATCTCCCTCCTATAGATAGAGTAGTTATGATCAGTGTCTTGAAATAGCCCGGACCACCTTTCTTTGGTAAGGATTCTACCACGTCTCAACAAGCTAAGAAAAATCTCGACTCATGTTAGGATTTTTAGATCCCAAACAAATCTGCAGTCTTGAATCAAATTTTCGGGGATATACTGCAGCTGGTTATCAATAGCTCTTTATGATATTCTCATATTGAAACATCCAGCTCTCCACATCTAATTGTCTTTGCTGTATGGGGAACCCCTCATATCGTTAATCACCTCCAAAAGTTGCATGAAATCTTGCAGGCGCTGATAAGAGAAGCCTGATCAAGAGGTTCGACCACATCCTATCCTCCCAAATCTTCGAAACCAATGCATCACGGTTTGTCGCAAGAGAAAGGCATGGAAAATGAGCGGCCAATGTCCCACCATCTGTCCGATTGTTAGTCCAAAAAGATAGGTGCAACCATCTCCTAAGGATACGTAGAAAGCCGAGGTAACTATAGTGGATAATGTAGATTCCCTTCTAGGAGGAAAGGAAAAAATATGGACGATAATTGAGGGATTGTTGAGCCTGAACGCCATAGATGTCGCAGATTAGCCTGCAACATAGGTCCTCATTGCTACCCGGATCCTAGAAATCCACTTCAGAAGCAAGGTTCTATTCATAGTATCCAAACGAGGAACTTCAAGACTACCCTCCTAAAATGGTGTGACAGTATCCCAATCAACCAACCAGATGGATCCCCGAGCTGTTCTGCCTGTTTCTACCCTGGAAGAACCTATGCATAATTGATTCTACACGATGATGTACCCTTACTGGTAGCGATCTAGACGACATGAAGAAAAACCGGTATCACTACCAACACTGCCTTAACCAATACTAAATGTCCACCTCGTGACAACACAGACCTTCCAACATGCTAATTTACGTTCAAGTTTTTTCATAACTGGTAGCCAATCCATCAAACACAAGTGACTGCAAGTTGAGGTTCGACCCAAATATCAAATCAGCAGAGAACCACAAGCAATGCCCAACTCCATTTCATAGATTCGCTGAAGCCGTGTTACCAAATGGAACCACAACCGATGTGCTTCTATTAAGCCGTATTCCCAAAGGATCACCAAAAATGTCAATCATTGTAGTCATATCTCTCGCCTCTTCTCTTCCCCCGCGAATGAAAAATAGTATCATCTACGTGCTACAAAACAGTGATCGAGATGCCATCGATTCTATATCCACATTTGTCTAATCTCAACCATGGTTTTAAAAAGCGTTGCCTCCAAGTGTCCCAAAATCGCCCCGAGATGCACGCCTCGGGTCCTTTGGGTGGGGCGTAAGCCTTGCCTTGGCGTGAGGCGTTCGATGCACGGGGAGTTCGAGGCGAGGCGGAGATGTAAGCCTCGAACACGAGGCTTTTTTTTACCTTTTTGGTTATGTGCTTTGCACATGACCCTATTTTCCGTAAGTATTATATATATATAATTGTATTTTTGTTTCCATGTTAAATCTTGCATATTTTTTGTTGGAGTATTTGGTTGTGCGCCTATTGAGTTGTAGATGGGTAAATGGATACCTCAAGGATCCATTTACCCCATCCATATGTTTAGTGCCACATCTACCAGTGGTAGGACTTGGAGGCTCTGTGGAGGCTATATAAGGAGCCCCAGACCTCCTATATCCATTGAGAAAGTGCAACGAAGCATATGCCCCTTTGAGGGCTTCTCTCGTGGTTTCATCCCGTTCCCTAGAGAGCAGGGTTCCACATAAAATCCCGTTGCTCTTCTAAGTTTTTATTATTTTTCTATGTTTCGTTTCCGCTTCCTATTTTCTAACATGGTATCAGAGCGGGTTCGATTCTCGAGGATGTGTTCTTGAAGATTTTTTTCCCGAGATTTGATTTTTTAGTCATTTATTTGATATTGGTTCAAGTTCTGTACGGGATCTAAGGATCTGTTGAAATATCTGATTGTTCGTGTTCGTGTTATAGGGTTTCCTTTGAAACCCTGTAAACATGCGTCAGTTTCTTCATCTTAGCGCAAGATCAACAAATGACTCGGCGGTGCTCTATCGCCGAACTCTATGTTGGCTCTCCCCATTAGAAGGCCTAAAAAAAGGGGGCGGCAACACCGTGCATCTTCTCCTGCAGGCTGGGCAACGTCGGGTGGCGGCTGCCCTACTCGCATCAGGTGGCGCCGCCGGCAAAAGGACGCACCAATAGCTCTTTCCTCGCAGCAGGAGGCTACGTATTCACGCGAAACCCTAGAGCATTGCTCCCTCGCAGCAGGCGACACTCCCAGCAGCCATTCTCTTCTCCAGCTCATCGCCTCCTCTGTGCGCGAAACCCCTCGAGCGGGCTGACATCGCCACCTCTCTCCTCCAAAGCACGCAGGCAGCCTCCCCTCATCACCTCGGAGCGCAGATCGGAGAGGCCCTTTGGGGGCGGTGGCGGCATTCGAAGAGGTTCCCAATGGGGAACCCTAAGGCGGGACCAGTTCCCCTTTAAAAAAATGGGGGATTGAGAGAGCCCATGATTAAAATTTAAAAAAAGAGAGAGAGAATCCCAATAGTTGGCTGAAAAAGGGGGAGTGTCAGTAAAAAAAAGGGAGAGAGAAATATTTGTTCAAAAAAAGGGGTGCGTTATTTCCAGGCCCAGTTTGGACTGCAAGGATTTTTTTTTAAAAAAAAAGGAATTTGAAAAAAAAAAGGCTCGTACAATACAAAAGCTATATGCAAAATTGTTGGAAAAAATGGAGCGATTTTGGTGGCTATTAAAAATATGTTGAATGAATAGTCGGAAAAAAAATTGTGTGAAGCAAAAGCCGTAAAAAATGCATGAAACGACTTACATATTTAAAAAATGATGATTGATTAAGAAAAGCTAAAAAAATTATGTAATTGGCTCATTTGGTTTTTTCCCAATCTTTATTGCATTCTCCCAACTTGGTCGACATTCATTGTTTTACGATAAGTATGGGAGAAATATGGAGTATATGTAGAGTCACAGGTTTTGTTCCAGATTCAGATGTCAGATTCTCCAGACTGGTCAGATTTCCACTCTACAAGTTCAGATTTTCAGACTCGACGATCATGGTTTCCGAGTCCTCAGTTTCAGATGTGCACGAGTATGCGGTCGTCTTTTCAGATGTGCACATGTTTTCCATCTTTTGTCGTGGTTCCCATCATTTTTCTTGTTTTGTCAGCCAGAGTTTTCATGAGAGCCATATGGACTCCAGATTAGAGGACCATTCCCTATGCCATGTTGGCAAGAGTTTTTCTTGTGGTATCATAGGTACTCCAAAGTAGTATACCATTCTCTGTGCCAGATGGGAGAGACCCAGTTCTCCGACGAGGAGACATTTCAGACTCCATTCTCCAGCGACCGTGGACTCCGACGAGGATTGCACTTCCACGGCCTTTTCAGTTTGGACCTTTTCAGAGATTGAGCAGTTGTCCACATATTGTGGCGGGCCAGAGTACTCCGACGAGGAGCCTCATTTCAGTTGCAGTGACTCTGACAGATGCAGTACAGAGCACATGCTCTTCGACGAGGAGATTCAACAGACTGACACTCCAGCCCGTTCGTCCTCCTCACCTGCACGACATGAGAAGCAACGTCCTCGAAAGCAGCAGTTGTGCGCGTTGAGTTGATATTGTCCGTAGTGTCCTGTAGCGTGAGTTGAGTTTCTTTCTGTTTGTCCAAGCTGAGCATTGCATGCTCCAGCTTGAGGGGGAGTGTTGGAGTATTTGGTTGTGAGCCTATTGAGTTGTAGATGGGTAAATGGATATGTTTAATCCCACATCTACCAGTGGCGGGACTTGGAGGCTCTGTGAAGGCTATATAAGGAGCCCCAGACCTCCTGTATCAATTGAGAAAGTGCCATGAAGCATATGCCCCTTTGAGGGCTTCTCTCGTGGTTTCATCCCGCTCTACGGAGTAGGGTTCTACGTAAAATCTCGTTGTTCTTCTAAGTTTTTATTCTTTTTCCATGTTTTGCTTCCGCTTCCTATTTTCTAACATCTTTATATATAGATCCATGCAAAGAAAAGAGATTGCTTCAAACAAGCGAAGCTCCTTGATCTTGTATACATCATGTTCAATTTATTATACATTTACACATACTAGTTCTATTGCACACAGATTTGAGTTTGAATTGTAATAAATGTTTTATATTAGTTGCAAGTTTGCAACTTGATGTTATTATTTGGTTGATTAAGTTGTGAATCTTAAAATAGTTATCGTATATATATGAAGAAGCAAGGTTGCAAATAAACACGTGAACTAAAATATTATTACATTTGATTGTGATTAGCAAAATAAAAATAATATCTTTAGTAAAAAAAATCGTCGGGAAACTTCCCCAACACCTCCGCAGGGGAGCGCTCCTGCACCCCCTAGACCCCCCACAGGCTCGCTGACTGGGCAACAAGAACCACATCTTGTTTTGGTATGATATGGCAGGAGGGGATGCATATGACGGTTCTCCAATAACATCCAGCAAGACAAATGGTTCGGATTCAAGGTGTGTTAGTATTTTTTACTTCAAACACTAAAAATTATGATTTCTATTATACTTTAGTATTAAGTATAGACTTTTCAATACTCATATAGATTTATTGAAGTTGGAGTTGGAACTTGATATTCCCTATATTAATATTTTTTTAACTACAATGCCTTCATCGCTTATGTATTGTATTTTACTAGTGTTAAACTATTCGTGAATGTGTTTTTGGCAAAACTTAATATTATCATATATTTTTTTATGTATTTTGCTTTACTTTTATTTTTTTCCAAAAAATTGAGGTTTACGCCTAGACCGCCTCGACGCTTACGCCTCGCCTGAATTTTAGGAAATACGCCTCAGACCGCCTCGCGCTTTTTTAAACCTTGATCTCAACAACAAAAATAAGAATCACAATCAATAACTTATATTAATTAAACGGTTAATTAAGTGCATTTGATTCATAAGCTAGTGAAATCGATCTACATGCCACTAGTCTATGGTAAGACGACACTTAATTCGTCTTCTGATATTCAGAAGAGCAAGGGGTTGATAATCAAGCTAGTCAAATATGAGAGCTATGTGTTGAGATCAAATCTTTTTGAGAAGTTTTAGGAGAGAGTAGTATAGTTTTCAAAAGTCATCATCAATTTCATTCTATTAGTAAACAGAGTAGGCTGGTTAGCTTCTTCCTTGAATCATCTTGTTCATTATAAGAAGAAATCCATATTATCAGCAAGCACATTCCAAAAAGGTGAAAAAGTTCATGGCTTTATGATAAGAAGCTAAATTCCCATCATCATATTGAAGGAAACTCGTCGTGCTCTGTCATAATAACGACATAGTTCGTATCATGGTGAAGGTAAGGGTCTGATTCTTTCTTAAAAAAAGTGATTATCTAAAATAGCGTTCGAGGTCCGACAACATTCATGAATCACTCGTTCAAATGTCCCTCGAAGATTGGGTCGATAAATGCCCCCCGTGTCCCTGCACTTGGCTACCGATACAAAGGAATGGGCTAAATCAAGAGCAAAGAATAGCATATTTCCTGGGTCCCACTGTGTAATTAAAAAAAGTGTTATCTAAAATAGCGTTCAAGGTCCGACAACATTCATGAATCGCTCGTTCAAATGTCCTTCAGAGTCTGGGTCGATAAATGCCCCCTGTGTCCCCGCACTTGGCTGTCGGTACAAAGGAAGGGGCTAAATCAAGAGCGAAGAATAGTCTAAGAAAAGAAATGGTCGGGCATTTCTCCTTCCGTCATTGAATCACATATCTATAAAAGCTCGCTCCTCCACCTCATGCATGATAGAAAACCTTCCTCCTCCCTTGTTTACGTCGGCTTCACAAGAACATCGGCTACTAACACAAATAGCATGGGTGCTAACGGGCGTCCCTGATGAATGTTGCGCTGCAACTGAACCACCCACACCTCCTACGGTCGCCCATTCACAAGCATTGAGTAAGAATCACTAGTCAGACATCTTTCATCCAGGAGATCCGGATGTCTAGGAAGCCTTGCTTATTCAAGGCATGCCACAATAAACGCCTATCCACACTATCGTACACTTTGGAAAAATCTGCTTTTGAAAGCAACCCACTAGTCTTCTTTCTCTTCCAATCAACAATAATCCGTGTGGCCATCGCTATGCTGTCCCTAATAAGCCTTTCTGGAATAAGGCCACCTCGCCTAGGTCGCTGGGGGCACTTTTTAGACACCCCAGTCCACGAGATAGCAAGGGAGCACCTCTGACTCACACAACCTTGCAACCTAACCCCTTCCATTCCCCATCAGCAAATCAAGGCATTTGCCACCGGATTCCTCCCTCTTCATGAACCGTCAAACAGTAGCCTCTTGGATTCCAAGTATGAGAGACCACTAATGCAAATCAAGTGCTCATCCTAGAGAACACTATCACCAGTAAGCGAGAGAATTCTCTTTCTGACCTCTGCCTCCGCATCTGAGAAAGCCAAGCCATCAACGACATAGGAACCAATCAGCATACCAGTCTTCTCATGCGGATCCTTTATCGTCTCATGTGGACTGAAGGACTCCCTCCCCCTTCACAACCTGCGCAAAGGATCTGACCTCACTTGTGCTTTTGAAGACACCCGAAGGAGTTTTCTTCAAATCACGATGACGAGTTTCCTACCCATCTTTAGACTGGTTTTTTGAGAACCAGGGGGAGCATGCAGCACGGAGTAATAGTCTCGCTGGTGTCCCCTGCCCTTACACGCAAAACAATGCACGTATGCAGCGCAGACCATCGCACGATGCCCATGCACACCACACTGGAACAGCCCAAGGCGATCTTTTTCCTTATGGCAAACAATCCTCCAAGAACCTTCTAAGCGATCTTTTTCCTATGGCAAACAATCCTCCAAGAACCTTCTACCTCATCAAGAGCGGTGGCCCTCTCACACCCACACTCCCCCTCTCACCATGAACAAATCCCCTCTGCCAGTGGAGGTCTCCACAGACCTCCACACGGGAACGCACGCTCTCCCGCATATGTAACCCCATAGTGAGGCATGGTTTAGGGATATTCTGTAATAATAATTGTATCATTGTTAATGCAACTATAAGACCTGTAATCACCCACACATGCTCGCTCTTTCTTATTGCAATTTTTTTTGCAAATAGATAGTGACAATTTAGTATTTGTATATTTTCGTGCTTTCTCTCTTTAGCTAGTCTTGGCTCTATCATATTTTCCTCTTGTGTGCTATCAGGGTTTTAGAGTTTCATTCTATATAAGAAAACCTGCCACTTCAATAAAATTATATCATTCTATGCCATTGCTTTTCTACTTGGCATCCGATGGTTCTAGATTGAAGTTCTAGACCTCTCATCTCATGGCCACCACCATCCACCCCGTCTTGGTTGCCACTGCTTCAGTATAAGGCAACCTCTATCGAGGGCTCAATCTTGTGGTTTGCCCTTTCCAGAAATTTTGATGTCTGCAAAATCTACTCTAACGTGCCTCTGAATGCATGGCGTTAAAATATGTAACTTGGGTGCATTTCTCTTAATTTTTCAATGTGCAACTGAACTTGAAGAATGTAATAGTAATTGGAGAATGTTACAGGCAAGGAAGATGCAAGAAAGGGGATGGAAACCTCGGTGGTTCGCGAAGGAAAAAGGTAGTGATACTTACTGCTACCTTGGTGGATACTGGGAGGCAAGGGACCAGGGTAAGTGGGATTCTTGCCCTGATATCTTTGGTCAAGTCGCTGACGACCAAAATTTAGAATGAATAAAGGAAAAAGAGAAGATCCATTCTTTCACGATTCTTCATTAACCTGTTGTTCTCAGTCACCGTGGTTGTATTGCTTCCTGAGGTAACTGAGGAGGTAAGCATGGTTCTGTGGAACGAAGGTTTTTCCTGTATGTAATAAAAGAACTTTTTTAGTGAAATCTCACAGGCATTGTTAATGTAAAGCTGTAGTCCAGTAGAACTTACACTGCGTCAAAATTCTGTTCCTTGAAGTTGTGTGCTTGCCCCCCTTTTTGCCATGTACTTCTTTGGATGAGTTTGATGTTCCTATACTTGATGTATACTCCATCTTGTAAAGTACCATTGTTATAGCATTGCAAGATTGGAAAAGAAAAGCAGTTGAGTTGGAACAGATGCTTAACATTGCGCAAGGAGTTTTCTTGAAGCTTATTCATGTTTTCATAGAAAGAAAAAAATAACTTGTTCCAGATGTTTAGTGATTATGGATCAAGGAGTAACAATACACATCATTTCACAATATAGGTTCTTTGTGGTCACTGCATCTTTTTTCGTGCATTTGCCGCGCCCGTGGATCCCATACTGAACATCTGGTATTTTTTGCATCGAAATCATACAAATATTTTGTGCTGAGGTGTGTTCTTGACATATTATCAGTCTTGTTCTCACATTCTCAAGCTTCTTTAGCATGATGTGATGATTTCCATCCTTGTAATGGTTATGCATTGGGACCCATCGGTGATCGAAGATCGAACTCCATCGGTGATCTGAAACAGAGACTCATATGCCCTCCATCTGAAGGGGGTCAATTTCAACAATTCTGAGACCATTAAAATTTGACAGTCTTGATGGAGGGGATAGAAGTCTTGAATTAAGTTGAATTTTGAATGACACCATAGTGACATATTGTTATCTAAATTCCAATAGGTTTCATTTCAGAAAAAATAAAAAAATACAGGAAAAAATGGGTGGGAGCATGTAAGTTGGCTACAACCAGGGAGCATACTCCATTTTTCCATATATATATATGTATATATATGTATGTATATATATATATGTATATGTATGTATGTATGTGTATATATATACATATATATATATGAATAAAATGGAGTTGCCCCCAGGGCTGGCTAACCTGGCACCCCACCCAATTTTTCTTATATTTTTTTTACTTTTTTGAAAAAATACTTTTGTGGATTTTCATTATTGTATCCTTATATTATGTCATTCAAATTTCGTATGAACCAGAGACTCCTACGACCTCCATCCGGACGTGATCGATTTCAACAATTATGCGACTATTAAAAAATGACTATCTAGATAGAGGTCGTAGGAGTCTCTGTTTCTCACGAAACTTGAATGATATAATATAGGAATATGTGATGAATTTTCACGGATTTATTTTTCAATAAAAAGCAAAAAAACTATGCGAAAAATAAAATGGGAAAGCTAAATTGACTCCCCAAGTGAGCAGCATGCACGTCGAAATAACCTAATGCTAATGCAACGCACGTCTATGTTGAAAATCGAAGATCGAACTCCATCGGTGATCTGAAAATAGATCTGGGGTTTGCACTGCGACTTCATTCTGTGTTTTCCTAGAAAAGGTGTGGATTTTGAATAGGTCTACGTTGGAGCATTGACATTTCCAGCTTAAGACGTCACTGTCCAAGGATCTTATTTGGGTCTGACTTTATGACAGGGAAAATTAAGTGATGTTCTTTTACTTATGGTCGGAGGGCAGAGTTTGGCCATACATTATGAAACCACTTTGTTGAAATGTAGTGCGGTGCATTAAATGAGATTTTTGCATTTTATTGGTATTGAAGTGTTTCAACAATACCTGAAAACCGGAAATGTTTCCCATCTCTTTTTGGTTTGTTGTTGCGTGTTCTTGCCAAACTATCCTTTCATGCATCGAACATGCTTCGATTCTGTTTTCCATTCTGTTGATTTCGACGTCCCATCGGACCCAGTTTTTTCTATATATAAAATCTTCCCCTTTCTTCTTTGTATAATTTGTTCCGTGTGGGAGAAATCCTTGAGGGTGTGGCTGTTATTTCTCCATTTTGCACTTGTACACATCACAGAAGCTGAATGTATAGGCATTGTCGTCCGTTGATAATCTAAAAATGAATACAAATTGTCCACGTGGATTGAATCGAATTTGGTGGATGATAATATAATTAGAAGCTCCAAACTCCTGACAATTGGTGATGTCTGTATAATGGGAAATGGAACAAAGCCTCGTGTGACAAACAATGGGTGTGCGCTAGGGATGCAAATGTTTACGGCTGTATCCGTATCTGATCCGTTTACTGTATCCGTTTTATACATATTTTGATATCCTATTCATTTTAAATGGATGCATATATAAGCATCGTTTTAATGTCCGTAAACATCTATATATGTATTCGTATATCCGTTTTCATATATAAATATAGTCGTAGATTTAATTTTAACCTTATATAATAAAATTATACCGTCTTTTATCATATCTGTATAATTTTTTATGATACAAACACATTAAGTAAATTTATATCATGCATTTTCTATCCAATTCATATATATTTAAATCGATTCTATAGAGTATTTATAACATTACTCATATGCGATCAGTATCCGTTTTACATCCGTATCTATTTTTTAAAGATATAGTAAGATCGATTCAATGTCTGTCATATCTGTATCCGCATCCATATTCATGATAAAAATGAATAACGATACGGTAATATCTATATTGTATCCGTCCATTTGCATCCCTGATGTGGCTATTTTAATGTTATTATTATAGCTGCACAAAAGGCACATTCATTTTGTAGATTTTTCACTTCTCCGAGGCCCTGGCTTCTAGAAACATATTTGATCAATAATAAACAAGCACAGAAATAAGAAAACAAGAAAAACACACACAATCATACAACGCAAGAACTTATGGTAGATCGGTAATATGTCTGTCTACTGCTCACAATTTGCGGCTCTCTCCACGATTCTTTGGTTAAGATTACTGGAAGGGTCGCGTGAAATTACAAATATACATATTGAACAACAACAACAATAAAATCTTTTTCCACATTAAGTAGGACTGGTTACATAGATTCTTTGTCTTTATTCAAATCTATCTTGGATCGGTCTCGAGCTTGGATCTAAAAAAATTAAGATCCCTTCGTATAGTCTCATTTCAACACTTATTTGGGCTGTTGTCGCCATATCTTAGCCGGTTCAACATCCCAAAACCCGCATCTCCTAACTGGTGCATCGGTCGACCTCCTTTGCAAATGACACCTTAAGAGTTTTTTCTCGCTTCTTATCTTCGATCGGAGTTATACTAACTTTCCTTCTGATGGCATCATTCCGAATCCGATCTTTACATGTTTGTCTACGCATCTACCTTAGCTTTTTCATTTCTGTTACCGCCATTTTCTGCACATGTCTATGGTTCACATGCCAACATTCAGATCCATAGAGCATAACAGATATCACAACTGTTTTGTAAAACTTTCTTTTGATTTTCAAAGGAGTTTTCTTATCATAGAAAATAGTAGAGGCTCCTCTCCACTTTAGCCAACCCTGCATTTATTCTATTAGTAACATCTCCATCAATGTCCACATCACGTTGCAAAATAAATTTCAAGTATTCTCTTCTAAATGTTATCGTTACCGATCTTCATATTCATTCCTTCACCATTACGTTCCATCAAAAGTATACTCCATATATTCAGTCTTAAGCCTACTTATACAAATTTATCCAATGCATGTCTCCAGACCTCAAGCTTCGCATTTACTCCATCTCTTACACCAAGATTTCTCATCTTATGTGTGACTTGTGAACTTGTCATAATCAAAGTAAAAAAGTAATGGACTTGAAACTAAACATTGATGCAGAACAATGTTGATGGAAATGTACGTATAGAACATTTGAAAAAAATCCGGCTGAAGCTAAGTCATGCATATATGTCACTTATCCTAACATTAATTTGAAGATGAAGATAGTTTGCAACCATTGAAGCAACTAATTCACAACTATATATGCCCTTATCAGGCAATCACCCTAACCTATAGATGTGCCAACTATCACAATCATCAAGAATATTCAAACCCTAACCTAACCACATATAAAAGAAAATACGGAAGTTTATTAAAGGTTAATTAATTGCACGTAAAACTTAGTCCATATAAGGTTTCAGTGGCTGAGCCAGAAATCCAAGGTAAGGAGACAAGCTTATATAGTATAGGAATACATAAATGTTGAAGGGGTACAAATACAAAACTCGAAAAATACGGTATCGTACGTGCCCAAGACAAATCAGAATAATGACCGAAAACCCACAAGCTCTCCCAATCACAATCCTTTAGGTGGCGTTCGGTTGGTGGGATAAACTCTCCATGGGAGAGTACCTCCTTAACCCTCCCTCCCTCTCTCTCATGTGGGCCCTACTTTATTTTTTAAAAAAAATTAAATAAATCAATTTTACATCATCAATCCTATCAAAAAATAATATACTATACCATCATATCATATAAAAATTATAAACTACTCCACTTTTACTCACTTTTTCAAACTCCAATACAATCACATCACAATAACTACCCACTTCTTCAAACTCCAATACAATCATATCACAACAAACCCACTTCTAACCCACCCCCAGTTTAACCCTTTATCCAAACACCAAAACTCAAAAACAGGTTACCCTCTACCAGTTTAACCCGCCTTAACCCACGTACCAAATGCAAAAAATTGAACAAGAGTATTTTATCTAAATATATAATAAAAGTATACGTACTTAAGTGAGAAAATGAGAGAGTTTTTCTCAGATATCAACGGAATCTTTTTTTCTTGTCCAATGCTTGATGGCAATCTATGCACAAAACAAATATGCAAGAAAAAGATGTCGCACATACAGAAGAATAAAATCTCACCTAAGGGTTCGTTTGGTTGCAGAGTTGGGCAGGGTTGAGGTACTATTCACAGTGGTACTCCCTCCTTACAGTTTACTATTCACCCAATTCAACCCAACTCAATCCAATCCTATTCAACCCTGCAACCAAACGAACCCTTGACGATCGATGCAATTCTAATCTCGTTGTTAATAGTTTGTCCCTATCGCTTGGAAGTGCATCAATAATAATGGACGTAAACTTCAAATCTAATATATATCATGTAAAATACATCGGCATGCAATGCAAGTTCACAAAAGACCCCCACAGTTTATTATCTTTAATCAGGTCTAAGTCGAAAGGGACACTTGGATACACTCCATTCCATTGTGCTGCCGTCTTCAATGATGCTGACAATTTGCTCCAATCCAATGCATTCTCCTGCCACAAATTCAAACATCTCGTGTCATTAGAGTTCGCTTTTATATTATAAAATCCCACCTGTGCAGATATATCATCATGGCATAATATCGGAGTCGAAATCTCTTGAACTGGATATGCTCTCAGATTATATAAAAATGGAGAAAAGGAGAGAGAAGAAGAGCATGGGATTCTGGAACAAACTCCCAATGGAGTTCGAGCAGTTGCTGTCAAGAATGGTTCACGATCCGATGGGGTCCCGAGCAGATCTCACGAGAAGGATTGAAGGATAGCAAATGGAAGATGCGGATCGCTTTGTTTGACTGTTGTTGCTGCTGCTGTTGCTGTTCCATCTGTATATATCCACATCACGGACGGTGCATGCAGGAGCTGATGGATGAGATTCAATTCTCTCAATCTTAGATATATATTATTTCCGTTGCAAAGTAGGAGGATCTATTTGATTGCGAATCACCGGTAGGCCATAGCTATACTTCAGGAATTGTAAAGGATAATCCATCGCCATTTAGGGAGGATATGCACTTCCACTCCCTTCCCAACATACTCGTATGAGACCCTCGAGATACATTACAAACTCTTGAGATCTATACTTCATCCTGTAGACTACGAGGTATGCCTTCGTTGGCTGCGAGAGAGAGAACGAGGTAGAGAGGGATGAAAAGATAGGGACGGAAGGGGGCTCCTGTGGATGAGGTTCTAATTGTGAGATCGATGCATTTCTCCTTCCTATAGAGAGGTTTATATAGGGTGTATGCTCTCACCACATCCGCCCCCTTCGACCACGCCCATGCGGTTACGGCCTCCAGGAGATCCGATCGTCGTAACCGTCGGCCTCCGCAACGGACGGCGACGGTTCTTAACCTACTTGGTCAAAATCTACTCTACTTCGTCACACTATTTGTGTAATATATATATGGAGATTTATCATATGAGGATCATTATATATGAAACATCTTCCTTGACTCATACATTCCTGAGTCCCATTAAACCAACATGTTTAATGTATGTTCCTCATGCTATTTCCTTGGTAAGGGAATCAGCCAACATGTCAGTGGTAGGTAAGTAGGTTATCGCGATTTCTTTCTTCCCCACTATATCTTGTATATAGTGATATTGGAGCTCAATGTGTTTTCCTTTAGAACTATTAGCCCCACTATTGATCAAGCTTATCACAGCCTAATTATCACAATACATTTCGATTGGCCCTTTGACCAATTCGAGGCTTAGGTTGTCTAGAAAACGCCTAATCCATACAACATGAGTGGTGGACATGCTACATGCAATGCACTTAGCCTTATATGTATATCGAGATACACATCCTTATTTCTTGCTACCCTAAGAAACTGTTGGATTTCCTTTGTATTTCAAAACTTTTTTAAACAAATATTATTGTTTCCAAAGATTTGTTTTAAGTCTATACAATTTCCAATTTGTGCACAAGTACATAACCCAATAATGATCTCGAAATGAGACTCATTGAAAGTTGAACAAGTACCTAACCCAATAATGATCTCGAAAATGAGCTCATTAAATCTAGTTGAATAAATACCTTCCCTCTTTTGTATCCAAGTTCATGTAGCCATTTTTAGTATTAAAGGGGTCTCCTCGGTAATGTTGGGTGCATCCAACGAGACTATAGCCACTCCTTATCACTTAATGTCTTGATGGGAGATGAACGACTCTCTTTTGGCTATTTGTTGACAGGAAGTTTGTCTATATAAAGGACTGTACTCTAAGCCTTTCAATAACACAACAGAACAGAAGCATTCTGTTCTCCACAGCCATCTACTCTTCACCACTTGTGCGTTCATTGTGAATTCGCGTAGGAAGATTTTGTGCTTTGTTTTTCTGCGACGACGAGGGACAAAGGGCATTCGATGCTGCTCTCTTGCTAGCACCGGGAGACAGCATCTAGTTGGGAGGTAATTGAATCTGGGAGCCAGGCCGCCATCAAGTTCATGCATAGGAACGGCGGAATCCGTCTTCACGACAGCGTCTTTCGACGTACCTCCATTTCCCATGCTAGATCTTTCAAACTAATATTTCTTTGTTCTTATTTTGATCGTATTTGCTTGCCAATCTGAAAACAAATTATCCTCACAAACAGTGCTAGAAAACTATAGTATTTATCCAACATTGTGAAGACAGATCCTCAAGTTTTCTATCTACTGTTTGATTCCATCTTCGATAAATAGACTTCCGCTAAAATGAATCCTAGAGCAATGATGACTTCGTAAGACATCGCTACTCTCAGACCCGAAAATTTTGTAGGATTACATTTTCGTAGATGGCAACAAAAGATGAGGTTTTGGCTAACCTCTCTAGGTTTAGTCTCTGCTATAACTCCTCCTGAGGAACCCGAAAATCCTATCACTCCTTTTGATCATGTTAACTCTGCCCTTTTCTCAATAGGTGCTACCTACAGTGATCCACTTTCTTCTCCTATCTCATCTCATCCAAAAATATCTAAAGAAATAGATTACCTTTGTCATGGTAGGATTCTCTCTGGTTTATTCGACGAGTTTTCTGACATATACCATATGCACCCCACCGCTCTCGAGTTTTGGAAGCGTTAGATGATAAGTTTGATATACAAGATGCGGGATTAGAACGATATGCCTTTATCCAATGGCTTGACTATAAGATGGTAGAAAATAAGCATGTCTCCGCACAAGTTCTTGAATATCAAAATTATGTATCACAAGTTCTTGAATATCAAAATTATGTCTCTAAGTCTATCGCTAGCGGCTATAAGCTCGAGGAAAATGTACAAGTAGCATCTCTAATCGAGAAACACCCTTCTTCTTGAAAAGATTTTGCGAAATCTCTCTGTCATAGACAAGAAAAGATGAATATGTCTTCTCTTGTATAGCCTCTTCAGACTGAAGATCATCATAGAGCAAAAGACTCTAAGTTCAACCCTCCTGTCAATCTCATAGAACATGTCAACTCCAAAAAGAAACCCCATAAATTCTACCCTAAATCCAAACAACCTTTCAAGAAAGGCAAGCAATCTGATCAGAATAATAACAGTGATTCTAAGGGCCAACGCATCTGCTATGTGTGTGGCAAACTTGGTCACCTTGCAAATGAATGCAAGAACCGCAAGGGACAAAAGAAACAACCTCATAAGAATGAGGAAGTCAACATGATTTCTGTGGGGGCCGGCGCTTCTGACAGGTTAGAAACAAACTCAACTGTTCCCAATATTAGTTATGTCTCCTATGATAGTTGGTGGTTGGATTCTGGAGCTGTATCTCACGTCTGTTATGATCGCTCTTCCTTTTCCACCTATCAGGCCGATAGCAGTCGTGTCATCTCCTGGGGTGATGATGTCTCCGTGAAACACATCATAGGCTTTGGACACATGGATTTGAAGCTCACATCAGGAAAAGTCTTGAAGCTACATGATGTTTTACATATTCCTAGATTTAAGAAGAACCTTATTAATGAAGTCTTAGTTATATCTTCTGGTTCCTCCTTATTAAGTCAAGGAAATAAAGTTGTAATCTCTCATTTTGGATCTTTTATAGATGTAGGCTACATCTGTAATGGTCTTATCAACCTTAGTGTTGAACCATGTAATGGTTCTTCACATATTAATGAGAATTGCATTAGAACTCTTTCTACTATCATGTCATCCGATCTTTGGCATGCATGCTTAGGACATGTGAACAAAAATACAATGAAGCGTATGGTTCATATGGACTTAATTCTCAAAACTGACATAACGAATAATGAAAGATGTCAAATTTGTATGCAAGCCAAATTGCCTAAAAAACCCTTTAGATCAATAGAAAGAAACTATGTACTACTTGAACTAGTCCATACTGATGTATGTGATCTAAACTATGTTCTCACTCGTGATAACATGCGCTACTTTGTGACTTTTATAGATGACTTGTTAAAGTACTGTTGTATTTATTTTCTAAGATCTAAAGATGAACAAATAGAAAAGTTTAAAGTGTACAAAATCCAAGTAGTAAACCAAATCGATAAAAACATAAAAAGGATTAGATCCAATAGAGGGGGTGAATATACTTCAAATGAATTAAACCAGTTATGTAAGGAACATGACCTTATACATGAAATCACTGCCCCTTGTAACCCTCAGTCTAATGGTGTGGTTGAAAGGAAGAACATAATAATTATCGATATGATCAATGCCATGTTAGCTGAATCTGGTCTTAACCAACGATTGTGGGGGGAGGCCCTTTTAACATCAAATTATATGCTCAATCGCATCACCTTCAAATATATAGATAAAATTCCTTATGAACATTGGTTTAACAGAAAATCCGTTCTAAAATACCTTAAAGTATGGGGATGTTTGGCCAAAGTTAAGATTCCTGAAAATAAGAAGAAGAAGTTAGATCCTAAGACTGTGGACTCTGTTTTCATAAGATATGTAGAAAATAGTAATGCCAATAGATTTCTAGTTATAATATCTGACATCCAGGAAATTAGAATAAATTCAATACTAGAGATTAGACCCATAGATGCAGTATACTATGAAAACATATTCCCTCTCAAATCTTCTCTTCCTAGACAAATTCAAATTCTGAAAACCTTGAATCCCCTCAAGATACCCCGCAAATCATTGAAGAAGCAGAACCCTTAAATCAAGAAGTGGTTGAGCCCCTAATGACCTAAGTTGAGGTAAAAGGACTAGAGTAACTAAGCACTTTGGTCCTGACTTTTATACTCTCTTAGTAAAAGAAGATCCTAAGACCTATGATGAAGCTATGAAATCCGTAGATCATAGCTTCTGGAAGGAAGCAATTGATAATGAAATAGAATCTATAATGAACAACCACACTTGGATTCTACTGACCTTCCCTCAGTGTACAAGACTAATGGATGTAAGTGGGTTTTTAAAAAGAAGTTATGGGCAGATGGTTCCATAAATAAGTTTAAATCTTAGGCTAGTGGCCAAAGGATACAAACAGAAAGAATGTGTTTATTATTTTGACACCTATGCTCGTGTAACTAAAATCACCTCTATCTGTGTTCTTGTCGCCTTAGATGCGATTCATAATCTTGAAATCCATCAAATGGATGTCAAAACTGCTTTCCTAAATGGTGACCTTGAGGAAGAGATTTATAAGGATCAAGCAGAGGGGTTCGTAGTCCGTGGACAAGAACACAAGGTTTGTAGATTAGTAAAATCTCTATATGGTCTGAAACAAACACCTAAGCAGTGGAATGATAAATTTGATAAAACAGTTTTATCTGTTGGCTTCACTGCTAATGAATCTGATAGATGCATTTATTCTAAGACTTCTGAAATGGCTTTGTAATCATGTGCTTGTATGTTGATGACATCTTAATCTTTGGATCAAATTCAGTTATTATCTCTGAGACTAAATTCTTTCTTGACAAAAACTTTGATATGAAAGATTTAGGAATAGCTGATGTTATACTTGGCATAAAATTAAGTAGATCTACTTCTGGCTACACTGTAAGCCAATCTCACTATGTAGGAAAGGTTTTGAATAGGTTTGATATGTACCATTGTGTTCCTGTCAGTACTCCATATGATTCTTCCCTATATCTTAAGGCACACACTGGTAATCCTGTGGATCAGTCTAGATATGCTCAAGTCATAGGAAGCTTAATGTATCTAGCCAACTGCTCTAGACCTGACATAGCTTATGCCATCAGTAGGTTGAGTAGGTACACTAGTTGTCCTAATGTTAATCATTGGAAGGCCTTGATCAGAGTCTTTAGATACCTTAAGGGTACTAGGGAATACAGTCTCCAATACACTGGTTTTCCAGCCGTGTTGGAAGGCTACACAGATGCAAATTGGATTGCAGACTCTGATGAAATCAAGTCAATTAGTGGTTATGTGTTTCGTCTAGGTAGTGCTACAGTTTCTTGGAAATCCTCCAAACAAACTGTTAGAGCAAGATCCACAATGGAGGCTGAATTTATAGCCTTAGATTTAGCTTGTTGTCAGGCAGATTGGCTACGAAATCTCTTAATGGATCTGCCCATTATTTCAAAACCATTTCCTCCTATCTCTATTCATTGTGATAGTAGATCTGCCATAGATAAAGCTAAACAATCAAAAGGTAACTCGAGAAAACGCTTTATGAGATTGAGGTATGAAGAGGTGAGAAACTTCATTAACCAAGGTGTAATATCTCTACAGTTCGTAAAATCTGTAGAGAATATTGTTGATCCTCTCACAAAGGATCTAGCTAGAAAGCTAGTACTCAATGCATCGAGGGGGATGGGTCTTTTACCCATTAGTTGAACACCATAGCGGTAACTCAACCAATCTAAAACTAGAGATCCCATGAGGAATGGTTCAAAGGGACAACTAAGTCGTGTTAATGTTCGATGGAAGCATAAACTTCGGAGTTTTACTCCTGACCTATCCGTATGGTGGGTAGTGCTCCAATGCTGTCTTGGTAGAAGAAGAGTTTTGCTCTGAATGGAGTCAAGCCATATATGGCAGAGTGTAGGACCAGACAGTACACCCATGGAGATTCCTACTATGTTAGTGTAACCTCAGGTCGGGGTTTATGTGAGTTGGGTATTCTCACTAGAGCACTCATGAAACAGATTCTTGCGAAGGCCGTAACGTGCACACCGATATGAACGTCCTCGTGCCCTCATCTATGTTTGCATGATTTATTGAAATTCGAATCAGAGAGTCTAGTTCAAGACGTAGTTCACCATGCCTCTCCGGATGAAGATGAATCATTCCTAGGCAAGGTTCAAAGCCACAAGCTACCTATACTGAACGACATAGTTCAGTTGTATTTAATTTTTTCTTAATTTTTATCTTCTTCTTTCTTTCTTTATTAATAATTCTTAAAATTTTATTTTCTTATTATTTAAAAGGTTTATGAAATATGTGGGGGAATGTTGGATTTCTTTTGTATTTCAAAACTTTTTTAAACAAATATTATTTTTCCCAAAGATTTGTTTTAAGTCTATGCAATTTTCAATTTGCGCACAAGTACCTGACCCAATAAGGATCTCGAAATGAGACTCATTAAAAGTTGAACAAGTATCTAACCCAATAATGATCTCAAAAATGAGACTCATTAAATCCAGTTGAACAAGTACCTTCCCTCTTTTGTATCCAAGTTCATTTGTCGTTTTTGATATTAAACGGGTCTCCTCGGTAATGTTGGGTGCATCCAACGAGACCATAGGAACTCGTTATCACTTAATATCTTGATGGAAGATGAACGGCTCTCTTTTGGCTCTTTGTTGACAGGCAGTCCATTTATATAAAGGATTGTATTCTAAGCCTTTCAATAACACAACACAATAGAAGCATTTTGTTCTCCACATCCATCTACTCTCCACCACTTGTGCGCTCATTGTGAATTCACGTAAGCGGATTTTGTGCTTTGTTTTTCTACGACAACGAGGATCAACGGATGTTTGACGCTACTCTCTTGCTAGCACTGAGAGACAACATCCAGTTGGGAGGTGATTGAATCTGGGAGCCAGGCTGCCATCAAGCTCGTGCATAGGAGCGGTGGAATCTGTCTTTACGACAACGTCTTTCGACGTGCCTCCATTTCCCAGGCTGGATCTTTCAAACTAATATTTCTTTGTTATTATTTTGATCATATTTTCTTGCCAATCTGAAAATAAATTATCCTCACAAACAGTGCTAGAAAACTATAGTATTTATCCAACAGATTCGGCTGCACCACCAAACATGAACAGGTAACCCGATGTGGATTTTCTATCATCCACATCCCCTCCGAAATCGACATCAGAATATCCTACCACTTCAAGCGATTCTGTTTGATACAAAGTTTCAGATGTATTGTCCCTTTCAAATATCGAAGAATCCTCTTTACAGCTTCCTAATGTGCTGTATCGGGATTGCTTTGATATCTACTGACTAA
This sequence comes from Ottelia alismoides, assembly GCA_037367405.1. NCBI lineage: Eukaryota > Viridiplantae > Streptophyta > Magnoliopsida > Alismatales > Hydrocharitaceae > Ottelia > Ottelia alismoides. The sequence goes on from JAZKJV010000660.1 coordinate 378,044, forward strand.
GCTTACTGGATAGGTTAAGTTAGGTCAAGTACACATCATTGCATATATTAGACTCCCCACCGCTTGTGCATATGGTACTCTAAAGAATTTTACCCCATTTTGGGACACTGACTCTTACTGAGTCTCTTTCCCATCACAAGTAGTGTTGGAGCTGGAGTGTTGTTCTGCATTTCAAATCTCCTTAATATAGTATGCAAATATCTTTCTTAACTAAGGCTCAATTTCGTTGAGTCCATGTCTCTTGTTATTTGAATTCTAAGAACATAGGATGCTTCGCCCATGTCCTTCATCTCAAGTTCATTGCTCAATTTTTGTTTGATTTCATTGAGCATTTGTATGTCATTACCTGCAAGCAGAATGTCATCAACATATAATGACATGATTGCAAACATGCTCCCACTCTTCATGACATACACCCAGTTATCTAATTTATTTGAAACAAATCCAAATTGGATAACTTTCTTATGAAATTTGAGATACCATTGTCATGAAGACTGTTTCAAGCCATATAATGACTTTTTTAACTTGTAAATCCTTTTCTCTTGACCTTCAACCTGAGAACCATCAGGTTGTTGCATATAAATCTCCTCCTTTAATTCTCCATTAAGGAAGGCCGTCTTCACATCCATTTGGAACAATTCCACATCCATATATGCAACTATGGCTAAGATCATCTGAATGGATGCATAGCCACTGGAGAGTAGGTTTCCTAGAAATCTATTCCAGCTTGCGAGTACAACCATTGGCAACTAATATAGCTTTGCATTTGTCAACTGTACCATCAACTCAATACTTTTTCTTGAATACCTACTTTGCCTACATTCTGGAAAATCACATAATTCTCATACATCGTTTCGTTCGATTGAGTCCAACTCATCCCTCATGGTGGTCGTCCATGATTTTGACTCAGACGAAACCATAGCTTCATCAAAGAGTATGGGATCTCGCGACATCCTCATCCACGGTGTAGCACGACACCTCGCATCCATAAAAAATAGTAATCTTCCATCCATGTGGGCCGTGTTTTGGATCTCTTGTTGCCGATTATACTCGTGGGTTGTGTGGATCCACCTACTTCTTCTAAAGGATCATCATACTCCATAGGTTCATTCTCTACATTCGGATGATCGATGTCATCCTCGAGTTCTTGTCCAATGCTCAAGTCATCTTTCTTGTCCTGTAGGACAATCAGAGGATCTGATTCCTCTACTTCATGCTCCTTTTCTTGATGAATTTCAAGAAAAGTTGCATCACGACTTTCGATCATACCTTTAGTTTCATGGAAGAACCTATATTTTTTAGAATGTTCACTGTATCCAATAAACTTGCATTTTAAAATCCTGAAAGTCCAATCCGACGTAGATCACACTTGCAGGTGCGAGGATGAATCACATGCTTCCCGCAATCCACATTGATGATCCGAGAATAGAATCGCCTGACTTCGTCTCATGAAATCTAACATATTCTCCACGAGTGAGAATCTCCGAAGACGGAGGAGATCCATGAGCAATGGAGGCGACGACACAACGACGTAGAGATGATGGCGACTTTTTTCCAACACAATGTGGACGGCCACAAGTGAGAGAGGAAGAGAGAGAGAGAGAGGACGTGTAGAGAGAGGGTTCTTCAAGGGAATGAATGTAAGCACAAAAAAGCTAGGGCCACCCCTCCTTTTATACTATTTAAAGTCCATGGATCTCAATCCATGTGGACACACAATCCAATGATTGACATTGATTTGTATTTTCAATCAATGACCATGATTTTTTTACAACAACAAATTTGTTGGCTTTAAAATATATTAAATATATTGAAAATCAATCAACATATTTCAATTTAAATCAAACCAACAAAGATGGAATGGATAGGAAGGTGAGTAACTCAACTTCCATACACAGGGTGAACGGCCACAAGTTAAGAGCTCTCAACTTGTCCTCTAATCAGCTTACGAATTCGCATGTCATACTCCCCATGTATGGAAAGGAGAGGATCATCTTACATATTTTTTGAGATCTCAAATCTCAACAACTCATTCATATATACAACTGTATAATCATTCATCAAAATAATTCCAAAATATTTTGTGATAATTTCAAGCATGTCATTGATGAATTGTGAATCATATTCACACATCCAAAATAAATGTAATTGCATTATCAATTAATTGTTCAATGTGAATTCAATTTACATAAACTATTAATTCGTAAATACAAATTACAATTCTCTCTCTAATACATTATAAATCACATTTATAATATCCATGAATAATATGGATAGTGTTATCCATATTATTCATATCCTTGATATTTAAATAACATTTAATCATGTTGGATGCCCATTTTCATGTGCCCAAATAATATAAATCAAATTCATATTATTCGTAATAATTAAATTACATTCAATTATTTATTTTTCTCGATGCTCATATGCATTATCAACAATGAAATTATTCTTGAACTCTTTCAATAATAATGTGCTTTGTCCGTGGATACTTGAAGATAAGGACATGAGAATTATATGTTCCACGTATAGTAACCTGGACATTGAGATTACATCTCAAATACAGATCTCAGGGACCTCTCATAGAAATTAATCTTCTCATTGTATCTAAATTACATTCAGATCAATGTCCAACACTTGGACAAAGATCAGATCTATTGAGAGGAGTTACTACAATCCAAATATGTTCCATCACTCCCTCGGAATGGAAGCGTCATGGTTGTACAATCGTTTATCAATCACATCACCCTCGAGTATTCCTAATACCCATACTTTTCGCATACTGGAAGATCTAGAATAAACCTAAAGTTTTAGATCTTATTTAGACTGTATTCTTTAGGATTTTATCATTAAATTTCTCATTTGATCATTGGGAGTTGGTATCGAGCATATACTTTCCAAGAGCATATATCATACCCAAGTATTGATCATATACTTTCCAAAAGCATATATCAAACCTACAAATTCAATCAAGCTTCCAAAGCGAGATGATCGTGCACGAAATTTGATCCCAATATCTCATGTCTCATGTCTTCCGGTTCAGTAATGAGCATATATGATCTCTTGGAGAGATTATATTACTCATATGCCCTTGTATGCACACCAGCTCGCCGGTGTATAGACCTTGATTAGATCATCAACCTATCGGTTTGTCAAATATACATACTTAAACATATAATAACACATTTGTCTTCGGTCAGAGGATGCATGCCTACAACGTGACAATATACGACATAGATCTTGGTTATCTCGATCTCGTTAAGTCAACTCTTTGACCTAACTTATCCAACACCTCTAAATCTCTATTCCTACGTAGAGGACCTGCATCAAGAGGTCACTTAAATATCAACCTTTAGACAAGATTTGCCATCTTCTTCTCAGGCTAGAGATTCTCTCTTAATAATCACTTCACGGTACTTGATGAGTCCTCAATATAAATCTTTAAATATCATCCAAGCACCAGCCTCTATGATTCAACATTTGAATCAACAATTGTATGATCATTAAGATGAGCATAGTACATAACCCTAATTGTACTAAAGGATCAATTATGCAAATTAGCTATTCTTTATTTCAGATCAGGGAATGAATTGCAATAACATTTATTGCATAATGGCTCACTGTGGGCTCGTATGTCCAACAAGCTCATGCTTGGCTTAGACCCAATATACATGTGGGAAGGACCCATGCCTTCCTATTGCTGAAATTTCATGTTCGAGCTAGGCCCACCCATGCCCATGGTGGCTTGGATTAGCCCGACCCGTCCTGACATCACCCGCATGGGTTCTCCATAGCTTTTATTGGCTCAAATGGAATGATATAGTTGCCCTTGAAATTGCACTGTATGATTTAAGACTGCTTTAAAGTTTCATTTTGTCAGTTGTTGCTCACACCTTTTTATACGCAATTACTACCGATCACATTTCATTATAGCACGTGCTCCTCATCGTAAAGTTATAATAAGAAGATAGTGATGATAGAATTTAATTTAATACAACTACAATTGCAGTGTGTATGTAAATGTTCTTTCGGTAAAGTATTACGTGGGATACATTCAGTTATACATACACATGTGACCACAATATGTTCTCGTGCAAAATCCTTGAGTTCCAAGATTATTACTCAAATGCAAAACAATGAAGTCTTCAAAAAAACACATAAACACTAGAGGGAGTCCAATAGCTCATCTAGCAACTCCAGCTTAGTGGTGTATACCTATATAGCTTAAGTTATACCTATACACATGTGCCTTCAATACCTTAGTAGCAACATCAACATCTTAAGTGTATTGGTATACCATATTTTATATAGGTGGACATGCACCTCAAGTAGTAGCAAAAACAATAGTAAGTTGGTGTATCTTTCTGGTATGTAGATACAATAGTGCTTAGTAGCACAAATAACAATAGCAACAGCTTCTCCTCTTGCTCCTTCTTTCCCTCCATAAAGGAGTTACTTAGGAATCATCAAGGTACTTGAAGGAGCTCTAAAATTGAAGAGAGAAAAGGGTTTGGGAAGGTTTGAGGGAGGGGAGGGATAATAACTCTCTACAATCCGTTCTTATTGGCAGAATGGTGTGGCTATAGGATGGTCATAAATGCTTTGAAGTATTAAATTGCTTCTATTAGTGATTGCATGTGAAAAATGATAAAAGATTTGTTGTATTATATTGTATTTTAGATGTAAATCAAGCTAAGTATTTGATGATGAACTATGCGAGAAGCTCATGATGAAGAAGAAGATTAACTAGATATGCTAAAAGTACGATTGAATTGAAAGCTATGAATTTACATCTTTTGATGATCAAAGTTAAGAATTATATGGAGATAAATAAGAATTCCAAGTGTTTTATAATTTATTGAGATAATTCCGTTGTAAAACTCGTGAATATGTGTAGCATCAACTCCATCTCAATTTAGTTATCATAATCAATCAACTGACTGACCGGTATTCTAGTAGATCGATTTCTATATATCTGATTGATGATTTTGATAAGTTGATTAATCACATTTAAATGGTAAATTGACCGATAATAACCTTTGGCTGACTAACCAGCCGACTAGCCCTTCTAACAAGTCGATTGAGCCACGTAGTTCAAATGAGTGAGTTATTTTTAGTCGACTAATGGTATGACCACTCGACTTGAATGATAGTGTTTAATAAAGTTAATGTGTGCATCCTTCCATATTTAAAGGTTGGGTAACTGATGAACTCGAAATTCGCCTCTTTAATAATCGATAATTGTAGCATAGGAGACGAATTTCGATTGATCAAAATACCACAATCGTTGAATGTTGTGGAATATTTTTACTTGGCAAGTCTCTTTACTTGGCAAGTCTACCAAGGTCGAACACAGGGACACAACTACCTATTTTATTTATAGAATTTTGATTCATAAAGCACAACGTGAATTATTTTCAATCTTAGGTCTGCAAGATGCACTATGCTAATTACAATGCAATACTATGATGTATGCAATTTTTAGTTGATTTTAATGCAATTATAGGAAGAAGCATGATAGAAATGCAAGAGAACTTATATGCAGATAAAAGACTACAAATATACCCTAAATAATTATGAGCAACATAATTGAAATGGAAATCAGTGTCGTTTTAATCACAATATTAAAAACATTCATTAAATCAGAGCAAGGACAAGGGAACAAGGTCATCATCTATCACAAAAATTCACTTCATTGAAAATAGTGGAAGATGAGAAAATTAAATATGTTATGATGTAGAGGATGAAAGAAAGATCAAAACGACACTAAAATCATGCAATTTAGACCTACGATGCTCAAGTTATGAAGGAAACAATGCAGGGGCATAATTGTAATAAAAATGCAAGAAAAATAAATGGTAAATATTACATTTAGGTCCCAGGAGGGACCTAAATGCAAATAATAAAAACCACATGGTCTCCTTTATAATTTTTCCATTATGCGGTGACCTTTTTGTAATTTCCAGAAACTCTGAGGGCTTCCCTGTAATTTACCCAGGCATGCACGTGAGGCACGTGCCTGGGGACCAAATTGTATATATCATAAGTTACAGGGTCTGTCCTGCAAAAAACCTAATCCCTCACGTGCGGTGCACGTGAGGGACCTAGGCTCGGGAGTGCGCCTCTAGCTCGGGCTACGTGGCATCGTCTGGAGGTTCGGGTCGAGGGTCGGTGGGACCCGAGCCTATAAGTCTGGAAATTAGGCTCGGGCACCATGTGGCTTCATCATAGCCGTCTGATCCGGATGATCGGACGGCACGGGCCACCGGAGGAGACGGGGCTCTGGCGACACTCGAATTGATCCTCCGTGCTCCAGAGGGAGGTCTGAAGGTCAGAGAAGAGAGATGGACGCCTGGCGGAGGTCCTAGAGGAGTGATAAGGCTCCATCTATGTCTGGAATGGCGAGGCGGCGGAAGGTGATCGGCTTGAGGGCTCGAGACCGACGAGGTGGCTTGAACTCCGGCCATTGACAAGATATTGACCTACAGGTGTTAGCTTATAGCCGAAGCATGCGAGTGAGTGAATGAGAGTGAAGTGGGGGTGAGTGGGAGCCATAACGGACGGAGCAGGTGGTGGCTCGAGTGGGTCCTCTGACGTGTTGTCAGAGGAGATGGATCGAGGCGAGAGAGGTTCAGAGGAAGAGAAGGGGTGGTCGGCGAGGATGTGGGTGATCTTGCAGAGCTGGTCGAGTGATCAATGGAGGATTGGAGTGATTGGAGGTGGCACGATAATTAGGAGAAGAAGTAAAGAAAATGTAAAGGAGATGACCTGGAGGTCAGAGCGGAACTGGCAGAGGAGGTGGCCTGGGCTGGGCTTCGGTTGAAGCCCAGGGTCTTCGCACAACGAGGTCGACCCTTCCCCGGTGCTCGGCGGAGCGCAGTGGCGCCCATAGCATGGTCAAAAGACCATGGATCACACCAGGGGACGGCGACCATCGTCGCCTCGACAAGGCCACCCTCCGCTGTCACCGGAGGGTGGAGGAGGCTAGGGCGGGGCCCCGTAAGTTGGTGGATGGCGGTGACTGAGGGTGGAGGAGGTGATTTATAAGTGGAGATTGTGGGTGTAACGGAGGTGACGACAAAGTTTGCAACGGCTGAAATGATGGTGATGCGTCATGAAGGGGATGTTGGGAGGTTACGCGAGGGAGATGAATGTGTGAGCTACGATGGGTGACTGTTAGATTTCTGAGAGACACATGGGAGGAGGAGCTAAAAATGGAAGGGGGCGGAGGCGTTACAAGGGAAAAGCGACCAGGCCGAAGGAGGACGATGACCGGGTGCCGTTGGATCTAGTGATCCAACGACTTGGATGATGGCATGATCGAAGGGTGTAGATCAGATCAAAGTTTGGATCGATCGACGGGGAGCGAAGCGGAAGTGAACGACCGAGGTTAAGTGATGGGAAAGATCCAACGTTGAGAACTAGTGGGGTGACGTGGTGCGATGAGAAGCTTAGGATGAGTTAGGGATCAAATGGCTGAAGTTGAGGGGCTACGTGGAGTGCAGGGGGTCGTAGGATAGAAAGTGGATCTAACGACTGTAGATGAGGCGCCAATGGAGGGTGACGATCAGATTAGATGATCTTATCGTATGGTTGTGAGTTTGGCGCTCATGAGTGGTGTTGATAATATCTGGGTTTGGATCAGACGGTGGAGGTTAGAGCGCTGACGAGCGGTTAAGATGGAAGAGTGAGGAAGATCCAACAGCCTGGGTTTTTAGGATGACGTGGATGCATGATAGGCGTAGGATGCGGAGGGGATCGAGCGGTTGAGATTTAGGCGGGTACATGTGGTTAGAATTAAATCTGGCAGTTCCAACGGTGGGGAAAGGAGCGGCGGTGGAAGGTTCAGATGAAGGCGAAAATGAGTAGATCCAACGGTCCTGGAGGCCACCGGGTGGCGGAAGGAGGGAAGACCATGTGGCGGCTCCTGAGAGCGCCACGTGGCCCAATCAGAAAATTCAAAACTAAAAATACAAAGAAAAATATGGAATAAATAGTTAGAGGCAAAATTAGGAAAAAGTTAAAACATGAAAGTTGCTCGTCTCGACGAGATCTACAACTTTCATGTTGGACAAAAAGCCAAAAGAGGTCATTTGTACAAAAAGTATTTTTTTGGGTGTATTTTTAAAGGGCTAAAAACACCGAGTTTTGTCTTTTGAGATATTTTTGTATTTTTTAGTCTATTTAAAGGTCAGTGAATTATAGACAATTAATCTATCTAATTTTTAGGGGTTTTTTATGATAAAATAATTACAAGAAAAATAAGAGAAATTAAATACAATTAATTAAGGGTAATTATACACAATATAATACAGGATAATAATAAAGAATTGATGATGATTTTATTGGATTATTTTAGACAGGGGTTTTAATAGATGGATTTTAGCATGATGAATACGAGATTCATCATACCCCTATAATTAATCCATGCTCGTCCTCGAGCATTTAAAGAATGAAGGAGTCGGATTAATTCCTAACAGTACAAGTGAAGATTTCAAGGCTCAATCTTTCGAAGACCCTTAATTTAAGAGATCCTAAAATTCTGAGTTTATCCAAGCCTTAGTCATAAGAAATCCAACTTCTTTAATTATCAGACTCTATTTTTGTACATATAATATAAGGATATAAAATTAAGTGTACTGTATTTCATGAGAGTCGAGTCGAGGCATCACTCAAAGTTCCAGTCCCAAGACTCTCCTCTAGACCTAATCCTCAATACTAGGGAATAAGACTATTCTTGCTTCAGTCAACCATTTCATTAGTTTGTCAGATTTGAAAGTATAGATGGACGGCCAGATGATGGAGGGCATGGGATTGTGTTTATTTTTCTCTCCCTCACATTGGAACAAGGGGCCTCTCGAGTGCCTTTTTACTCAACACATGTAAATTTTTATATTGTTGATCAATGTGTCCGTCAAAAGAGTTGGAGTCGTCTGCACTTGTTTTTCTGGGAGTACACCGGGGTGTGTCTTTTCTGAGTATCTAAGATACCTTCGACACCTAGATTTGTATCGCTTACGATGCAGAGCCCTTTTTTTGGTGTCAGCCCGACTCCTTGGTCCTAATTAGCGCTTGGTCCAAGTGGACACTTTCAAAATGTTTGGGAGCACTCGCCATTGGTGAAAGCTCATTTGTAATTTGACTTTGGTATTTAGAGCTTTTTCTTGACATTTCTTTTCTTTTGTTGGCTAGCTCCACTGCTTTTACCAAAAGTTGGCACACACTGATCAATAATTTCCATTAAGTTTCATCACACCCTGGCACATAGGTAAATATCAAAGAGATAGCATATGAATCTTGTTCACATACTAGCTAGGGTTTTGCTGACACTCAGGTTTTATGAAGCCTTCATTAACTTTATCCCATCCTCGAATATCATTAGATCGAATCTAAAATCAAATCTCTGGTCCTAGTTCCTCAAGTGATATATCAAATCATCTCATCAATCATGGAGTTGTGAACATGACTTGTGCTGATCATATTCTTTTAAAAGTAGAGATGAAGAGTGCAATATAGCGCTCAGATCTTTCAAACTAGGGAAGTGTGGATATTTAAGTTTAAAAACCCTAATGACTATGGCATGTTAACTCAGACTCTCAATATCACAGAAATCCAGTGTCCTCAAAATCCTCAAGCCTTGAGTGAGTGTGAATGTGTCAGGAATACACCAACTCCTTAGTTAGTGATTTTTGTGTGATTTTTTTATTTTTGCATATTTTTATGGATTTTAATTTTTCAATTTTTTTATTTTTTTAATTCTTCAGAGAGACAATGACTGACCTAGGCTGAAATGAATAAAAGTATCCACTCTCAGCCAGTATGGGTGTAAGTATGAGCTGATAAACGGACCCGTGATCCTTAAGGATGGAGCCATATGTGGTGTCCTTTAAACCACCCACTCTGCTAAGGGAGACCGAAGTTCCCTCACTGAAAGTGTCTACTAAGCCTAGTAGTCAGAGTCTAAATCAAAGAAAGGTTTTGTTATGTCCTCATAGCACAAGTATCATGAAGCCATGGCTCGATCAAATATAGGGTGATATAGCAGAACTGAGGGAAGGTCCCCCTATACTTAGGTCAAAAATTGACCTAAGTACAAGAAGATAACTTGAGGGAAGGATGAGCAGGCGGGTCCCCCTATACTTAGGCTACAAATAGCCTAAGTAAGGTCTGAGTTAGGGGGGTTGGTGAAATATACAGAGAGTGTGTGTGTGTGTGTGTGTGTGAAAAATACAGAGGGAGATGGGGGGGGGGGGGGTGAGTGTGTATGTGTGTGTGTGTGGGGGGGGGGTAAATCATCAAGTGATCTACCTTTTTACTCTATTTTTTTCTTCTTTTTTTACAACATGCAAAAACTAGAAATAAATATGCACATGCAAGTTTTTTTACAGTATGCAATGCAGGCTGACTGATCAAAGACTCCTAAAATTTCTTCACAATGTCTTTTGCAGTCTCTTCAGCGGAAGCTCCCGACTTCACGCCTCCATGAAGATCAAGCGTCCTCGATTTTCATGGGCCCGACCACAAAAGAGAAAAGTTAGAAAAATTCCAAGGTAGTTAAACAGCAGACATGCTGCAAAAATGATGCATGAAATGAAGACCCAAAACATTTGAAATTGTTCGACAAAGAAAATCAAAATTCAATAATTAAGTTGAGCCTTGTCCCCGGCAACAGCGCCATTTAATGAACGCGAAATCCGCCTCTTTAATAATTGATAATTGTAGCATAGGAGACAAATTTCGGTTGATCAAAATACCACAATCGTTGAATGCTGTGGAATATTTTTACTTGGCAAGTCTACCAAGTTCAAACACAGGGACACAGCTACCTAATTTATTTATCGAATTTTGAGTCATGAAGCACAAGCGTAAATTATTTTCAATCTTAGGCCTGCAAGATGCACTGTGCTAATTACAATGCAAAACTATGATGTATGCAATTTTTAGTTGATTTTAATGTAATTATAGGAAGAAGCATGGTAGAAATGCAATAGATCTTATATGCAGATAGAAGACTACAAATATACCCTAAATAATTATGAGCAACATAATAGAAAGGGAAATCAGTGTCGTTTTAATCAAAATATTAAAAACATCCATCAAATCAGAGTAAGGACAAGGGAACAAGGTCATCATCTATCACAAAAATTCACTTCATTGAAAACAGTGGCAGATGAGAAAATTAAATATGCTATGATGTAGAGGATGAAACAAGGATCAAAACGACACTAAAATCATGCAATTTGGACCTACGATGCTCAAGTTATGAAGGAAACAATGCAGGGGCCTAATTGTAATAAAAATGCAAGAAAAATAAATGATAAATATTACATTTAGGTCCTAGGAGGGACCTAAATGCAAATAATAAAAACCGCATGGGCTCCTTTATAATTTTTCTACTGCACGGGGACCTTTTTGCAATTTCCAGAAACTTTGGGGGCTTCCTTGTAATTTACCCAAGCACGCACGTAAGGCACGTGCCTGGGGACCAAATTGTATATAGCATAAGTTACGGGGTCTGTCCTATAAAATACCCAATCTGTCACGTGCGGTGCACGTGAGGGACCTAGGCTCGGGAGGGCGCCTCTGGCTCAGGCTACGTGGCATCGTCTGGAGGTTCGGGTCGAGGGTTGGTGGGACCCAAGCCTATAAGTCTGGAAATGAGGCGTGGGCACCACGTGGCTTCATCATAGCCGTCCGATCTGGATGATCGGACGGTACCTGTGTCTTCTTCCTCCGTCGCGGGCCACCGGAGGAGGCAGGGCTCCGACGACACGCGAATTGCTCCTCCGTGCTCCAGAGGGTGGTCTGAAGGTCGGAGAAGAGAGTTGGACACCCAACGGAGGTCCTGGAGAAGCGGCGAGGCTCCATCTATGTCTTGAATGGCGAGGCGACGGAAGGTGATCGGCGTGAGGGCTCGAGACCGACGAGGTGGCTTGAACTTCGGCCATTGACAAGATATTGACATGCAGGTGTTACCTTATAGATGAAGCGTGCGAGTGAGTGAATAAGAGTGAAGTGGGGGTGAGTGGGAGCCATATCGGGCGGAGCAGGTGGTGGCTCAAGTGAGTCCTCCGACGTGTTGTCGGAGGAGATGGATCGAGGCGAGGGAGGTTCTGAGGAAGAGAGGGGATAGTCGGCGAGGATGTGGGTGATCTTACAGAGCTGGTCGAGTGATCAATGGAGGATCAGAGTGATTGGAGGTGGCGTGATAATTAGGAGAACAAGTAAAGAAAATGTAAAGGAGATGACCTGCAGGTCAGAGCGGAACTGGCGGAGGAGGTGGCCTGGGCTGGGCTTCGGTTGAAGCCCGGGGTCTTCGCACAACAAGGTCGACCCTTCCCCGGTGCTCGGCGGAGTGCGGTGGTGCCCGCAGCATGGTCAAAAGACCATGGATCGCACCAGAGGACGGCGACCATCGTCGCCTCGACAAGGCCACCCTCCGCTGTCACCAGAGGGTGGAGGAGGCTAGGGCGGATCCCCGTGAGTTGGTGTATAGCGGTGACTGAGGGTGGAGGAGGTGATTTATAAGTGGAGGTTGTGGGTATAACTGAGGTGACTATGAAGATTGCAACGGCTGAAATGATGGTGATGCGTCATGAAGGGGATGTTGGGAGGTTACGCGAGGGAGATGAATGTGTGAGCTACGAGGGGTGACCGTTAGATTGCTGAGAGACACCTGGGAGGAGGAGCTAAAAATGGAAGGGGGCGGAGGCGTTACAAGGGAAAAGCGACCGGGCCGGAGGAGGACGATGACCAGGTGTCGTTGGATCTGGTGATCCAACGGCTTGGATGATGGTGCGATCGAAGGGTGTGGATCAGATCAAAGTTTGGATCGATCGGTGGGGAGCGAAGCAGAAGTGAACGGTTGAGGTTAAGTGATTGGAAAGATCCAACGGTGAGAAATAATGGGGTGACGTTGTGCGATGAGAAGCTTAGGATGAGTTGGGGATCAAACGGCTGAAGTTGAGGGGCTACGTGGGTTGCAGGGGGGCGTAGGATAGGAATTGGATCTAACGGCTATAAATGAGGCGCCAATGGTGGGTGACGATCAGATCAGATGATCTAATCGTATGGCTGTGAGTTTGGCGCTCATGGGTGGTGATGATTAAATCTGGGTTTGGATCAGATGGTGGAGGTTAGAGCGCTGACGAGCGGTTAAGATGGAAGAGTGAGGAAGATCCAACGGCCTGGGTTTTTAGGATGACGTGGATGCGTCATAGGCGTAGGATGCGGAGGGGATCAGGCGGTTGAGATTTAGGCGGGTACGTGTGTTAGGATTAAATCTGGCAGTTAGATCGAACGGTGGGGAAAGGAGAGGCGGTGGATGGTTCAGATGAAGGCGGAAATGAGTAGATCCGACAGTCCTGGAGGCCACCAGGTGGCAGAAGGAGGGGCGGCCACGTGACGGCTCCTGAGAGCGCCACGTGGCCCAATCAGAAAATTCAAACCTAAAAATACAAAGAAAAATATGGAATAAATAGTTAGAGGCAAAATTAAGCAAAAGTCAAAACATGAAAGTTGCTAATTTTTTGTACAACTTTCATGTTGGACAAAAAGCCAAAAGAGGTCTTTTGTACAAAAAGTATTTTTTGGGGGTATTTTTAAAGGGCTAAAAACACCGACTTTTGTCTTTTGAGATTTTTTTGTATTTTTTTAGTCTTTTTAAAGGTCAGTGAATTATGGACAATTAATCTATCTAAGTTTTAGGAGTTTTTGATGATAAAATAATTACAAGAAAAATAAGAGAAGTTAAATACAATTAATTAAGGGTAATTATACACTATATAATACAAGATAATGATGAATCTCGTATTCATCATGCTAAAATTGGTCATTTAGGCTCTGTCCCCTATCATCCACCTGTAATTATTCATTAATAGAGCATTATTAGCCATCATGCATGTGTAAATAATATCTGCATTTCATCATGCATAAATTGCATTAAAAATCCCATGTGTAAATTAGCCCAAAAAGCCGCTAACTTCTCACATTTTTAGTTAATTCATCCTAACTCAAATTGACCTAAAACCACCTCCATTGTGTAGATATTACTAATCTTATTAAATAAAAAATACAAAAAAAATTACTAACCCCAATAAGTGTCAAATAATCCCAAAGTCAAATTTCACATCTGACAGACTAAAATGAGCATATCTCCCACATACAGTGTCCGATTTTGGTCTACTGACTTTTAAAGTACTCCATTTTCAATTACCTTCAAAACAAGACCAATTTCATAAAATTCGGAGCTCATATGTAAAAGTTGGGTTTTCGGCCTCTTTTGCGCATTTTAACTTTTTGCTATTTTTAACCTGAGTTTTTATGTACATATTTAACTCTTTTAATTTTATTTCTTTTTCATTATTGTTCTTTGATGGAAGTTTTATTAAGAGACTCAAAAATCCAAATCCAGATCTAAACTGAGATCAAAGAAACTGACCAAGTCTGAGTATCCGTTGTCGGTCTGTACAAAAGTTGTGCGTTTCTAACTTCTAATTTATTTTCCTATTTTCTTATTTATTAAAAATCCAAAAAAATTAGATTAATGTGTAAATAATTTTCTTATATTTTATCGTATTTTTTCTAGATTTTTTATCCTCTCTTAAACCACCAAAAAAATACAAAATCTCAAAAATACGGTTTTTCGTACACGGAAAGCCACCAAAAATACCACTTCTCACAAATGACCTCTTTTGCTCTCGGACTCTTCATGAAAGTTGTACTCGACAAGACGAACAACTTTCGTGAAGAAAATTTTTCTATTCGAGGTCTCCTGCTACTTCTTTTCTATTTTTCTTTGTCTTAAATTTTTAAATTTTTTTGGGGGTGCCACGTGGCAGCTCCTGGGCGTGCCACGTGGCACCCCCACTCTCTCTCCAACCAGCCCACCCAGGTCACGTGCATAGCACGTGACCCAAGCCTTCTTCCCCAACGCACCTTCTCCCAGCTGTTTCCCCACCACCCCCACCATGCACGGCCATCAAGCCGTCGTGCATGGCCCGTTTCACCTTTCCCTCGCACGTAACCGCCATCCTCACGCCTCCTATAAAGCCACTCGCCAGCAGCCTTCTCCAGCCATCCGCCCAATTTCAAGATCGCCGGTGACAGCGGCTCGGTGGCGAGATCCAGCCGTCGCACGGCTGCAGAGGGCACGCTCCTTCCTCGAGGTGAGCTCCTCCGCTTCGACTTCCCCTCTAACCGTCGCCGGCCTCGCACAGGCCGGTGCTCCGCCCCCTTCTCCCTCCACACGAAACCCCATCTCCAGCTCCCCCTATTTCGTTTTTTTTTCTCTGCTAACCCTTGCAGGAAGCACCGCCAGCTCGCCTTGAGCGCCTCCTCCGCCTCCGCAAGGAAGCCCTCCAACTGACCAGCACCGCCAGCTCTCCATCGCACTCCGCCGTCCACTGCTCTGCCGCACTCGCCTCCGCGCGAGCCTCGCCTCCACCTGCTCGACTCTGCTCCTCTCTCCTCCACCGATACGCAAAGCCCCAGGTTCGCAAATATAAGAAAATTATTTACACATTAATCTAATCCAAAAAAATTAGATTAATGTGTAAATAATTTTCTTATATTTTATTGTATTTTTCTAGATTTTTTATCCTCTCTTAAACCACCAAAAAATACAAAATCTCAAAAATACGGTTTTTCGTACACATGGAAAGCCACCAAAAATACCACTTCTCACAAATGACCTCTTTTGCTCCCGGACTCTTCATGAAAGTTGTAGATCTCGACAAGACGAACAACTTTCATGAAAAGAAATTTTCGATTCGAGGTCTCCTGCTACTTCTTTTCTATTTTTCTTTGTCTTAAATTTTGAAATTTTTCTGGGGGCGCCACGTGGAAGCTCCTGGGCGTGCCACGTGGCACCCCCACTCTCTCTCCAACCAGCCCACCCAGGTCACGTGCCTAGGACGTGACCCAAGCCTTCTTCTCCAACGCACCTTCTCCCAGCCGTTTCCCCACAACCCCCGCCATGCACGGCCATCAAGCCGCCGTGCATGGCCCGTTTCACCTTTCCCTCGTGCGTAACCGCCGTCCTCACGCCTCCTATAAAGCCACTCACCAGCAGCCTTCTCCAGCCATTCGCCCAGTTTCAAGATCGCCGGTGACAGCGGCTCGGTGGCGAGATCCAGCCGTCGCATGGCTGCAGAGGGCACCCTCCTTCCTTGAGGTGAGCTCCTCCGCTTCGACTTCCCCTCTAACCGCCGCCGGCCTCGCACAGGTCGGTGCTCCGCCCCCTTCTCCCTCCACACGAAACCCCATCTCCAGCTCCCCCTATTTCGTTTTTTTTCTCTGCTAACCCTTGCAGGAAGCACCGCCAGCTCGCCTCGAGCGCCTCCTCCGCCTCCGCAAGGAAGCCCTCCAACTGACCAGCATCGCCAGCTCTCCATCGCACTCCGCCGTCCAACGCTCCGCCGCACTCGCCTCCGCGCGAGCCTCGCCTCCACCTGTTCGACTCCGCTCCTCTCTCCTCCACTGATACGCAAAGCCCCAGGTTCGCCCCCTCCTCCGCGCCCGCGCGGAGGCGCCGTTCCACCGCCACCGCGCGGAGGTCGCTCGCCTCCGTGCTCCGCCTGCAGCTGGGCCGTGTCTCGGCCGAAGCACCGCCTCGCCTCCGACACCGCTTCGACTCCGGCCGAGCTCCACCTGCCTCCGCCATCGCCTACGGCTGCAGCGGCATCGCCACCTCCGCCGCGACAGCCGCCCCTTTTAGCCACCGTCGGATCAAGGGCTCAATCCCTTGATCCAACGGCTCCAGCACCGCCACGTCAGCAAATGAGACTAGGCCCCGGCATGAGGCTCGGCCTCTCCCAAGCCTCCGCCTCTGAAGCCAAATCTAAGCCTCGGTCCCAAGCCTGAGGTGCCCCCACCGAGCCTTTGGTTCGGAAGCCGAACCTCAGGCCCGGGCCGAACCACCGGCTCGGCCACCCGAGCCAGCAGCCCCGTCCCCGAGCCTCAGCCTCGCCTCCAGACCTCCTGGCGCACGTGCAAGGCACGTGCGTCCAGGGGAAAATTGCATTGAAGCCCCGCACGTTTCAGATATTACACTTATACCCCCGTCAGGGGTAAATTGCAGCCGAGCCCCTAAAACTTTTATAAATTACAGATAAGTCCTCCCAGGGACCTCTTTGCAAGAAAAACTTTATTTTATTTACATTTTAGTCCCTGAAACTTCATTTTATCATATCTTTGTCATACGAACTCTGATTTTAGCATATAATATGTCGTTTCGAAGCTAATTCTGTGCTCTACAACTTAGCATAGTTTGTGATCAGATCTGAGGGTGTTTGTTATCAATTATTATTTGAAGATCATCATTGACTTTTGCAGGTTAATTTTTGACCTATTGATGCTTGAAAAATTAACGATAAATCTGTTGCAGGAGTTCGGTCGAGGATTTCAATTTTATTGACCCATTGTGATCATTGCTGATTATTCTCAATAATTTAAATCTTTACAGGGGTAAAATCGAGGATCAATTATTTAACTTTCTATTTGGCTGATCGATGATTAATTTTGAGAGCATTTTTACATGAAATTTTTGACAGGAATATTCACTGATTAATAGCTTTACATGCAACTTGGAGTTGATAGATCTTTCTGGATGTTCATATTATTTGATCTGTGATTATCTTTCGAGGAATACTTGATAAATTTCATTGAGATTTGAATATTATACTTCACAGATCCTGAGCATAATTGTCTATGTTTAATTTTCTTTGCATCGCATCTCCATCATTGCATCGTATATATTTTTCGACATAGAAATTAATCGACCATTGATTGATTATTTAATTTGATTCAAAACCGCGCAACTAAAAATCACCGTTCCCTGTGTTCGACCTTGGTAAACTTACCAAGTAAAAATATTCCACAACATTCAAAGATTGTGGTATTTTGACGACCGAAATCCGCCTCCTATACTACAATTATCGACTATTAAAGAGGTAGATTTCGTGTTCATCAAATGGCGCTGTTGCCGGGGAACGACGATTTTTAGGGTTTTAAATCATTTTGGTAATTGATTTTTGTGAAAATTAATTTTTGCGCCATTTTTTTCTGCATTTTATTTTGCATTTCTCTCTTACTTCTGCTACTAACCGCAAATTATCTCTTCGCAGACTTCTGGGAGCTGGATTTCGATATTAATCTGCTTGAAGACCGAATTTTAATTTTGTGAGAGAGAGCTTAGCATAGGTTTAATTTTTGCAATATTCTCAGGGTCCCTCTCTTTGAACCCTTGTAATAATTCAGACTGAACTTTTTCTGTGGTGTGTCGGGTCTGTTTCAACCTCTTCTGTGTGGTTGGGACCCGACTTGAGTGGCGTAGGACTTAGGCACATATACGCTTATTTTTCTATCATTGATTGTGCTCGTAATTTTTAGGCCACACTCTCACTAATTAAACGCACTGTAGATCATTCAATATTAGCCAAAAATTCCAATCAACTCTTCCCGCTAATAGAACTATCTGTTTAGGGCGTTTTCCATCTGTGCATATCATTTAGTGTAAATTTTAAATTCCTTGTCTTGCATCCCGCATGAAGAACGCGAGGATTCATTGTAAGTCCTTCTCTTAAGCATGCATCATTGATTTACGCTTGCATTGGCTTTTTCGATTCTCCCTCCTCGAGTTTTACAACTTAGGAATTAACGGAATTGGGACTGCTAGTTAGGCGTGAATTCTTTTGCTCACATAAATTACAGTGATAGCCATAATCTAAAATTGGGACTGCTAATCAAGGTGACTGCAAATAAATTGACCTAAAATTAACTTTTGTTTGGTGGAGAGAAACCCACTCATTGTTTGATTTAAGGACAAGATCGCACACCTTAGGGTAGAGCCAAAAATCGAAATACTTCATTCAGACTACTGATTTTAAAAACAATTAGCTACTTTTCAGTGAGAGTCTCGGGTAGCCGTTTACGGTCCGACTTCCCTTAGCAGAGTAGGTGGCTTAGAGGACACCGCGGAAGGCACCGTCCTCAAGTAACACGGGTAGCCATGTAAATGGTCCGTACTTACTCCTATACTGGCTGAAAGTGGGTGCAACTAGTTGTATGAACTCGGGACAGTCTTTATGAAATATTTCGGCTCCTAACAGCTTCGCTTAATTTGCAAGATTGTCTTGTCATTAAATTAAAATTGAAAAGATAAGCGGCCGAACCCTGACGTGCCTTCATCTGTGTTGAGTGGTGAACTTCAAAATTGGCTTGTGTTTGCTTTGTGTCTGCTTCCTCATAAGGACTCTCTCCATCCTCCTTAACTTAGCATCTTGTTCTTTTCACTCCTGCGCTAAGTAATCTCTTATCCTTAGCAAAAACCTCATTCAATTCCGACACTTAACACTGAACTCTTCCTTTCTGAAGGTGAATCACAATACCTCCAAAGAAGAACCCTGCTGACGATGAGAACAACAATGACCCTATCCATGCCCTCTTGGCTAGGATAACCGCTGCCGAACAAACCAATGAACTACTTAGGATGCAGTTGGCAATAATACAACAAGGCGAGGCTGCTATGGAAGACACATATCTCCCGGAATTAGATGAAGATTATAATTGGTTGAGACCTGTCCCCTCTGAGGATGCGTTCGAACACAAACCGCATTTCCTTGCACTATTGCCAAAGTTCGGAGGAAATAACCATGAAGAACCATATATCTTCCTTCGCGACTTCGAGTTAGTCTGTGCTAACCTTTGCCACCCTAAGGTTAGCCAGGACTACATAAGGTTGAGAGCTGTCCCCTTCGCTTTGACTGATAAGGCGGCTTACTGGCTAAAAAATCTAGGGGAAATAGTCACGACATGGGCCACATTCAAGATTCTGTTCTTAAAGAAATTCTACCCAGTTAGTAGAATTAATCAAATGAGGATCAAGCTCACGAGTTTTACCCAACACCCAAACGAACCATTTCATGAAACCTGGGAAAGATTCAAAGACTTAGTATAGAAATGCCCAGGACACGCGATAAGTAAAATGATGCTGGTCCAAAGTCTTGTGAGTGGGCTGAACCCTGAGACTCAAGGGTTGGTTAGTGCATCCTGCGGAGGAAGCTACATGGGGCGCCACGAGGACACCGTCTACAAGGTGTTCGAAAGACTTGCTGAGTCTAGCCGTGCACAAACTACTACCCGGGCTTACATAGCCGGCTCTAAAAAGATGGTGAATAATCTGACAACCGACCACAATGCTGACAT
This sequence comes from Ottelia alismoides, assembly GCA_037367405.1. NCBI lineage: Eukaryota > Viridiplantae > Streptophyta > Magnoliopsida > Alismatales > Hydrocharitaceae > Ottelia > Ottelia alismoides. Next base: position 398,249 of record JAZKJV010000660.1, read on the forward strand.
GGGAATAATAGCTGATAAGCTAACTATGGTTGAGCAGATTTATAAAAAGGTGGATGAGATCCATAAATCATCTGATATGGAGAAATTAGCTAAATTGCCGAAACAAATGGAGGAATTGGCTGACAGGGTATCAAAGATTGCACCCCCCGCACCCATACACCAAATTCACTACATTCAAGGTCAAGGGGTAGGGCAACAGAGCCATTGGGGTGGTGACCAAGTCTTGTCCTCTCAAACTGATGAAACCTCCGCTCAGACTGATTTTGAGGAACCTCCACAGGTCATGGAGATAAACGGAGTCTGGTATAATTTGGAACCGGTCAATCGCTCAGGCCAAAACTCTACTCCAAACCCTCGTCCAACGCAAGCCCAGCCCACCTACCAGCCTCAACTGCAGCAGAGGCAGCAATATCGCACGGGTTATCAGAACCCGCAACCTCAGCCACAACAGAACCAACGCCAAAGCCAACAAGGCCAATATCAGCGACCTCAGGCCAGGTAGGGCCAAGGGTCCTCCTCTTCTGCTATCTCTCCAGAGCTCCAGCGAGTGCAGGATGAGCTTCATGATATGAGAGTCGACCTAAATCGACTCTCTCGTTGGAGAGATGAGGTGACTGCACCCCAGACCGTGATTCCAGCCCAATTCCAGGCTAACCCAAATAGCTTTGGACACAATCAGGAATTAATCTTTGACTATTCCGTACCTGAACTTGAGCCCTCCTCGAATAATAACTCTTATCATATATCTCTTAGGAGCGGAAGGACCGTAACCATGCCTGATCGAGCGAAGGAACACGAAGACATAGCCCCAGTGTCCACCAATTCACACAACCCTGGGGGAATTGACAAAGGAAGACAGGAGGAGAAAGAACAAGTCCCACCCACACCACCCGGATATAATGGAGAGTCTGAGTCTGAGTCAGACAAACAAATGCCACTAACCACAAATTTCCCTGTTTTTAGTCCGAGTCCAAGTCCTGTAAGAAATTTTTCATTCAATAAAAGTGATATTCTTGATCATACCAAGTCCATTCCTTTCCCCCGTGCTCTTACGGCAGGAAAGAAGAAAAACATAAAAAAACCAAAAAAATGATGAAGAGATGGCCCGCATCTGTAAGGAAAATATTAAGGTCACTCTATCCCTAGACAAGATGATAGAAAGAGACTCGGCTTTTCGAAAATACCTGAAGGTGAGATTCACACCAACAAGGGTCAGCAAACAAACTCCTAGCCAAACAAAGAAACACATACTCTCAGTAGCCACATCTCGTCTTATAAAAAATGAGCTGCCAAGAAAGAAGAGAGACATGGGTGCCCACTTTGTCACTAGCTACATCAAGGAAATCAAGTTTGCAAGAACATTGTTAGACAATGGATCATCCATCAATCTCATGCCCACAACCCTATATGAGCATCTAAATCTAGGTCCTCTTAAACAATCTGCAGCCGTACTTCAATTCGCAGACACATCAACTAAGCGACCTAGGGGCGAGATTCGAAACATTGTCATCAACATAGAGGGACAAAACTACCCAGTGGATTTTACAATTCTTGACATGGATGTCCCTAGAAATTGGAAAGATTCCCAGATGATACTAGGGCGACCCTTCCTTAGGACCGCAGGAGCTATATTTGATTATACATCCGGGAGAATCCAGTTTGGAAAAGTTGAACTTAAAATGCAGCAAACTAGGTTCCAAAGACCTGACACTGAGTCGAGCACCGAGTCTGAAAAATCAGAAACTGAGTCTGAAATTACAGAACCAACAGTTGGGTCCTGGAGACAAAACCCAACCGCTATGATAGAATCAACCTCATCTGGTAAGGAAATTGTTGATGACTTAGTCTGCCAGCTCATTCATGCATCTACCTATACTCTAGGAGACTCAGAGGCCACTCTAGACCTGTCAGTCCATTCTCCTTATAGAAAATCCTTGAGTAAGGTACACAGATCGGACGCGGCGATTGCCACACCTCATTCCATCATTAGCGATCCGATCCCTGATACAACCACGATGGTGGCCAACATTGATACACTACAAGCATCCACATCACAATAAGAAACATCACTGATAGGACCAGATTTGAGAAATATCATTGACTTACCTGAACTGAAACCATTACCCCCTACACTTAAGTATGCCTTCCTTGCAGGAGAAAAGGGACAATTTCCGATCATTATCAGCTCACATCTGACCGAAGAGCAGGAGATCCGCCTGCTTAAGGTTTTGGAGAAAAACTGCAAGGCTATAGGCTGGAGATTGTCTGATCTCCCAGGGATTAACCCAGCCATGTGCTCACACCATATTTACTTGGAAGATAATGCTAAACCCTCTCGTGAATGCCAACGTAGATTAAATCCAAACTTAAGGGAAGTGGTTAAGACTGAGATCGAAAAATGGTGTAAAGCTAGGTTCATATATCCCATCTCCGACTCCAAATGGGTGTCACCTTTGCATGTAGTCCCGAAAAAGTCGGGACTTTAGATTATCACCAATGAGGAGGGAGAAGAGATTACGATACGGGTACCTACGTCGTGGCGTGTCTGTGTGGATTACAGGCGCCTGAATGCCGCAACGAAGAAGGATCACTTTCTGCTGCCTTTTATTGATCAAATCCTGGAGAGATTGGCAGGGAGAGAATACTTCTGTTTCTTAGACGGGTATTCGGGCTACAATCAGGTAGCTATCGCCCCCGAGGACCAGGAAAAGACTACTTTTACATGTCCCTTCGGCACATACGCATTCAAGCGAATGCCTTTTGGTCTTTGCAATGCCCCCAGCACCTTTCAACGATGCATGATTGCAATTTTTGCCGACATGGTTGGGGATCTCCTGGAAGTCTTCATGGATGACTTCTCGGTCCATGGTGATTCATTCGATGATTGTCTAGCACACCTGGATCGAGTCCTCCAAAAGTGCAGGGAAGTGAATCTGGTGCTCTCTTGGGAGAAAAGCCATTTCATGGTGAAAGAGGGCATTGTACTGGGGCATGTCATCTCCAAGAAGGGAATGGAGGTTGACCCTGCCAAAGTTGATGTGATCAAAAAGCTTGAGCCACCTACAAATGTGAAACAAGTACGGTCTTTTCTAGGGCATGTCAGATTTTACAGGAGATTTATCAAAGACTTTTCAAAAATTGCCCGACCGTTAACATACCTTCTTGGGAAAGACACTGAATTCCTGGTAGATCATAAGTGTCTAGAAGCCTTCGAATTACTCAAGAAAAGGATCATTGAGACACCCGTCCTACAAGCTCCCGACTGGTCTCTTCCCTTCGAGATCATGACAGACGCATCTGATTTCGCTGTAGGGGCTGTATTAGGACAACGAAAAGATGGAATCCTGTATGCTATTCACTACGCAAGCAAAGTTTTAGATCTTGCTCAGAAAAATTACACTGTGACCGAAAAAGAAATGCTTGCTGTGGTTTTTGCCTTGGAAAAATTTCGATCAATACTTCTAGGATCTAAGGTGACAGTTTACACAGACCATTCTGCCATTCGCTATTTAATGGACAAAAAGGACGCAAAAGCACGACTTCTAAGATGGATTCTACTGCTTCAAGAATTTGATTTGGAGATTAAGGACAAACCGGGTGTTAAGAATGTCGTGGCTGATCATTTATCACGGATTGAACATAACAAAATTCCGGAATCTGAATCCATCTGTGAAACCTTCCCAGACGAGTCAATTTCTGCTATTGACTCACTCCCTTGGTATGCAGACACGGTGAATTATCTCGTCACCAATGAAGTTCCTCAAGGTTGGCCCAGAAACAAAATCGATCGACTCATATCTGAAGCGAGACACTATCATTGGGAAGATCCTTTCCTTTTCTTTGAAGGACCGGATTGCATATGGCGAAGATGTATTCCTCAAGAGGAATATGAAAGTATCCTCAATCTATGCCACACCTTGGAGGCGGGAGGACATAACTCTGGGAAGAGGACCGCTGAGAAGATATTGCAATGTGGATTTTCCTGGCCGACCTTGTTTAAGGATGCTTACAATTTTGTAAGGTCGTGTCCCGTCTGTCTGAGAATGGGAGGAACCATTGGTTCCAAAGATGCCATGCCTATGCAACCAGTGATCATCTGTGACGTATTCAATGCATGGGGCATTGACTTTATGGGCCCATTCCCTAATAGTCAAGGATTTCAATATATTCTTCTCGCGGTAGATTATTTATCTAGATGGGTGGAGGCTATCCCTACTCGAGCTGCAGATAGCAAAACTGTTTGCAAGTTTTTGAAAGATCATATTATTTCGAGGTTTGGAATTCCAAAAGTTTTAATATCTGATGGGGGAAACCACTTCGTCAACTGGGACGTGAATAAGTTGACTAAGGAATACGGCATCGAGCACCGTGTCGCTACTCCTTACCACCCACAATCCAATGGCATGGCCGAGGTGTCAAACAGGGAGGTTAAAGGAATTTTACAGAAGCTCGTTCGCCCTGACAGGAAGAACTTGTCCCAACTCCTGGACCGAGTTCTGTGGGCTTACCGGACGACTTATAAGAACCCATTGGGCACCTCCCCGTTTAGAATGGTATATGGAAAACCATGCCATTTGCCCGCAGAACTCGTGCATAAATCAGAATGGGCAATCAAAAAGATTAATTGGAACTGTCACCAAGGAAAGAAGAATCGAGAGATGAATTTGAATGAACTGTCTGAAATCCGAAATCTTGCTTATGAAAACAACACCATCTACAAAGACAAAGTAAATAGATGGCATGACAAGAACATTCGAACAAAGATCTTTGTCCCAGGGCAGAAAGTTTGGCTATTTAATGCAAAGTTGAAAATTTTCCAAGGGAAATTGAATTCAAAATGGACGGGACCCTTCATTGTAAGAGAGGTACACAATAATGGGAGTGTTGAGATCTCAGAGACCGCAGACAGCACGCAAACATCTACGGTCAACGGTCAGCTGCTTAAATATTTTGTCGAATCCAATGAGCAATTAGTACAAGTTGAACAGATCTCCTTCACTCAGGGCATAGATTTTGACGAAAAATTTGATCTGCCCAGATAGCACACCTCTCTGGAACCTACACTCTCTTGTACATCCGAAATTCTTCACGGTTCCCCATCTGTAATTATCCGATTATACTTAGGCTGACCTGAACCTAAGTATAGGGGGACCGCTACCATTGTTTATACATCTCTTTTCTTCTTGTGTTTTTAATCTTTCTATATTTAGTACGAGCTATGTCAACATTTCACTTTGTGCCATGAGGACATAGCACTAGCTAAGTATAGGGGGGGTGTTTGTATATATTTTATCTACTTTATCCATAGCTCGTACTATATTCGTTTTTATCTAACATCGGGGTTGGGTACAAGTAGTGTGTATATTACATGCTTTTTCAAAAACAACAAAAAAAACAACAATAAAAAATAAAAACCCAAAAAAAATCCTTTTTGCATTAAAAAAAATCATCACTCATGGTCTTGCATTTCATCGAGCATTTCATGCATTCCTTGGTCGATATATTCCTGACACATTCACCATCACTCAAGGCTTGAGGATTTTTGAGGACACTTGATTTCTGAAATCTTGAGATTCTGAGTTAGCCTGCCTTAGTCATTAGGGTTTTTAGACTTAATAATCCACACTTCTCTAGTTTGAAAGATTTGAGCGCTATATTGCACTCTTCATCTCTACCATTCAAAAAGAATATGATCAACACAATCACTCCCACAACTGCATGATTGATGAGATGAGTTGAGATATCACTTAAGGAACTAGGACTAGAGATTTGAGTTTAGACCTGATCTGATGATATTTGAGGATGGGATAAAGTTAATGAAGGCTCCAGAGAACCTGAGTGTCAGCAAAACACTAGCCAGTATGTGAACAAGATTCATATGCTATCTTTTTTGATATTGACCTAAGTGCCAGGGTGTGTTGAAACTTAAGGAAAATTGTTGATCAATGTGCGCTAACTTTTGGTAAAAGCAGTGGAGCTAGCCAACAAAAGAAAAGAAAAAGAAATGTCAAAGAAAAGCTCTATCATCCAAAGTCAAATTCCAAATGAGCTTCCACCAATGGAGAGCGCTCCCAAACATTTTTCAAAGTGCCCACTTGGACCAAGCGCTAATTAGGACCAAGGAGTCGGGCTGACACCATAAAAGGGCCTTGCATCATAAGCGATACAAGTCTAGGTGTCGAAGGTATCTTAGTTACTCAGAAAAGACACACCCCGGTGTACTCCCAGAAAAACAAGTACAGACGACTCCAAATTCTCTTGACGGATACATTGATCAACAAAATAAAAATATACTTGTGTTGAGTAATAAGGCACTCGAGAGGCACCTTGTTCCAATGTAAGGGAGAGAAAATTAGACACAATCCTATGCCCTCCATCAACTGACCGTCCATATACACTTTCAAGTCTGACAAACTAATGAGACGGTTGACTGAAGCAAGAATAGACTTATTCTCTAGTGTTGAGGATTAGGTCTTGAGGAGGATCTTTGGGACTAGAACTTTGAGTGATGCCCCGACTCGACTCTCATGAAATGCAGTACACTTAAAATCATATCCTTATATTATATGTACAAACAGAGAGTCTGAAAATTAGAGAAGTTGGATTCCTTTTGATTAAAGCCTGGTTGAGCCCAGAATTTTAGGGTCGCTCAAATTAAGGGTCTTCTATGAATTAAATCCTTGAAAATTCACATACACAGTCAGGGATGTATTCAACTAAGTCATTCATTCATGCTCGGGGACGAGCATGGTCTAAGTATAGGGGTATAATGAATCTCGTATTCATCATGCTAAAATTGGTCATTTAGGCTTTGTCCCCTATCATCCACCTGTAATTATTCATTATAGAGCATTATTAACCATCATGCATGTGTAAATAATATCTGCATTTCATCATGCATAAATTGCATTAAAAATCCCATGTGTAAATTAGCCCAAAAAGCCGCTAACTTCTCACATTTTTAGTTAATTCATCCTAACTCCAATTGACCTAAAACCACCTCCATTGTGTAGATATTACTAATCTTATTAAATAAAAAATACAAAAAAAATTACTAACCCCAATAAGTGTCAAATAATCCCAAAGTTAAATTTCACATCTGACAGACTAAATGAGCATATCTCCCACATACAATGTCCGATTTTGGTCTACTCACTTTTAAAGTACTCCATTTTCAAATACCTTCAAAACAAGATCAATTTCATAAAATTCAGAGCTCATATGTGAAAGTTGGGTTTTGGGCCTCTTTTGCGTATTTTAACTTTTTGCTATTTTTAACCTGAGTTTTTATGTGCATATTTAACTCTTTTAATTTTATTTCTTTTTCATTATTGTTCTTTGATGGAAGTTTTATTAAGAGACTCAAAAGTCCAAATCCAGATCTAAACTGAGATCAAAGAAACTGACCAAGTCCGAGTGTCCGTTGTTGGTCTGTACAAAAGTTGTGCGTTTCTAACTTCTAATTTATTTTCCTATTTTCTTATTTAATAAAAATCCAAAAAAAATAGATTAATGTGTAAATAATTTTCTTATATTTTATTGTATTTTTCTAGATTTTTTATCCTCTCTTAAACCACCAAAAAATACAAAATCTCAAAAATACGGTTTTTCGTACACATGGAAAGCCACCAAAAATACCACTTCTCACAAATGACCTCTTTTGCTCCCGGACTCTTCATGAAAGTTGTAGATCTCGACAAGACGAACAACTTTCATGAAAAGAAATTTTCGATTCAAGGTCTCCTTCTACTTCTTTTCTATTTTTCTTTGTCTTAAATTTTGAAATTTTTCTGGGGGCGCCACGTGGCAGCTCCTGGGCGTGCCACGTGGCACCCCCACTCTCTCTCCAACCAGCCCACCCAGGTCACGTGCCTAGGACGTGACCCAAGCCTTCTTCTCCAACGCACCTTCTCCCAGCCGTTTCCCCACAACCCCCGCCATGCACGGCCATCAAGCCGCCGTGCATGGCCCGTTTCACCTTTCCCTCGCGCGTAACCGCCGTCCTCACGCCTCCTATAAAGCCACTCACCAGCAACCTTCTCCAGCCATTCGCCCAGTTTCAAGATCGCCGGTGACAGCGGCTCGGTGGCGAGATCCAGCCGTCGCATGGCTGCAGAGGGCACCCTCCTTCCTCGAGGTGAGCTCCTCCGCTTCGACTTCCCCTCTAACCGCCGCCGGCCTCGCACAGGTCGGTGCTCCGCCCCCTTCTCCCTCCACACGAAACCCCATCTCCAGCTCCCCCTATTTCGTTTTTTTTCTCTGCTAACCCTTGCAGGAAGCACCGCCAGCTCGCCTCGAGCGCCTCCTCCGCCTCCGCAAGGAAGCCCTCCAACTGACCAGCATCGCCAGCTCTCCATCGCACTCCGCCGTCCAACGCTCCGCCGCACTCGCCTCCGCGCGAGCCTCGCCTCCACCTGTTCGACTCCGCTCCTCTCTCCTCCACCGATACGCAAAGCCCCAGGTTCGCCCCCTCCTCCGCGCCCGCGCGGAGGCGCCGTTCCACCGCCACCGCGCGGAGGCCGCTCGCCTCCGTGCTTCGCCTGCAGCTAGGCCGTGTCTCAGCCAAAGCACCGCCTCGCCTCCGACACCGCTTCGACTCCGGCCGAGCTCCACCCGCCTCCGCCATCGCCTACGGCCGCAGCGGCATCACCACCTCCGCCGCGACAGCCGCCCTTTTTAGCCACTGTCGGATCAGGGGCTCAATCCCGTGATCCAACGGCTCCAGCACCGCCACGTCAGCAAATGAGCCTAGGCCCCGACCTGAGGCTCGGCCTCTCCCAAGCCCCCGCCTCTGAAGCCGAATCTAAGCCTCGGTCCCAAGCCAAAGGTGCCCCCACCGAGCCTCTGGTTCGGAAGCCGAACCTCAGGCCCGGGCCGAACCACCGGCTCGGCCACCTGAGCCAGCAGCCCCGTCCCCGAGCCTCAGCCTCGCCTCCAGACCTCCTGGCGCACGTGCAAGGCACGTGCGTCCAGGGGAAAATTGCATTGAAGCCCCGCACGTTTCAGATATTACACTTATACCCCCGCCAGGGGTAAATTGCAGTCGAGTCCCTAAAACTTTTATAAATTACAGATAAGTCCTCCCAGGGACCTCTTTGTAAGAAAAACTTTATTTTATTTACATTTTAGTCCCTGAAACTTCATTTAATCATATCTTTGTCATACGAACTCCGATTTTAGCATATAATATGTCGTTTCGAAGCTAATTCTGTGCTCTACAACTTAGCATAGTTTGTGATCAGATCTCAGGGTGTTTGTTATCAATTATTATTTGAATATCATCAATGACTTTTGCAGGTTAATTTTTGACATATTGATGCTTGAAAAATTAACGATAAATCTGTTGTAGGAGTTCGGTCGAGGATTTCAATTTTATTGACCCATTGTGATCATTGCTGATTATTCTCAATAATTTAAATCTTTATAGGGGTTAAATCGAGGATCAATTATTTAACTTTCTATTTGGTTGATCGATGATTAATTTTGAGATCATTTTTACATGAAATTTTTGACAGGAATATTCACTGATTAATATCTTTACCTGCAACTTGGAGTTGATAGATCTTTCTGGATGTTCATATTATTTGATCTGTGATTATCTTTTGAGGAATACTTGATAAATTTCATTGAGATTTGAATATTATACTTCACAGATCCTGAGCATAATTGTCTATGTTTAATTTTCTTTGCATCGCATCTCCATCATTGCATCGTATATATTTTTCGACACAGAAATTAATCGACCATTGATTGATTATTTAATTTGATTCAAAACCGCGCAACTAAAAATCACTGTTCCCTGTGTTTGACCTTGGTAAACTTACCAAGTAAAAATATTCCACAACATTCAAAGATTGTGGTATTTTGACGACTGAAATCCGCCTCCTATACTACAATTATCGACTATTAAAGAGTTAGATTTCGCGTTCATCAGATAATAATAAAGAATTGATGATTATTTTATTGGATTATTTAGGACAGGGGTTTTAATAGATGGATTTTAGCATGATGAATATGAGATTCATCAGTAACTACCATAAACAACCATCTTATGTTCCTTTTTAGGGAGACATAAGGCCTTTCATACCATGCAGTCTTCCTACACAATTCACTCTTATTCTATGTACTCTCCTCATACATTCTACGTGCTAAAAATTCTCTCATTGTTCTCAACTCCATCCCTTGTGAGAGAAAAGGAAAAGAAGAATTCTAAGAAGAAGAATTATTGAGCATTTGTGCTTCATCACATGACCTTGTACAATTGTCATCTGTAAGATCATTTCTATTATACCTCATACTACATTGCATATTTTTTGAGGTTGCGAGGGTTTTTAGTTTTTATGTAACTGGAATATCAGAGTGTCCACATTCGTTGTCACACCCTAGAAGCATGAGGGCTGATAAATCCGTGATTTATCATCATATCTTACATTTATTGTCCCTCTTATTTAAATTATTCAATAAAATGTAACCCTAATTTGCTAACATTCACAACTAACACTATGTACATAACTAACCCTAATTAATATATAATTATATTATTGTGCTTTTATTTTTGTATTTTTTAATTTTTTAAAAATCTCATAAAAATGAGAAATATTGTACATATTTGTTTTAACATTAATTATAAATTAAAAATTCCAAAAAAATATCAGAAGAAATTGTCGCAACCACCAACTGCTGATCTTCGCCAATTTTCCTCCACTTAGCTGCGCAACCTCCCCACTCACCAATCATTCCCCCACGTACGTTCCTCTCACACACCCTAACTTCCTCTCACTTATCCCCAAGCTGACTCGGTACCAGAACATGTGCAACACATCCCCATTTCCGGAGATGGCCCAACTCGAGCTTTGTGCCATTCCATATTTCATATGGCGTTGATTCTACGGACTTAGTGGGAATTCTGTTCTGTATATAGTTCGCAGTCGACACTGCCTCTCCCCAGAATTTCTTGGAGAGTCCTGAGTGTGAAAGCATACACCTTACTACGTTCATCAAAGTTCGATTCTTTCTTTCTGCTACATCATTCTGTTGTGGTGTATATGGCATTGTAGTCTGCCTACGAATGCATGTCTGAATATAGTAATCTTCAAACTCCTTTGAGGTATATTCCCCACCTCTATCTGTCCTAAGGGTCTTGATTGGTTTTCCCAATATTGTATCCACTTCCATCTTATATCTCTTAAATGTTTCAAGTGCTTCCGACTTTCTTCCTAAGAGATAGACATATGAGAACTTTGAGTAATCATCAATGAATGTTATAAAGTATTCCTTATTTCTATGTGTGTTGATGCTTAGTGGTCTACATATGTCTGGATGAATCAAACCTAGTAACTCTGTTGACTGAGTTCCTGTTGAGAAGGGTCTTCTCGCCATCTTATCAGTCAGACAGTATTCGTAGGGCAATGTCCTTGCACTCGTGATCTTAGGCAACAGATTTACCTTCATCATTTGATCCGCCTTAGAATTTCTTAGATGACCCAGTCTCATTTGCCATAAGTCATAATCAGACAAACAACACAAGGAATAATCAGAAGCGATATTCATTGATTCACTAGAATTTATTACAGGAAGACAGAATAGGTCATGCTCGGGCACAAACTTTCTCATTGCATAGACCTTCTTATTCTTGTCTATAGAGACACGCTTATTATAAAGATGGACTTTGAAATCTTTCTTGAGCAGCACTAGGACAGAGATCAAGTTCCAGCGTATCCCTGGGCATATAATACATCATTCAGTACCATAATGCTATCCCCCAGGTCAAGCATGTATGTCCCAACATCTTCTACGTCCAAGTAGGTGTTGTTTCCCATGAAGATCCTCTGTTCAATTTTGCTCAACTCCTTGAAGTCCACCAGGCCCTCCTTCGTCTTTGCGATGTGTCTGCTTGCTCCATAGTCGATCTACCATCCGTCATTGTCTATGATGACGGAGTTGCATTCCACAACAGCCGCAAATTATATTTTCTTCTTGCCTTTGTTTTCAGGCAATTTAGAATTTCCTGGCTTCTTCTTATTGGGGCAATTGACCTTGAAATGGCCATATTTGTCGCAACCCTAGCAAGAGCCATGCGGGTATTTCCCACTCTTTCCCTTGAAATTCGCCTTGGAGGGCCTAGCCTTTTCTTCACGTGCACGTCATTTTCTTCTTCTTCTTTCTCGACCTCAAGGATCTCAGCTTTTGATCTTTGTTTAGAGAGGTCGTGCTCAATTGCCAACTATACAGGTAGGTCTATCACCGACTTAATGTTGCCATTCATTCTCAGAGATGTGTCAACCATGTTGATTGACAGTGGGAGACTTCCTAGTATGGTTGCGATCTGCATCCTTTCTGGAATCGTGCAATCAACAGCCCCAAGATCCTTGGCCATCACGATCATCTTGTTCACGTGCTCGACGATGCTTTCAGATTCCTTCATTCTACACGAGTTGTACTTGTGTAGAAGAAGATGGACGTTTACTTCCGACTTGGAGTGATATTTTTCCTTAACTGTGGTCCAGAGCTCGTATGGTGATTCACAGGTCTTAAAGACCCAAATCAGGTTCTAATCCATGTGGGTGAGTATGAAGCTCCTAGCACTATTATCTGTTTTCTCCCATTGTTCGCGGGACCTAATTTCTTGTATAGTTGGATTTTCAGATAAGGTTGGGCCGGGTTTGCCTATGATGGAGTGTATGCTATCACGCAACAGGCCGTAGTAGATCTTCTTACTCCATAATTCATAATTAGTACCGTTAAGGTACTCTATTTTTCCCAGCTCAGTGGCAATAGGCTTGCTTGTCATATTTGTTAATCTAATGAAATACATATAGAAGTTGTATGAGATAGAGATATTTGATTAGAAAGAAAGATGCTAAAGAAACTATTATATAAGACTAGATTGGAGCTGCTTTCTCGAGAAAGGATGTTGACAGAGATGTCTTTTGATTCCGAACCCGGTACCTTTGATCAAGACCAAGCACTGAACACATATAAACGATATCAATGTTCTCCTTTATAAACCCCCTTAATTCGAAACATCCAATGGTGACCAATCTTTTCATAGATAAAAAAACAAGCAAAAGAAAAATTTGATTATTAATGGATAATATATAGTGAAAAAAATTTGCAGTCACCAAGAAGATAAAAAGAAAAGAAAAGATGGACACTAGGAATATCTTGTGTCCCTTGTTGCAACAATAATAGATCATACTTGATTAATCTATAGTTACTGGCTACTAGAAACACCAAAGACATGTAAAGAGCCGAAACGATTTGCAATGGAGGGATGCTAGCAAGGCATATGATACTTCAGGTTTTGATTCTGAATCTAATAAACGGTAGCCCAATGGTCCCATATGGTTTGATTTCTTGGAGCTTGTTCAATGACACATATACCTTTAGTTTGAATGGGAACAAGTCGAAAGGCAAAAAAAAAATTTCCTGGAGGAGTGATAAGGACCACAAGAAATTTGGCAAAGACATGTTAATAGTTCAAATGGAAGACTAATAAGTGATGGCACTCTTGATCATCGAGTCTCTTTGAGCGAGCATGAGGATCTCATTGTTTGAATGGTACTACCAATCTATCTGAGGGGGCTTTGAAGGTGGGAAGTTTAGAGATAATTTGCAATCTTTATGTTTTATAATGTTAACAAGTGATTGTACTACAACTTCTTTATTGCCGGTTATAACCTTTGCATAAAAAATATGTTAAAAACAATATGAACCTTTTTTATTAATAACTTCCTGACTTATATTCAACCGTTCATTAATAACCAAAAAAATGTCAGGTCAAAGTTTTTTTAAAAAAAATGCAAGACCGTAAGGGGTTTCTTGCTAAATATTCAAAAAATAATAAAAGAAATGACCTCACTTGGCTTTAGGGTTTTTATCCTAAGAGATGGCGGCAGCAGAAGAGCCTCAGCAGCGACAGATTTTGGAGGCTTGGTCGGCGGCGATGGAGGCTGATCTGGTCGTGCTCGTTCTGGCGAATAAGCGAGTTACGCTTGCAGCTCTGATACCAGTGTAGACTATGAGGTATGCCTTCCTTCGTTGGCTGCGAGAGAGAGAACGAGGTAGAGAGAGGGATGGAAAGATAGGGGCGGAAGGGGGCTCATGTGGACGAGGTTCTAATTGTGAGATCGATGTGTTTCCCCTCCCTATAGGGAGGTTTATATAGGGCATATGCCCTTGTCACGTCCACCCCCTTTGACCACGCCTTTGCGGTTACGGCCTCCATGAGACCCGGTCGTCGTAACCGCCGGCCTCCGCAACGACTGGTGGCGGTTCTTGACCTACTTGGTCAAAATCCATTCTACACATTCGTTCATCAAGAACATCCTATAGCGTAAATCATGACCTCGGAGAGGTATAAATCTTACCTTTCTATGCAATTTGTTAGGAGAATCAAGCACCTCATAAAATGGATAACTCAACACCTCAGATTGAATATGGTGTTCATGGGCGGGTATCTGATCCATTGATTGCGACCCGTCCCGATGCATTGCTATCAAATTATGGGTCGATCCACCCCATTCAAATGGGTACCCGGTTAATGTTAACGGATACTAGGTCCTCATGGGTACTCATAGAAGTATCGATGGCTCTATTAAAAAGAAATTACTTAGTTTTAGATATATGGATATGTATATGTACGGTTACAGATGAAAACGAATATGAATATGTATGGTGATCCGCTTACCGAATTCAAAAAAGCCCGAATATGGATGTTCATATATGACATTCAATCGAATCTGAATAGGGATATGGATATCAAGTTCTCAGAAACTCGAATACTGATATAGATTTGGTTTCAGTTCAAAATATCGAATCTGAATCCGGATATCCAAAATTTTCAATATCTACCGCATGTGGCATTATTTATTACCCATGTTTCACGATTGTGTCAGTCGGATACCATGCCATAGTTCCACAACGCCGGCTACGATGATGCATGCGATGACAAAGGGTTTTGTTTCTTAATCGAAAGAATCTGGAATGTAAGAATTGCTTATGGGTTTGGAACTTTTAATATTTTAATGATTTGATGTCTTGTTCCGTGTAATTATAAACTTTGTGTGCGTGAAGCATACGTACTAAATTTTAATATTTCGTAAATGCTTGCATCGAAGTTATTAATGTTATTATATCTGTATTAATGAATATCGTAATTTTTATTGACTTCATACTTATGACGATTGGTCCATATTTGTAATGGTATTTATCTGGTAATATTTGTATCCGTATTCATTTTTTTGTATAGACGAAGTCAATATAGATAAGGAAAGAACCATATCTGAATCATATCTGATCCGATTTCATTCCCTATATACGATGCAATTCGTATGTTATTGCATTCATTATCATCTTGATTGAATGTCAAGATGAATTTATACGATTTGGACCGTATTCAGTTCATTATCATATGCATTAATTCAAATTTTGGCATCCATATGTATGTCCATTTCAAAATGGATACATATACAGATATGTCATGTATGAGCCATCAGATGCATGTAAATTTAATCTAATCTGTAACATATTAATTTTTATTATTTTTATCTAATTTACTTCCATTTCATATTCATACCATTTCCTATATTTACTGACATCTCTATACCCATCCATGTTTATATTTAAAAAGAGATGATTAGATCAATGTTTATATATCAGTATTTGTACATATCCTTTGAATTAATTGGATAGTAGAAGCTTCTAACCGGGTACCCGCGGGTACCCATTAATCCAAACATGTTTTTTTGATAGAGTGAAGGTCATGGTATAGTGGGTACCTAATCCATCATTTTCAAACGGATACTCATGAATTTAGGATCAAAAGAAACGGGTCAAACAAAATACCTGCTGAACCGGATATATTTGAACACCCCTGATATTATTGGATGCACTCAAGCTCTACATCATGAAAGAAATGGATGTGAGAAGAAATCGACCATTCCGTTTGTGCATCATGAAAGTCGTAGGTTAAATCGATCAGAAACACCTTCTCTTCGTCATTAAAAAAAGTAGTAGTGATAGTAACAACTTTGATACTAAGAACTGAAATCCATACTTGTACGGGAACCAAGAATTAAATAATTATATCGCTTGTGTTTTCTCGTGCTTATAGGTTGGAATCAACGTAACCCTACTGGTTAGGCCTTACACCTTTGTTTATTTTTTTAAAGCCTATATATATTATTAATTTAGTCCTAGTGACTAATACCATTATTTAAAGAGACCCACTTTTTCTATAATGTCAAACGGATAACGCTAATTGGGATGGCACATTTTGCTATTCAACTCGATAAACAACCACTAATCGAATGAATTTTTATACGTACATCCCCATATATTTATGAAATTGCATGTTGTTGCAGATGCAATATGTATCTTGGACGGATCATGGTCCCTCTTAATTTTTACATTTTAATAAGACACATTATGTAATATCTCATGCCTAGGTTTGGATCATTATCACGGAAAAATTAGCCTTAATTTTGCTCGGGTCTAGTTGGTCCAACCGGATCAATTTGCAACTATCCAAATGCTTAGGCCAAAGTTGTTAAGCGGTTATAACACACTTTCACACTTTGTGAGTATTAGATGAGACTATTTTGGATTATTATCTTCCTTGAAATTCAGGGCTAGTTCTTTATAAATATAGTTTTATTAGTTCTTATAAAGATAGCTATTAACGTTAACAAATTATAATTTATAGAAAATGATGTTTGAGTTAATATTTCTCCGTCGCTTTCCCCAATAAAGAAACTAATTTTGTCGGCATCCCTTCTAATTATAAACTTTCATCTTTAGATTCTAGTTGATAACTCAACCTTAAAGACGGATTTAAATACATTTATATTGATAATTTATCAAAAATTAAAAATCATCATTCAAGAACGATACTAGCTTTATTTGAAATCCAACCTTGAGTATTGACTAAAATAGATTTAAACTATAAAGTCTTCAAAAAAATGAAGAATTATCATTTGGATATAATTACTCAATTTAAAAATATATTCCAAAGAGGTAATATTTGTTATATATTTTCATTTTGAATATATATATATATATATTAGTTTCTTAAGAAAATTCTAACATCCACCCCTAATTTAGTATATCTCATTAACCTTACCCTATCCGAGCCCGACTATATTCTCACTACTGAGGACTACAGTGGATTCCTTTGCACACACCATAGATATTACGATGGACGACTAAAGTCATGCAAACATAAGTTTATATATGTTACCAACATATGATATCTAGAGGAATGTGTGTGTGGGGGGGGGAGGCTTTTCAATAGGACATGGTCCTTCCATGTGTAAGTAAAGCCAACGATCTGGGCCATTAGATTTAAATCTAACGTCACCTTCAATTTTATTGCCCAAAAAGGTATTTTGGTCATCCTCTTCTGCATTAATTATGTATACCATTTAATATTTCAAAGTACTAAATTTCGCTAGATCTAGTTTTGGTATTTTTTTCGCAATACCATATTTAAATAATATCCAATTTTATGCTGGATGATATTACGTGAGGCAGATGTTTATATCCTCACGTGATTTTTTGTAGAATATGTGGTTCCTTTTGTAATGATTGTATGTTTTTTTGTAGAATCCGTGGTTGATTCTAAATTCATAAGTTATTTGTAAAATTTATATGGTTCTTTGTATAATACAATTCATATTAGCAATTAATGCATTCTTCTTTGTAACGATTATACGTTTTTTGTAGAATAAATTTTATATTGTTCTTTGTAAAAATGCCGTAGACCTTCACGCTAAATCGATAAGTAAAATACAAATCATATATGTATAATACTCATTTATAATGTATAATGCGCATCCGAAATGTGTAATACACATCAAATATACAAGATATATAAAAAAATACATTCGTCATTCGTACCAAATTGTTACGTAAAAATACATATTAGATATGTATAATACACATCAAAATTGTATAATAGGCATTAATATTGTATAATACAAAGTGACAAATGTATTTTTACATAACAATGTAGGGTAGCCCACTTCCGCCTTATCGATGACGTCGCGAATGGCATCATGAACTGCTCCATGTCGATGTTGAAGATCGAGATGAAGGGGTGAAGAATTTCATGCTGGCCACGCGTAGTTGTCCACGTTAGGACAGAGATAACATCATGAACCACTCCATGTCGATGTTGAAGACGGAGATGAAGGGGTGAAGAACCTCATGCTGACCATGTCGACGGTGAAGACATAGACGAAGGTGGCGAAGGGGATGACAAGGTTTGTGAAGACAACGGAGATGAGGCATGTGATGTGCACACAACAGAGACAAGCGACGACGGAGACGAGTGACGACGAAGATGGAGACGAGCGACGGTCGACGTCCTCCTCTTCCTCCCATTTTCTGTGCATGTGATATTATGAAATGAATGTAAAGATGACAAAGATTAATTAGATATTTTAGATGTGCGTGTGAAATTTTTGGAAAGATTAGGAGAGAGATTAATGAGGAGATAAATTAAGTTGTTACATACTATATTTAGATAATGAACAATGACTAAAATATGTTTTTAGTTAATTAAATAATAATTATAACATAGCTTTAATGACTAAAATTAGGGATGGAAGGACCATATCTCATTTGAAAGATATCATATATATATATATATATATGCAGTTACAAGTTTACATGAGTGCATATTTTATTACCTAAATTCACGTGGAAAATTATTAACTAAATTTGGAACAACTCAAGCCTAGACTACAATCATTTTTGAGGAAAACTGTCATTGACAACTTGTTGATCTTAAGCACAGTCGAGCCCCTTAACCACAACGAAAGCGCTTAAGATCATATTGTGAAGTAGTAATCCCCCTGCCTCATAATCTATGTCACACTTTATGAGTACTAGATGCGAGACTATGATTGTCGTATTTCAGAATTGCTCCTTTAGTCCAATATTGAGCAAAAAAGGGTTTATGTATCTCATTTCAACTCGAATAAACTCCGATTTGAATCAATTAGGCCTATTTATATAGCTAAGTCGAGAACCAACCCTAGATCAGATCTTTACTCTACCCTTAGATCTAAAGAAGGAGCTGTCCACGACTTCGCACTAGTCCCTCCTACCAATTAGTAGCTTGTATATGGTAAAGAGAGTGGAAGAGAGCAAACAACGACCGTCCTTCCTCATTTAGCATGCATATATAAAATATTTTTTATAGATATATATTCCCTTATGCATATAACACCTTCGGTATCATCATATAAACTATGAGTTCAAGATCTGACTATCATGCTCCTAACAATTCAAATATCATTCAATTAAAATGTGGTAAATAAAGAATTAGAAAAAAAAATTGAATCATTCTTGAGAATTGAGGTTCAATTGAGAGTTGGATGTGGACTATATGTACATTGAGTCATTGGACTCAAGTAAACCTAATCAAGCATAAGTGGATTGACTAACTAGACCTACACAATAATTAAAGAGAGAACAAAATCGTGCGGTGTAAGAAGAATCTTGTGGACCTTATATGTAACCATCTATTGGGAAAATCATGTAAACATTATGAACTTTTACACTTGTACTTTCTGAGTTTTTGCAAATAACATATATCACTACTTTTTTTCACCACAAATACTAGTGTGACTTACATTTTCAAACCATTAGCCATTGTGTCTTTCCTAGTTGATTGTATATTACAATAACTAGACTATGTTTTGTTTAAACCAATCTAGTTAAGGAGAAATATATTGCACTTGTACTCTTACAATCATGACCCCATATCCCTGCACTCTTCGTCCTCCCACTGCCACCTTGACCTCTCTGCATAGGACATGGGAAAGGAGAAGGGGAATTGCAAGGGGAGAGAGGATTGTGGCAAATGACGACGGGGAGAGGGGGTGGCATGGCAGAAGGACAAGGGTGGTGCTTGAGGTGGAAGGTGATGGGTGACAGTGGTGCCCAGGGTGGGGGTTATGTCTGTGAAGCTTTGGGTAGAGTGAATCAAAGAGATTAGGGGAGGAAGTAGCATGTTAAGGTGAGTGGATGATGATTTAAGGAGGAGACATAGGAAGACGAAGAAGGAGGAAGAGGAGTCGATTACCCTCATACTTATGCCTTTAACGTCTGTTTGGAAGGAAATGAGGTGATTACTAACCAGGATGGCACAACTTTTAACAATTCAAAAAGATACGAGAATAAGTTGAACACATGGTGTTATAATATAATGATCGAATTGTGAATAATCAACATAAGATATGATAACATACATATATGCAATTAATGTTATGAAGAAGGAGCATGTACTATTTTGAACATAAAAGAAAGAAAGAAACTATCTATTAACATTCCCAAATGTAAAATGTATTAGAAAAATACAGCACCCATATATATCGCAAAAAATAGGACATAAATGGTAAAAAATCCTAAATATCTAATGATTGAAAGTTAAACACATGGTGTTATAATATAATGATCGATTGTGAATCATCAACATAAGATATGATAACATACATTTATGCAGTTAATGTTATGAAGAAGGAGCATGTACTATTTTGAACATAAAATAAAGAAAGAAACTATCTATTAACATTCCCAAATGTAAAATGTATTAGAAAAATACAGCACCCATATGTAAAATGGTTCCATATATAATTCATCTCTAAAATTCCATAATAAGAAATCATTATTAGAACATATACAAAAACTAGTTAAACTTGGTGATGGCCATGTCCTCTACTACAGGTGCTAATGAGCAGTATAAGGGAAGAAAAAGAAGAGTACCACAAATTAACTTCAACAGCTCATCTTTTATCAAGGATTTCGACTTATGTAGGTCATTGTAATTCTATGCTCACAACACTTATAATTTAGATCCTCAAGAAAGACTTCAACTCTAAAACACGGTTCTTCCTCTTCAACCAAAATATCCAATGTCATCCCTACCTAGTAGAGATTCCATAGGAGAGAAACATTGATACCTCACTACAGGGAAGTAATAATAGGCGACGGTTGTCTTCCGCCCCCTCTGAGAGGAGGATCATCCCCTTTAAACAACGGGACGGTCGCGTGACCGTCTCTACAAGTCACGTCCCATTTGCCATAGGGGACAAAGTTTACCAACGTCCCCTATAATTACACTTAGGGGATGGTCGCGACCTCCCCTTCTACTACCGGCCAAAGGAAATAGTTGTGACCATTGCCCCCTTCTACTACCGTCCAAAGGGGATGGTTGTGACCATTGTTGTGAGGATAGAGCAGAGGTCCCTAATGCCCAGTATTGGAGGGCCTGCGGTGCTCGACAAGTCGGATCCGATAATCCTTGTGTCAACCACTCTTACAGTAATTGAAACGTGGACAATCAATCAAACAAATAATCAACCCACAATAATGATAAATCAATGAAATGTGCGGGGTGAAATTTATTATACCCCGCAAATAAATGTGTATAGTCAAGCAACTGCATGGGTCGAACCACTGAGAGTAGGTACACGGTTATGTTATTTATTGTTCTATAAATAAACAACAAATGTTTTTTGTATTTTGGTTTTTAACATTTCTATGAGTTTTTAATTATTTTTAATTTTATGGATTTTTTTATTTTATTTTTTATGTTTTTAATTTTTAATTTTTATTTTCTTTTTATATTTGTCTGATTTTTACTTTTTTCCTTTTTCATATGTAATAAGTATATATATTAGTCTATATATTAATATGTATAATATAATAATAATATATGATATAAATATATAAAATATAGAAATTTAGGAAAATACAATTAAGTACAGTCCTTTTTATTTTATTAGAGTATTAGATATATTTATAGGTATTTATAATAATTATTAAATTAGTAAGTATATAAGTACATATAAGTATATATAATATATAGGCTTTTATATTTATAAATATAGCTATAAATACTCAAAAATTATAAAATAAAATATTTTTACCTTTTTTATATTTATCTCTATTTTATTATTTTTTAAAAGTCCAAAATACCCCAAATAGGGAGTTAATAAATGGGCTAGATTGTTTTGAGATTTAAAAATATAAAATAAGTCCAAAATTTCTCAAAACTATTTTTAATATAATATAAAATAAAAATAAAAATATATAGAAGAAAACTATTTTTAGATTTTATATTTTTTTTCTATTTTTTAGGATTAGAAGGGTTTTCGATTTTTAGTATTTTTCTTTTGTTTTTTTTGTGATTTTTGGTCTATAGCTATATCATATAGTAGTAAATAATACATAATGTATGGATATTTTTAAATAATTTCTTCTATTTTTTGTATTTTTATATCTAAACAAGGATTAAATAGGCTCTTTTTGACTTTTAATAAATAGGAAAAGATAAGTAAATGCTAAATAAAAATCTTAGCATAAATAAGAAATATTAGAAGCATTTACTAAAATTTTCCCTCATTTTTTCATGAACATGAGCTATTTAATTAAAAATAAAAAAGAAAAATTAATTTACAAGGCCTAGCAGGGGTATATTTGCAATAAAAATATAGTACAAACGGTACGTGCATATAAACCTAAAAGTTTTGAACTTTATTGCACCATTCCAGGATAAATACAAATAGGGGAACCCGGTAGGGTGCCCTTGCAAATTGCCCAACTCACATGGGGGACCACGTGAGTTGAGCTTGTAGTGGACCTAGGTGTGATATACAAAAAGAGCAAGGGTCCGGAGATAATTTTTACACAAAATATACAACGTACATAAATATTTATAGGACTATTTCATAATTTAAAAAGTCGGAGGGATTACTAAGTAATTTACCCCTTAAAAGGTGCACGATCAGAGGGACGAGAGCGCTCTACGTGGTGAGATGAGTGGATCTAATGATGTACCACTGCGTTTAATTTCAACGGCCTAGATTGGATCCGGGTCATGCCTCTGATCAGACGGCATGGGAGTGGTCTGGATGAACACTTGAAGAACTCACCTCCAATGAGCTTCAATCACTAATTTCTCCTCCGTCCAACCTCCTTCATCATGACTGAGGAGCTCCTCGGCTTCTTGGAAGCCTTGCGCATCTGCAGGTTCTTCAAAGGTGTCCAGGGCTCATTGAAGGATCCCTAGAGCTTCAACCCCCTGAAGCTCTTGTTCGAGCTGTGGAATCGTGCTCCGGGTGGTCTCCTGGTTCGCTCTTCTGCACGTAATTGTTAAGGGGGCCAAGGGCTATCTCCTCGGCGCTCTACTGAAGCTGGAAAATACAAGAGGGTAGGGGACTCCGACGATGATGGAGGAGGTGGAGTCCGATGGCCCGAATCCATGCGGAATTCGGGGTGAAAACCGAGGGGATTTGTGGAGAAATGTAAGGGAAAGATGATGCACGCGATTGTGAGGCGGAACGAGGGAAGGTCACTATGAATTTGGTGCCGGAGCTTAAGGCTCTGGTGACTTTAAAGTCTAAAATTAAACTAAAGGGCATGATTATTAAATAAACTGCAATCGAACCTAAAATACTGGATTAAAATGCAAGCTAAAGAAATTTACCTAGCAGCTTGATAAGCACTAGAGCTTGAAGCGGGAGAATCTTGCCGGAGAAGCTAGCCGGGAACTTGGATCGCACCTCGTCGCACCTTTATCCACATCGATAAGCTTGGAGACCGAAGCTGTCACCTTCGAGACTCGGCGGGGCACTCCTATTGGGGTTATCGGTGAGTAAGGGGGATCAAAACTAAAATGGGAGCTCGAGGAAGGTATTTATAGAAATGGGTTCAAGCCAAAAAGGTAGAGAGATGGAGGGAGAGAGGATAGTGGTAGGTGGAGATTCTGGCATGGGCATAGAAGAAGGATGATAGGGCTTTAGAAGATGGAGGCATGCAGAAGTTGTGGGAAAATGGAGAAGCCGGGTGCTCCACGTGATCTGACAGAAGAGAGGTGGGTGCAAGGACATTTGACCTAATGTCAATGGTCCTCGCATCCAGGTTGGTCAACGTGGACCAACACGGAAAAAGAATGAGGAAAATGTTTTGTAAATTTATTTAAAAATCGAAATTGTTTTTATTAAACTAAGGTTAAAACATGAAATATGTTTGTAAATTAATGTAGTATTTTATTCTGATTTTTATTTATTTATACAAGTTAATTTATTAGATGTACATATTTACATGTGTATATATCGGTAAATATGTCTGTATATTTTATTTTTATTTTGTATTTTATATTTTATTATTGTATAAACATAATTTATATATTTATAGCTTATTTAAATACATATATACATATTTTTATTGTATTTTCTGATTTTATTTACATAATTAGATAATTATATATAACATAGGTGCATTATATGTATCTTTTACCTATATATTTTATATTTTTATTTATTTTAATACATTTTAGTCTTTTTTATTCTAATTTTATTATGTACATGCATTTTAAATAATTATTACACATCTATAAAATATAAGAAAGTGAAAAATATGAAGAATGAATATATTGAATATCATATACAACTATATTACACAATGAGGGCTCAAAAGTCAACTTTTGCATCTTAACTTCAAATCATATGAGAACACCTTTATTAAATAGATAATTTAATTTATGAACAATAAAGGTGAGTTTGGTGAATTTTGAGTTTGTGGAGAAGTTACATGTCTGCAAACTTTTCTTTATGACCTTTTATTTTATGTGTCCTGAGCATACTGTGCATTATTTTTTAATGAAATATATTTTATATTTTTCTTTGCATTTTTGTATAATGTTCATGTTTAAAGTTTATTGATTTGAGGTATAAAAATAAGAAGGTAAATTAGATCCCAACATGTAGTTATTAGATTATAAATTTAGGGTTTCTGTGTTGTGTATTCTATACAACTGGTCGCCCTTTCTCCCCCTACTTTATTCCTTTTCAACCAAGTCATCATGATGACTGGGTCTCGGGGTATAGGATCACTCAGTGTCTTTGACACTTCATTCTTTTTCTTTTCTTTCCTTTATTCTTTTATTCTAAAATTAAATACATTATATAGTTTATGTTTTCTGTGAATTATTTAGTGTTATTTTTCACAAATTAATGATATATGCATGCATTTAACTAGGGATAAGTCCAAAATGAAAGGATATAGGTGATGAATGGAGATTCATCACCCCATATACTCGCCTTTGCTAGTCCCTAGCAAACACTTATGCAATAAATGTAGAAAAAGAAAATATTGAAAATAAAAAGAAAGAACTTGGAACATTTTTTTTCATTCGAACTTGTCTTATTAAAATCATAGTTTGGAGCTCAATGAAGACCTTTGGATTCTTTGTTTGTTTGGAATTACATCAAGGTTAAGAAGTGTGACACAACAACCCTTAGGTTCCATAATCCTATTATTCAGTTCCACTCACGGTCTAGTCAGAACATCATCTCAATCGCATACTCTTGTTATCTTGAAATGACAGATCGATGTGTGTGAATTTTTCAGCTCTTCCCAGACAAATCACTGAACTATCAAAGAGTCTTCTCCTCTGGTATCTCCTCCTCGTGGAGACAGATATTTCCTTCTAAGGTCAGATGCTGCTAGTTTCACAACTGAAATGGGGGAGGAGCTAGAAGAATGGCAAAAGAAGTGGGAATGGACCAGTGTAGCCTTCATTCCCTTGTAAAGCTCGGTCAATGTAACTGAGTCTTCATTGAGAAGCATGCTTTTTCTGGAAGCTCGATATTTTTGTAGAATTTTTGGTGTAGGCTTCTTTTTGGATTTTTCTTTGACTTTGCATTTCTCTGCATTCTTGTTTGTATCCGGATGGATATAGAATATTTTGGTGCGCTTATGTTTTCGGGTCTTGGAAAAGGTTACGCTAGCAGATCATTCCTCATCCCAAGAATTGTCTCAATCTAATCTCAATTGTTTAGATATCATGGCTACTAGAAGAAGTGGGTTATAGTGCCAGTTTTGACGATCCCCAATAATGGTTTCTGATCCACTCTTGACGAAGCGGCCTAGCATCGTCTCGTCTTAGACTCCAAGATTTTTCAACAATCCATCTGGGTTGAGATAAGTGTTAAGTGCAAGGTTTCTAGTCAAGCTACTATCTCAAGAGTTGAACAAATGATATGAATGGTTATGCTTCGATACATTAAATCGAATCATGAACATAGTCTCATAGAACCTAAAGAATTAAGTCAAGATGACATGAAGTTTCCCAATTCTAGTCCTTAATGGGTTCCTCTGAAATTAAGTGTATTAAGGACTAGATCAAGCTCCAATCTTCAGACTTTATTTCAAACGTGTTCAATTGTCTTGATCATTCTGAAAAATGAAAATGTTATGTAAAATGCAAGAAAATATGTTTGTAAAGCAATTTCCTGATTTTGAAATGGAAAAAGTTTTGCAAATTTTAATGCAATTTTGAAAACATTGTGTAAATTTATATGGTTTTGGATTTTGAAATTTTTAGGGATTTTAATAGATGTTAGTGAAAGAATTAGGTGTAGTGGATGCGTATTTACAAGAGTTGGTTGAAGAATTTACACTAGGCATTTACAAAAATTCAGTTAGTTATTATTTGCAAGCTTTTATACAATGATTATTTCTACAGAATTATGTACAAGGTTCTCAAGAATAATTTGAAAATAATTTAACAAAACCTTTTTAAACTTATTTTGCAAATATTTTTTACAAAAAACTTTTGCAAATATTTATGAAAGTTTGAAAATCATTTTTGGAAAGATTTTTCGAATAGTATGTAGAGATTTTCCAAAGTCTTTTAACATCCATTTTCCAAATCATTTGCAAACTAATTTTTCAAAAATTTTATTCAAACAAATAAAATGATTTTTTGCGAAAATTTAAAAAAATTTTACAAGGTTTGAAAACATTTCACAAAAGTTTTCCAATCAGTTTTAAAATATTTTTCAAGATATTTTCAACCATTTTTCAAATCATTTTGCAAAATAATGAAAAAATTGTATACATATTTATATGTGTTACATACAATTGATTAATTCTATATTCTGTCCATACAATATATCAGCCATATTATTAAAATATGCAAGTACGAGTTATGACTAAAGTATATACAACGTATATACGACCCTCCTATACTTAGCTTGAGCTATGTCCTCATAGGTGATGAATCTCCATTTCATCACCTTTATTCTATCATTTTAGCCTTAAAACCCTAGATAAATGCATAAAAATATTATTATTTTGTACAAACTAACACTCATTATTTATTCTATTTATTATATATAAAATATAGTTTTTAATACCAAAATTATAGAATAAAGAGAAGAAAAGAAAAGGAATAAAATGCCAAAGATATTTTATGAACCTAAACCCCAAGACCTAGGCATCTTGATGACTGAGTCGACAAGGAAAGTAGGGGGAGATAAGGGTTAAAAACATAATAAAAACCCTAGTTTTTAAACTCTAATATTGCATTTTGGGACCTACTTTATTATTTATTATTTATACCTTAAATAAAGAAACTTTTTACATGAAAGTTGTAGATAAAAATATATAGAAAAATACAAAATTGAGTTTACATAAATTAATATACAATGTACAGTTTACACTAAAAATAAAAAGCCAAAACATAAACTTCCCATGCATATATCTTCTCCAGATGAATTCAAAATGTATCAAAATCACCTTTAATTATAAATAAATTTTAATAATATTTAGTGAAGATGGTTTCACTTAATCTGGATTTGAGATGTAAAAGTTTGGCTTTGGACCCCTATTGTATAACATAACTGAATAAAATATTTTTTTATTTATTATTTATAATTTTTATAATTTTATATTTTATAATTTTGTAAATATTATTTATAACATACAAAAATATTTATAATAGAATAAAACCATTAAAAATACATTAAAATAAAATAGTATATAAAACTACATAGATGAAATACCTATACTTATGCATGTATAATATATACCTCTATTTATTTAGTGCACATATGGCATTAGAAAAATATAACAAAACTATATTTATGTATATAAAAATAAGTTATAAATATATAATTTAAGTGTATAAAACAATAAATATAAAATAAAAAAATAAATTACTCAAAATATAAATGAATATACCAAAAAATGAAACCCTAAATAGTAACTTGTAATAAATAAACCATAACAATAAATAAAAAACATATAAAAATACTACGTAAAATAATAAACATATATTATATTTTAACATGTATTTAATTAATTCATTACTATTGTAATTTCATTTATTTATTCTTTTTTCCATTGTTTTGTCGTTTTGTACACTTATGTGGCCCAATGGGGGCGCATTCTTCTGTTGACTTCGGTCGATGTACCTCCTAGTCAGTCGCCCCTGCCAGCGCACCTGTGACTCCACCTCGCCTCTTTCACCGATTTTTTCTTCATGATCCACTACCCAAGGCCTCTCGACTTCTTGATGAAAGATCTCGACTACACGTAGCTCTAACACACCCTACCCTTCGATGTGTCTATCAAGCCTCAATGCGCGAGTAATCTCGAGTCAAACCCCTCGCATGTACATATAGCCTTCTCCCTCATTTTTTGAGGTTGGTTCCCTTTCTCCCTCTCTCAGCCCCTCAGATCTATCCCACCACCATGAGCGAGGTGACAACTGGTTTCAGGTGAGGTCCGTAGTGAGGAGGAGGACGGAGGAGGAGTTCCCCAGCCATCTCTGGCCACCTTGTCCGTCGAGGTACCATCTCCTTGGCTTAGGCCAAGTAAGGTTCATTTATTTAGCTCTTTTGATAGCCAGTAGTTCTAAGTTTTGTTTTATGCTTTTATTGTGTGCTTTAAATCCATTGTTTAAGCGTAGGATTAGGAAACTAGCTTCGCCGAAGCTCCACTATTCCCATCGTCACCCTCCTATTCTGACTACCACATCAACCCCATCTTCTTTTTCCAACACTTCTACACTTATCGTGCCACTAATCCAACCAGATTGATCATCGATCTGGACTAGAGAGGCCCAATTCCACCATCATCGTCGGACATCCTCCACCCTCGCCCATTTCATGTCGATCATCCACCAATAACAACCAGGCCTACACCCTTTATGCTACCATTTCTTTTATCTACTATGCAGATCCTGAAGGGCGTGTCTGAGCGCTGATTTTGCCAAAGATAGAGCTATGGGTCCTCCTTTAAACTCCTGTGCTCCAGAGCTCGAACGGTAACCTCCAGACTCATATGAGGTATCTAGGAGCTGCGGGAAGGCAGCATCAACGTCAAAAGACCATTGGGCAAGATCTAGGTCATCAGAGAAGCACGCAACACCGAATCAAAACTCGCCCAGCGTGAGTTTGACCTTTGTTCTTCCTGGTATCTCAAGCATCGTCTGATCAGGATCCACCTTCCAGATCCAGCAACAATCGTCAGATTCAAGAGCCCTCAATCGTAGGATCCTCGCACCGAATATAATCTTGGACGTCAACTGCGAAGCGGTATCATGGGCCTAGAAGACAACACATGTCAAGTCAATCACACTCGATCACACGATGGAGCGCATATAGGGAGTAATTTACAGATCTCACCTTTGTTTTTGTATGATTTTATTTTCATCCTATAAATTAATTAGAACATTTAATATTTTCTCTACTATTTGCATTTGAACCCTTGAGCTTTATTATTATTACATCTAGGTCCTGTTTACGTCACCTCGCGTACGGTCCCACGTGAGGTGGTGATTTTATAGCAAACCCCTCGCAGGTTTTGTAATTTCATTTTGGTTTGTAAACTTCTAATATTATAATATTTTGGTTAATTTGTACGCTATCCCTCGGCTTTATTTATAATTGGAAAATACCCTTTCTAGTTCATTAATTTTTATGTTTGTATTTAATTTATTAAAAATATCATCCATGCTCCAAAATTGCATTGATGTCGGGGAGCAACGCTGCATAGATTGTGTATCTTTGTCATGTGTTTCTTATCTTTTGTCTATAGTTGTTCTTCATTTATTTCATTTTTTCGATATTATTTGTTAATCTATCTAACCACTCTTCTTATTTATCTTGTTGCAAGGGACCATTTGGCCATTGTACCCCAACCCAATTCAATAGGTTGGAGAGAAAAAGGAAGACAAAACTCATGCTAAGTATAGTAAAGCCTATACTACAAAGACCAAGTAAATAGTGAGAAGTCATCCATTCCCCCTATACTTAGGATCAAGTATTCCTAAGTATAGCAGATTGTATATAAAATAGGGATGATCGAAGATCAGAATTTAGGAACTCAATGGTCTCAGCTTGTCCCCTATACTTGGGTTAAAATATCCCTAAGTATAGGCATAATATCAAAAATTGAGAGACAAACAAGAGAATGAATAATGAATAACCCAAGAGCGCCCTGATAAACATGGGAAGAGATAAAGGGTTGCACGGTCTCAAAAGGCGAGGCCGTGGTCGACGAGTTAACCACTCTAAAACCCCCGGTTAGTCAGAAATTAACCCACAATATACATAATAGAAAATGTAGAATTAAGATTTATTTTTCTCTACCATAAAATGCATAGCAAGCAAGCATGTAGAGGTCGAACTAGAGAGAGCAAAATGGTAGCCTAAGGTTATTTGTGTACAACCAAGTCAATCACCATGTATGTACATAGATCTTTTTATGGGTTTTTAATTTTATATACATTTTTTATTCTCTTTTTATTTTATATTTTTGTATTTGGTTTTTTATTTTCTATTTATATATTTTCTTTTTATATTTTTATAGGGATATTTACACCCATAACCCTGAGTAATATGGTAATTACCCCAGAAACCCTGCGTAATATCGAATTACGTCATAACCCTCGAGTAATGGTTAACCTTTACATAGCATAACCCTGAGTCAATTTCCGTCTTATTTCTCCGTTTACTCTAACGGAAATAGTCGGTTTTGACTTTCCAAACCCATCATATTTAAAACATGATGCCATTCATCAAACAAAATAAACCTTCAGACCCGCGCCAGCAAAGCCGCCGGTCCGAGCTCTAGGATACTCCCCTGCCCCCTCCTCTGCCCTGCAGCCCAACCCCCTGCCCTGCGCGCCTCTGTCTTGGTTTCAAGGATTGGTACGATGACTCGTTGTACATCTACGGTGTCGGTTTTGGTGTGACGTTCTCCGCTGGACAGGATGTGAAGCTTCAGTACCCTCCTGAGCTGCCGGATTACGTCGCACCGCTCGATGTCTACAGCACGACACGGTCGATGGGGCCGGACCTGAAGATCAACCTGAATTACAACCTGACATGGATCTTCCAGGTTGACGCCAATTTCACCTATGTGGTGAGGTTCCACTTCTGCAAGATGCAGCTCACTAAGCTCAACCAGAGGGCCTTCAACATCTATGCGAACAACCGCACAGCGCAGGCGAGAGCTGACGTAATCGGCTGGACGTCGTCGATGGTCGTGCCAGTGTACAGGGATTATGCAGTCTACATGGCAGACGGCCTCGGCGACGAGAAGCTCTGGGTAGCTATGCATCCGGTGGCTGACTCGAAGCCTGAATTCTACGACGCAATCCTCAACGGCCTCGAGGTCTTCAAGCTCGCTGATCCCACCAGAAATCTCGCTGGCCAACCCGGAGCCATTCCCTAATGATGGTCGAAGCAGAGGCCATCCCGCAATTCTACTTGAATACCAGCAGCAACACGCACGTCATCAGTGGCGCCGCAGGCGGCGTAGCTGCCTTCGGTCTGATCTTCGCTATATGCATTGTTTTGTACCAGCGTAAGAAACGTGATGAAGGAGGTGACACGGGTGCCTCTGGGTGCTCCCGCTCTATGGGAATTCCCACACCGGCAGCAAGTCGACGATATCAGGTAAGAGCACCGCAAGCAGCCATCTATCGAGCCTCGCCGCAAGCCTCTGCTGCCACTTCTCGTTCACAGAGATCAAGCAGGCCACAATGATTTTGACAAGAATCTGGTCATCGGTGTCGGCGGGGTTGGCAAGGTCTACAAGGGGATCATCGATGGGGGATCAATGAAAGTCGCGATCAAGTGGTCGAACCCGTCGTCGGAGTAGGGGGTGCACGAGTTCCAGACGGAGATCGAGATGCAGCCGCCGCCCCCCTTGCCTCCCACCCGCCGCCCCGTGCACCCTCGTGTGCCCCCCCGCAACATGCAGCCGCCGCTCGCCTGCCCCCCCCACCCCGCCCTCTGCAACCTGTAGCCGCCGCCCCCTGCCCCCGCGTGCGCCCCCCCGCAACCTGCAGCCGCCGCTCGCCTGCCCCCCCTCCCCGCCCCCGCCTGCCCTCTGCAACCTGCAGCCGCCGCCCCCCTTGCCTCCCTCCCACCGCCCCCTGCCCCCCGCCGTGCGCCCCCCGCCCCCCGCAACCTACAGTCATTGCTCGCCTGCCTCCCCCCACTCCCTACGTGCCTCCGACAACCCCCTGCCCCCGCATGCGTTGCCTCCCTCCCGCCGTCCGCGAGCTCCAGCACCTCCGCAGCTTTAGCCCTTCCCTCCCACCATCCTCCCGTAAGCTCCAGCCCTTCCCTCCCGCCATCCGCCCGCAAGCTCCAGCACCCTCCGCAGCTCCAACCCTTCCCTCCAGTCGCTCGCCCCAAGCTCCAACAACTCCCTTGCCAGTCGCTGGAGGCTCCACTCTAGACCAAGTTCCAGGTCGTACCTCATTGAAAGCTCCAGTCTTCCAACCCACCTCCTTCTATCCTTCCTTTTTTCCGATTAATCTCAGCCATTCACCATTGATTGGGTTAGATTAACCCAGCCATTTGGTTGAGTTACTGAACTAAAGTAACGGAAGGTTATGAATGTAAAACGGAGTGGTTATTCAGGGTTCTGGGTATAATTCGTGATTACGCTAGGTTCTTGGGGTAATTACCATATTACTCAGAGTTATGGGTGTAAATATCCCATTTTTATATTACTTCTACTTTTATACAAACAATATAGCATATATAAGGCTTTCTATATGCAATATAATAATATATTCATAAATACTAGTAAATATAGATAAAATACAGAAAATAAATTCTTTTTAGATTTTTCATATTTTATTTTTATTATTTTTCTAGAATTCTTTGCTAATTTTTTATGTAGTTTTAAAGTAAAAAATAAATAAGAGATAAAGAAAATACCCGAAATTGATTTGGATATTAAAAATAATAAATATGTAATAAATTTATCCAAATTAATTTTAATATGTAGATATTAACGTAAAGAAAATTGTAAAATAGAAAAACACATTTTTTAGATTTTTAAAGGATTTTTTAAATTTTTATAAAAGATTTTGGTGTTTATCGATTTTTAGGCATTTCGTTTTTCTATTTTTAGTGATTTTTCATCAACTAGTAAAATATGGTAAAATATACTATATATATTTTGGAATTTTTAGACATGTTTTTCTATTTTTGGTATTTTCTAATTTAGACATGGAATAAATAGTGCTCATTTGATTTTTATAAAATGATTAAAATGCCCAAAAATGACAAACAAACACATGCGTGAAAGTATAAGGCAAGATGCATTTTACCGTATTTTGTGTACTTTTAGGAGCACCATAACTATATTTAATAAATATACAAAAGACATAAAAATATGTATCCTAACAGGGGCATTTTCGTAAATAAAGAAAATTCTAGGGGCCCAGATGCAAATTTGCCAACACAAAATAACATTTATTTAATGTTTCAGAGCTATTTTACAATATACAAAATTGCTAGGGGTTTCAATGCAATTTCGCCACCAAATGGGGGACGGCACATGAGATGACGTGGATAGGACCTGGATGCAAATATAATAAACACATGGACCCTTTTACAAAATTCCCAATTTTATGTACACTACTTTTTATTCACAGGACTAAATAATAAATACAAAAAATATGCGGGGTTAAATATACAAATTACCCTGACATAAGTGTGATCGAACGGTAGAGAGCCATCCACTTATCCATGTGGCGCCTTCTTGTGCGACGATACCCCTTTGCGGATGCACGGCGGAGATCAGATCGCAAGAACGTGATCGACGGCTGGAGCATGGGGTGATCCAACAGCTGAGGTTGAATCTGGAGTGGCTGGCAGATCGAACGGCTGATGGAGGGCCTGGACGAACAGGGTAAGAACTCGCTGCTAGTGAGCTTCGAACCGCTCGCTAGAGCACCTCTGGCCACCTGGAAGGCTCGGGCTAGGGGCAAAACGGAGCACGGTTTTCTTCGCTTCCAATGGTGTCGCTAGGAGGTTCGCTGGAGCTCGAACGACGATGGGCGATCTCAGTGAAGTTTGGAGCTCCAGGAACCTTGTTTCCTGCAAAATTCGACCCCGTGTGGGGTCTTTTGGCCTCTAGTCCTACAATAAAACTCGAGCAAAAAAATAGGAGCTCGGGGGCTCTTATTGGTGGTGAAATGGTGCAGAATGGGTCGGTCGGAGCTCCTCCGGCGAGCGGCAGAGGTGGAGCAGGTGATCTCCAGATCAGGTGTCGACATGGATAAACGAAGGTGTGCGGGGCATAGGGAAACGACGGGGGAAGGATATGAAGGTGAGAGCGGATTCGAAGAGCATATGATCACGTGTGGAGAAGCTCGACTCCGGCGAACTACGTGGATGATCGCTTACACTAATGTAACTAGCTAGAATCTAAACTAAAAATGGGAAATGAAAGCTACGACTAAATGAGATTAAAAGGAATGCTAAAATAGCTCTTATACCTGGGGAATCGCCCAGGGAGCAGGGTCTCTGGAGAGGGAAGAAGTGGGCGCACCTCCATCCTCTCGGAGCTGGTTCCAACCGTCGGGAAGCTCCTCCTATCACGAGGAAGCTCCGTAGATGAAGAAACATGACTCCTAGACTCGGATTAATGACCAAAATTTGAGGAGGAGACGAAGTCTTTTATTTATAGAACATAGAGACACCCTTATTTGACCGGATAAAATCAAAATTTGGGCGTATATACAAGGGACTAGAGGGCTCGGTTTGTATGTACAATGATCAATGATCATTTCGTATGAAGGGAACGAAGGTGAAAGATGGACGAGATGCCCAGGAAAAAGGTACGAAATCGTGGGATTTGACATGCACGTCACGCCTGGATGCAGGAATGGAATTCCCCGCTCCTCGAGGACAGAGTGTTGGATTGGGGAATCATTGGATTGTCATTCTGGAGAAGTCAGTTCCCTTATCAATTCAGTTGGGGAGAGCTGATGACCGACTCACTCACGAGATCTGGGTATAGGTAAAACTACGGGGTCGTTGCGACCTGAATCTCGCAGATTGATCAATCAAGAAAACAAGACCACCAAAATCAAAGTAATCAGTCAATAAAGCTAAATAGCAGTCTCGCTATTTATTTAACCTGGTATAGCGACCAGGGTCGAACACAAGGAGCATGGGTTGGCTTAAAAAGCCTACGAAGTAGTCGAAAATCAAATAAAAAAGAATAAAATGTTTTTGGTGGATTTTATGGGTTTTAAATTTTTTTTGTTATTTTTAATTATGAAGAAAAATATAAAACAAGCCAACAAGTCACAATCAAGGAATTATTTAATAACACAAATAAAGTCAGAAAAATGCAATAAAAATATTTTTGGGTTTTATGATTTTTAAGTGTTTTTGATGATTTTCTCGGATTTTTATATTTTTTAGCGGATTTTATAAAAATGAAATAAGGCTAAAAACTAAAATCAATGTGCAGCCAGATTTGAAAGGCTATTCAAAAATATGAAAATAGCCTCTAAAAATCTGGAGACAATTTTATGATCAACTACAAATAAAAACTAAACAACAGGAAAAGAAATTGCTTTTTTTTTAATTTTATAGAATTTTTAATGATTTTTATAAGCTTTTTAGGGTTTTTCAATTTTTAAGGTTTTTATAAGTCCAAATTAAACAGAAATTGGACTGAAGCAAGAAGCACAAAAACAAGATAACACTAATTTTTTTAGAATTTTTGAAGGCTTTTTAATTTTTTAGTTGATTTTATAATGTAGACAGTAGCAAAAATGAGGGTTTTTGAATTTTTAAAAATATAAAACCAAAGCACTAATATCCCAAAAAATACTGAAATTTTTACACAGTGGCAGGGGTACTGTGTCCAAATTTCACAATTTTTGGAGCTGATTTGCTAATTTATTCAACCAATAAAAGAGGCACAGCACATAGGGACCTAAGTGCAAAGAAATTAAGTTCCAGGGCCAAATGATAACACGAGTTAAAAGTCTGGGGCTAAAGTTGCAAAAATCCCAGATATACACGCGGAAGGCACATGATTCAGACACGGAGGGGTATGGATGTCATTCTTATTTATGAAAGATCAAACCATAACAGCAAGAAAATCTAGGGAAAAACATGCAATTAACCCACGAGTCATGTGTCGATGCACGTGCTCCACATACAGAAGGACTGATTTGCAAATAAAGCACAGGGTCTTGAATGCAATTTGTCCAAAATAAAAACAACTACGACACGTATTTACAGGACTAAACTTTAAAAACTAAAGAAGGAAGGGCCTAAGTGAAATATACCCTTTTGTTGTGATCCAACGGCTGGAAGGCGGCTCCACATATGATCGTACGGTTGGGATTCACGGATGCCCCTTCGGCGATGGACGTCCTGGATTAGATCCTCAGATGGATCGGACGTTCAAGAGCCCCCCTCAGATGGATGGCTGAGATCTAAACTGGCGTGAGGGGCTCGATCAAACGGCTATGGAGGGTCCTGGAGGAACTGATCGCCGGCAAACTTCGCCTGGCCACTGTGTGCATCAGGAGACTCCTCCGGTGCTGCTGGGAAGGGGAAAAGGAAGCTGATGTTGTCCCGCAGCTACTGAGATGCTGCGATGATGCTGGGAGCAACTGGAGCGCTCCGGCGACGAGGAAGAGTTGGAGCACCTATGCTCTGATGGTTGGGCCTCCAGATGAGGCTCCTTGGCCTTCTAACCTGCACAGGAAGAATGCTGGGTCAAGGGCAAACTGCCTCGACCCGTTAGCGGGTGAAGTGGGTGGTCGTAGGAGGCAGGGCGTGACTCTCCGGCGAGCGGCGGCGGAGGAGAGTCGATGGCCCTGTTCTGGGGCGAACCAGGGGGAGAGAAGGGGTGAAGAAGATGGAGGGAGGGCTGACGGAGGTGATGAGATGGTCGGAGCGATCAATGGTTAGGTGGAGTACGGTGAATGGCAGATGAAAGCTTGGCGGTCGGTGAACTAAAAATCGAAAATCAAGAGAAATTATGGGTTATCTAGATTACCTGGCGGATGTAGTCGTCTATGCTAGAGGTGCTGGACCTCCGGGGGTCATGGCCTCGATGGAGCGACGCGTCCAGAGGCTGAGCTCACCTCGCGGCGGAGCACGGTGGTGGAAATCACCAGATCTGAGATTCCCGACACTCGTGACCTCACTGTAACCCTCTCTCACACAGTTGTCACTCAGGTGAAGGAGATGAGCTCATCGGTGACAAGGGGGAAGGCCAAAGATGCAGGAAAAGGCGGCTAGAGGTGAAGCTTTATACTGTTGCAGGTCCGAGAAGATGGGGATCGTGCACGCGTTTCGATGAACGGATCCATAAGAAAATCGATAAGCGTGGATCATGGATCATCCATCGATAGTTGGAGCCTGGGTTTGATCAAATGGGTGGCGGACCGATTCAAGAAAATTGGAAGAAGTCGGGTCGAAAACCGGGTCCGCGAGAAGTGGTCTAGGGGGGAAGTTGACCGGGGGTCAACGTTCCCCCATGGACCAATGAGAATTCAAGATTCTGAAACTATTTGTATATTAAATTAAAAATAGCAAATGATTTTATTTCAAAATATTTACAAAATGAAAAATGTTTATTATTTTTCAAAGTATTTTTTGTGATTTTTATTTATTTTTTTGAAAAATAAATTAATGTATATACATAATATAATATTATATAAGGGTATAAATACCTATGTATTTTCAATTTTTATTTTTATTATTTTATTTCTGTACAGATACTCTAATTTTATATTTTATTTATTTGCAACATAAAATGTAGAGTATAAAATAATTTTTATTTTTATTATTTATTTACAAGGGTGAAATAAATAGGTATATGGTATATACAAGGGTGAGAGAGAGAATTTATTTTCTTTTGTTTTTGTTTTATTTTTCTTTTTTTTTATTTTTATTATTAGAAATATATACAAATTAATGAAAACCCATTTTTATTTTTGTTTTTATGAAAATAAAATACAATATATACATGAAGGGGGAATATAATGTGAATGGCCCTATCTATCTCTACTTGTTGTATTTTGCGGTCAGGCCAATGCTTGGCCCTCCCTTGGGTTCGGATCACTCAATATTTATTCTAAATATTTCCCTCTTTACTTTTATTTCTTTATTCTTTTATTTTTGCACAACAACATGCTAAATATTGGTATTTACACAAAGCATGCAATTTGGTAATTTATTCTATTTACAAGTATATGCATGGTGTTTTGTAAAGATTTATAGCTAAAATAAAAGAATAAGAGTGATGAATGAGGATTCATCAAGAGCCACTATCACTTACACCGTACAAGTCGGCTTTATAATCATAAGGGTTTGCGTATGATGTAGGCTAGTTCTGACCTGGCTATTGAGGTGGTTTGAGCCGGGTTCTGTGACTCTCGAGGGCTATTGTGTTTTAAATTTAGTTCTCGACTAGGTTCCACACACATTTTCACATCAAGGTCTGACCTGAGCTCCAAACTTTGATTTTGTAAAGACAAGTTTAATAATTGAAAGCAATTCTATTTATTCTTTCTTTTTCTTTTCTTCTTTGTTCTTTTCATACTTATTGCACAAGTGTTTGCTAGGGACTAGCAAAGGCAAGTACAAGGGGTTATGAATCTCCATCTCATCACCTTTATTCTATCATTTTGGCCTTAAAAAGCCTATCTAATGCATGTAAATAGCATTAATTTGTGTGTATAAACATTCATTATTTATTGTATTAATTATATATGAAACACGGTTTTAAATGCCAAATTTATAGAACAAAGAGAAGAAAAGAAAAGGAATAAAATATCAAAGATATTTCATGACCCTAAACCCTGAGACCAAGTCAAGAAATGAGTTGGTCCACAAGGAATAAAGTAGGAGGAGATAAGGGTCAAGAATAGGATAAAAACCCAATTCTTTTATTTCATTATTTATTCATTTTTGATACATGTGTTATTCTTTATTATTTATCCATCAATTAAAGAAACTTTGTACATAAAAATTGTAGATAATAATGTAAATAGAAAACAAAATTGAGTTTGTGCAAAAATAATACAGTGTTCATTTTATACACAAAATAAAAAGGCATAATATTATAAATATTGTTTACATTATATTATAAATACAAAACCAAAATAAAACTCAATAAAATATATTAAAATAAAATAAGGTATGTAAAACATAATTAAAGTACCTATAGATATACCTATAAAATCTACATACCCATTTATTTAAGTGTACAAATAATATCATAAAAATACAATAAAAATACATTTATACTCATATAAATATGTTATAAATATATATAATAAAAGAATAAAATCATAAAATAAAATATACAAAATACAAAGAAAAAGTTACAAAATATAGGCAAATATACCTATAAATAAACACTTCAAAACTAACTACGAATGAATAATGCCAAAAAAATAAATAAATATCATAATAAAATACTAAATAAAATAATGAACAATTTTTTATTTTTTACATAAAAATTATTAAAATCATTTATTATTTTAAATAATTAATTTTGATTTAGTAAGCCTTTTTTGTCTTCATCCGGGCTGACGTGGACCAATAGGGTCACGCCAAAAGTTGACTTCCAGTCAACAGTTGAGGTGACTTGAACCTAGCCCTAAGTCTCAAAGAATTAAGTCCCAATGGACTGAAGTACCTTAAACCTAGTTCCCATAAGGTTCCAGTGCAGTTAGGTGCAGTAAGGTCCAACCAAGCTCTAATCTTCGACTTTATTTGGACAAAGGTTGAACACATTTTTACAAAATATTTTCCAAATAGTTTTCAAAAGATTTTTCAAAAAAGTTTCCAAACTACTTTTTAAACATTTTGCAAAAGTATTTTTACCTGATTTATTAATCAGTATGTACAAAGACGTTTGAGGAGTTATAAGCATCTTTTTATTTAAAAGGTTGTAATGAATTTAACATTATTTTTAGTCATGAGTATTATTTAAAATACAAAAGTACGAATTATGGCTAAATTATATACATATTATATACGACCCCCTATACTTAGCTTGAGCTATGTCTCCATATATCAAAGAGAAAAAGGAGAAGACATAACTCGTACTGAGTATAGGAAAGTCTAAGAATAAAGGAACGAGGTTATGAATAAACGAATGGGTAGTTGATCGTACCCCCATACTTAAGATCAAATAATCCTAATATAGCAGAGTGTACACAAGGCAAGGAGGGTCAAGGATGAGGATGAACAGATCATACTCAGATTGTCTCCCCCCTATATTTAGGGTAAGAGAGCCCTAAGTATAGCTAAAAAGAGGAGACATTGGAGAGGATCAAAGAATGAGGGTAATCGGAGTGTACACTCCCTTATACTTAGGG
Source organism: Ottelia alismoides (assembly GCA_037367405.1). Taxonomy (NCBI): domain Eukaryota; kingdom Viridiplantae; phylum Streptophyta; class Magnoliopsida; order Alismatales; family Hydrocharitaceae; genus Ottelia; species Ottelia alismoides. The sequence continues at coordinate 438,726 of JAZKJV010000660.1, forward strand.
AAAAATGCGCCCTAAGTATAGAAGACAGACCTAAAGGGGTGATACACGGAAACCAAAAAAATTAATAGAACGAAGGTGGAAAGGAAAAGAAGAAAAGACAACATGATATAAAATAAAAGTTTCTGAGTTGCATTATCTGAATTTTTCGATGCGGCTACTGTTGTGGATGTATCCTCAAAGCGCAGTACTTGGATAGAGTTGACGACAGTCAAGAACGTGTCATGCTCGAGGTAGGGCTTCAAGAGTTGACCATTGATGACAAATAGTTGTGCATCAGGAGACAATTCTGATATTGCAATGCTGCCATTATCATGCACTTCTCGAACTTGAAACGGTCCTATCCATTTGCTTTTTAATTTACTCGAGAAGACCTTCAACTTTGCATTGAATAGCCACACTTTCTATCCAACTTCAAAGGTCTCACCTTCTCCTTGTACATTAATGTGTTATCACATGCATAGTCTCGAAATTCTAGGAGCATGTTCAGATCATTCTTTCGTTTCTGACCACTTCTTTGTGAGTTCAGATAGCATCTGTTGATAGCCCATAAAGATTTGTGAATAATTCCACTTCCAGATGGCATGGTTTCCCATATACAAGACAGTAAGGCGAGTGCCCAAGGGAGACTTGTAAGCAGTCATGTAAGCCCATAGGATGGAATCCAAGAGTTGGGACAAGTTTTCTCTATCAGTCTTGACAAGCTTTTGAAGGATCATCTTGATTTCTCTATTCGATAACTCTGCCATGCCATTGGTCTGAGGATGATAAGGAGATGTGACATGGTGCTCGATACTGTACTCCTTTGTGAGATTCTTGACCTCTCTATTTATGAAGTGACTACCCCCGTCTGATATCAATATCTTTAGAATCCCAAACTGTGAAATGATATTTTCCTTCAGAAACCAACAAACTGTACAATTGTCTGCGGCTTGAGCGGGGATAGCTTCAACCCAGCGACTCACATAATCAACGGTAAGCAGGATGTGCTCATATCCCTGATTGTTGGGGAAAGGTCCCATGAAATCGATGCGTGCACATTGAATACGTCTACTATCTGAATGATCTTTAGGGGCATTGAAACTTTCGCTGTGAGGGTGCCTTTCAATCTCTGATAGTCGGTGCATCGTTTGGCGAAGGCTACTGCATCCTTAAATAGTGTGAGCCACCATAGGCCACACGGAAGTACTTTTGTTGTCGTTCTATCTCCAGAGTGATGTCCACCAGATTCGAGCAAGTGACAATGCTCGAGGACACTATGATGCTTCTCCTGAGGAATACACCTGCGCCAAATGCAATCTACTCCTTCCCTGAATAAGAGAGGATCTTCCCATTGGTAGAAATGGATCATCGATAAGAATTTGTCCTTCCGAATCTTCATCCAATCTTGCGAAACTACACTTGAAATGAGGTAGTTGACAATATCAGCATACCAAGGGAGTGAATCCACAGCAAGAATCGACTCGTCGGGAAAGCTGTCTGTGATGGGTGTACTGCTCAACGGAGGCCCTTGCTACTCAATTCTGGAGAGGTGATCTACTACCACATTCTGAACTCCAGGCTTATCCTAGATTTCCAAATCGAATTTCTAGAGGAGAAGGATCCATCTGATCAGTCTGGGTTTGGCATCCTTCTTCTGCTGTAAATATCGAATAGCAGAGTGGTCGGTGAAGATGGTGACTTTTGATCCAAGCAGCTACGATCTGAGCTTCTCGAGGGCGGATACCACAGTCAGCAATTCTTTCTCTATCACCATATAATTTCTCTGAGCTTCATCTAATGTTTTGCTGGCATAATGAATGGCATAGGGCACGTTGTCTTTTTGTTGTACTAACACAACCCCAACTGCAAAGTCTGACGCATCCGTCATGATCTCAAAAGGAAGAGACCAATCTGGCAGCTGTAGGACTGGAGCTTGAGTGATTAGCTTCTTCAGCTGATTGAATGAAAGGAGGACCTGTTGATCAACATTAAACTCGATCTCCTTGAATAGAAGTTCTGTAAGAGGTCGGGCAATGCGGTTGAAATCACCGATGAACCTTCTGTAGAATCCCACATACCCCAGGAATGACCTCACATTCTTAACTGTCTGAGGTGGCTCAAGATTGGCAATGACATTCATCTTTGTTGGGTCAAGTTCCATGCCACGTTTGGAAACGACATGACCCAGCACAATCCCTTCTGTGACCATGAAGTGGCTCTTTTCCCATGATAACACTAGATTAACTTCACGGTATTTCTGAAGTACTATGTCTAGATGCTCAAGACAAGAATGGAAGCTGTCACCATAGATGCAGAAGTCGTCCATAAACACCTCAAGAAAACTTCCTACCATATTGGCAAAGGTTGCAAGCATGCATCTCTGGAATGTCGCTGGTGCATTGCAAGGGCATTCTCCTGAAAGCGTATGTGTGGAACGAGCAAGTGAAGGTTGTCTTCTCTTGGTCTTCAGGGGTGATTTCCACTTGGTTGTACCTGGAGTACTGATTTAGCCAAAAATAGGAGGTCTTAAGTTCAACACAAAGCGTGAACTCAGTCGGTGTGTTGACCACACTAAATCTGGACTAAAATCAACAATTAACCCACACTAAAGATCAATAATTAGAAATAAATGTGGAGTTAAAATTTATTTTTAACTCTGCACAAATTATGTAAAGGGCAAGTATGCAGAGAGTTCGAACACAGGGAGCAAACAGGGTAATTCAAATAAATGTGCACAAGTGAGTGAATGTGTCAAGTGTCTACGCTAAGCAAACAAGCAAGGATTTTTATGGATTTTTAATTTAATTTTTTTCTTTTTTTATTTAATTTTTAATTTTGTATTTTGGTTTTTAATTTTCTGATTTTTATAATTTTATATTTTATAATTTATAATTTCTTTTTCAATATTGGAAAATATATTCAAAGTAATAAAAGGCAAGATAAAGTATTTATAAAAATGTGCAAAAATAACCAAAAATTCAGAAATAAAATGTCTTTGATATTTTTATGATTTTTTACTGTTTTTGTGATTTTTGGGGATTTTTCAAGGTGTTTTTGGTATTTTTAAATACTGAAATAAGGGCAAACAGTGAAATATATGTTGGTTGTGAGTAAAATGGGAATTGAAATTAGCAAACAGCAACCAAAATTTTTCACACTAATTTTAAAATAAAGAGAATGAAATCTAAATTGAGTTTGTATTTTTCTGAATTTTCTTTGATTTTATAGATTTTTTTGAAGTTTTTATGTATTTTTGAATTTATAAGGTTTTTCTTGTGAGATTTTTGGTGATTTTTGGATTGACACTAAAATAAATTAAAATAAACACTAGGGAATTTTTTTGGAATTTTTAGAGGTATTTTACTGTTTTTTTTGGTATTTTCTAAGCTAGATAATGAATAAAAGGCATGTTTTTTATTTTTAATAAATATAAAAATTAAAGAAAATCAAAAACTAAAAATGTAGCGTGGAAGAACAAGTGCACAGGAGCTTAAACCTATTTTTGTGGAATTTTTGGAGTTAAAATGATGGTCTAATTAATTAGAACGAACATACAATCATTAAACAGGCCTGGCAGGGGTATACATGCAATTTCTCAAACATCCAGGGGGTACATGCAAAATTGCCACAAAGTTTTACACTAAAACTTGCATTTGTTATACTAAAAACAAAATACAAAACCCGGAAGGGCTTTTGTACAAAATGTCCAGGCCAAGCACGTGCTACACACGCGCCTGGCAGGGACCTAATAGTAATATCCAAAAGTATTAGGGGCAAATATGCAAAATTTCCACAAATAACTAGCGTGATAAAAGAGTTCCTAGGCTGATGACAAATAACAAAATGCCCGAGGACTCTGATGCAAAATGGCCACGTACCTCACGTGCACGGGCACGTGCTGTGATGTGGCCAAGGACCTAAAAGAAAATAGGAAAAGATCGGGGGCCTTAATGTAAATTACACGGAAGTTTTAAAAGGCCAATGAAAGTTTTTAAGTTACTTAAGAACTAAACAAAATGGCGGGGGTTAAAGAGCAAAATACCCCCGCTTTGGCGCTGACGAACGGTGGGATGGATCCCACTTGACCACGTGTCGAGTCCTGGAGCGCTGATGACGGTTCGCGGGCGGAGGGCTGAGATTATATCTCAGCCCTTGATCTGACGGTGCTGATGATCCACCATCCAACGGCTGCTGCTGATGGGGAAGAATGATCGGAAGATCGACGGCGCACGAGATGGCTGGAAGAACAGAAGATGAACTCGCCCGGGGCGAGTTTGGATCAAGTGGCGTGGGCTCCTCCGTCCTCCTCCAAGCCGGTCGATGGGCTCTCCGTCTTCCTGCAGGTGTCCTCTGGCCGCCTGAAGCTTCAGAGGGTGGCGGTGGCCACCAGAGCTCGCAAGCGAAGGGGGAAGAGCTGGAACTCCAAAACCACCTCCGGCGAGCTCACAAAAGGGCTCCAGATCCTCGATAAGTTCTGCTACCTGCACAAAAAAGGGGTGATATGATCGGGGGCAAATTGCCCCGATCACGTGGTGCAAAAGATGGTGGTGTGCGGAGGCGTTTGGCGCAAAGAGTGACGGTGGCCAGAGATGGTTCCGGCCGACTGTCGATTTGGCGAATCGACACGCGATTGAGAGGAATAGATGGGGGAAATGAAGAGCTGAATGCAAGGAACGAAATGAAGAAGAAAACGAAAGGAATAACACGGCCTCGAGCCCAGAAAGGGCGAGGGAAGGGGTACCTCGACGGGGGAAACCACCAGAGGTAGGGGGAACACCCTAGCCACTGATCGGCCGCATGAAGTGGTCGATCCTGGAGCTGTCACCACCAGGAGACGATGGAGGTACCTAGGGGCGCGAAAGGGCCAACGTTGGGGTTCAAAGTTCGAATCAAAGTCGAGGGGTCCCTTATGAATGGTTGACGCGGGTGTCCAAAGAACGAGGTGCACAGCTCGATTCAGAGCTCCACAGCACAAGGAGATGCACTGGCGTGCAAGATGGATAGTAGGGGAAGATCTTCGCAGAAGGAATCGACCTCATTAGATGAAAGACATCGCCTCGAAAAATCCGCAAAAGCGGGGGAAAAACGAAACGCACAGAGCTACAGGGGGTAGGTCAGACTGTTGACCTTGGTCAACAGTTCTGACCTCCTGGTTGGTCCACGTGGACCAACCAGGAAAAACCCTAAAAAATGTTTTATTAATTAATTTAAAAATAGTAAATGGCATCATTAATTTATGATTATAAAATAAAAAATATTCGTTATTTTATGTAGTATTTTATTATGATTTTTAATTTATTTTATGAGGTACATTTTTACAAGTTTACTTTTTCGCCCTATATAGGTATATTACCTATGTATTTTAGTATTTTATTTTTATTTTGTGTATTTTATTTTTATTATTTTCATTTCTTATTTTCTAAAATTATAAAATACCTTTGTATACACAAATACATTTTTATTTTAATTTTCTGATTTATTTTGTATATTTAATAAAATATAAGAGTGTTCTGTATAGATATACATATAGGTATAATACCTGTATAATCTATCTAAGTTTATTTTTATTTTATTTTTTCTTTGCATTTTTATTCTGATTTTAATGCACATAATTATTATAAATATTAATTACAAAGTTATAAAAATATAAAATTATAAAAATAATGAATATATAATAAATTGAATATTTTAATCTGTACCATGTACAATGTGGGTCCAAAACTCAACTTTCAAACCGTAGTTCCGCCAAATGCGAAACCACCGCCATTGAGTATATTATTTTATTCTATATACAATTAAAGGTGAGTTTGCTACATTTGGAGTTGTCAGTTGTGAGATACGGGTCTGGGAAGTTGGGATTCTGGATTCTTATTCAGACCATAACTTTTTATCTGTACATTATTTTTCTGTGAAATCAATTTTGTATTTTTCTTTATTGAATTATCTACAACTTTCATGTACAAAGTTTCTTTATTTGATGCACAAAAAGTGGAACCAAAAATAGGTCCCAAAATGAATAAAGAATGAATAGAATGTATAGGTAATTTATCTGAAATTCTGACCTTATCTCCCCCTACTTTATTCTTTATCGACCGAGTCATCAAGATGCCTAGGTCTCGGGGTTTCGGGTCATAAAATATTTACAATATTTTATTCTTTTTCTTTTCTTTTGTTTATTCTATAATTTTGGCTTTAATTAAAGTATTTTATACACTAATTAGATGCACATGCATGAATGCTAAGATGCTCTATTTAATGCTATTTACATGCATTTGTTAGGGTTTTTGGTGCCAAAATGATAGAATAAAGATGATGAAATGTGGATTCATCATCCCCCTATACTTTACCTTTGCTAGTCCCTAGCAAACACTTATGCAGTAAGTGCAAAAGAAAAAGAAAGAAAAGAAAAAGAAAAACTTGGAATTTAGTCGATTATCAAACTTGTCTTCACAAAATCAAAGTTTGGAGCTTAAGTCGGACCTTTGGAATTTTAGTGCGGGCAGAACCTTAGTGAGAACCGTGTTTGAAATCCAACAGTCCCTAATCCAGCAACTCCATCCAGCAACTCCATCCAGCAACTCCATCAAAGTTTGGAGCTTAAGTCGGACCTTTGGAACATTAGTACAGTGTAAGTGATGGTGGCTCTCCCCAACTAGAATGACAAAGAAACTGACTTCTCCAGTACGACAACCCAATGATTCCCCAATCCAGCAACTCCATCCTCGAGGAGCGGGGTATTCCCTTCTAAGTTCAAGTGGCAACCAGCTCAAGAGGAGGGGGTGAAGAGAAGAATGGATGGTAGCCAGTGTAGCTACCTATCTCGGGATGCAAGACCAGTGTAGTCAAGTCATCCTGCTGCAGGCTCATATATTTGACTTTGGAACTCAAGCTTGCTTATTGACTTTACACATTTGCAGGCTTTTTATTTTTGTACATGCCTGAACTTTTTTTTTTGAATACTATATACAGCAGCATTTACATAAGGAGTTTTTCTTCTTGAGCTAGTAGACTATCCCTCTTTTGAAGCTTTATCGCAACCCACAACCTCCTGTCTTTAGACTTCCTAATCACTGGACGGGTTGGGGTGCACTTCCCTCCCTAGAGGAGGACAAATGTTTCCACTTGTGTGCGTCTCATACCGGCAAATCCAATCTCCTCACCACTCCAAGTGAGTTGAGCCATGTGAAAGGTGCAGGTGTCCAAGTTATGTCATTATCAACAAGAGTCGTGCGTGTGCTCCGAAATACTCTACTTAGGCAGTCAAGAATCCATTGAACCAAGTCTCATGATCCTCAAAGAATTAAGTCAACTAGACCTGAAGTACCTCAAACCCTGTTCCTATAAGGTTCCTGTTATTAGGTAGATTTTAAGGTCCAATCAAGCTCCAATCTCCGGATTTTACTTAGACTTGTTCAACTATCAAACTCAATCCGAAAAATGCGAATGCTATACAATGCAATGCAGAAAATATTTTTGTGATGCAATTTTCAAAATTTGAACTTTTTATGGATTTTTGAAAAGATGATGCATATGCAGATGCAATTTTTTTGTCTTTTTCAAAAAGATTTTTCAAATGTTTTTGGATTTTAATTTTGCAAATGTTTTTGGGATTTTTGAAAACAAAAAGTTTTGGCTAAAAACTAGGTGAAAAATATGTACATGGGAGTGCTTCTTTATATATACAAGAAGTGGATTTTAAGAATTTATAAGGGTAAGTGATCAATTTTATACATATACAAATAAGATGGGTTTTGGTGTGATGCAAATGTTCCTCAAACTTAATTGACACAAGCTTTTCACACAATTTTTGAAAACTATAGTCCAAAATAATTTTTACAAACATTTTTGAAAACACGTACACACATTTGAAAATCATTTTGCAAAGGTTTTTCAAAACAGTATATATAGATTTTTCAAAACATTTTTGCAACCATTTTTCAAACTATTTGCAAATCATTTTTCAAACATTTTATTTCACACAAAGAAAATAAATTTCACAAACCACACATTTTCACAAAGGTTGAAAACATGTAACAAAATATTTTCAAAATAGTTTTCAATAAATGTTCACAAAGATTTTCAAACTATTTTTCAAACATTTTGCAAAAAAAACATTTTCACCTGATTTATTAATCAGTAATTACAAAAAGAATTTGAGGAACAAGACATCTTTTTATTAAAGGTTTTTAATGAATTTTAGAGAATTATTAGCCATATTATTAGGAAAATACAAAAGTACGAGTTATGGCTAAAGTATATACATAGTATATACGACCCCCCTTTACTTAGCTTGAGCTATGTCCTCATAGATCGGAGAGAAAAGAGAAGACATAACTCGTACTAAGTATAGACAAGTCTATAGAATAAAGGAAGAAATGAATGAATGAATGAACGAGTGAGAAGTTGACCGTCCCCCCTATACTTAGGATCAAATAATCCTAAGTATAGCAGACTGTATACAACGCAGGGAGGGTCAAGGGTGGGAATGAACAGATCGTACTCAGATTGTCTCCCCCTATACTTAGGGTAAAATATCCCTAAGTATAGACAAGAAGAGGAGACAATGGAGAAGATCAAAAAATAGAGAAAACTCGGGGTGCACACCCCCTATACTTAGGACAAAGTACGTCCTAAGTATGGAAAACTATCTACAAGGACGGCACCTTTTTGATAGATAAAGAAAATAGGAAAGGAGAAGAAGAAAAGAAGAAAAGAAGAAAATAAATCAATAGATGAAAGAGTGATATAAACAGAGGAATCTGTACAGCGGAAGTTGGAATTGATCATCATGTATGAGATGTAGATGATGTGAGTCAAAGGACACATCTCATACTAGAAGAATGGGGGCAACGTCAATGGTCGGCGGATCATGATCTAGATATAGCTTCAGGCGTTGACTATTGACACGGAAGGTAGAGGAAGATGACAGTTCGGATATGTCGATGTTGCCATTTTCATGTACCTTCCTGACCACATATGGACCTTTCCACTTGCTCTGTAATTTCCCTGGGAATAATTTCAGCCTGGAATCAAACAACCATACTCTCTGATCTGGCTCAAACTGTTTATGGCTGATGTGGGAATCGTGCCATGTCTTTACTTTCTCCTTGTACTGTAGGATGTTGGAAAAGGTTGTATCTCTCAGTTCTTCCAGGGCTGCCAATTCTGCTCTTCTCTGATCTCCTATACTCTCGGGATCTACAAGCAACTCAGTGACTGCCCAAAAAGATTTATGCTTGATCTCCACTAGCAGATGGCACGGCTTGCCATAGACGAGTCGAAAGGGAGATGTCCCCAATGGATTCTTGAAAGAAGTCCGATAGGCCCACAAGACCGAGTCCAAAAGCTGTGACCAATCCTTTCGGTCTGGGCGGACAACTTTCTGCAAGATTATTTTTATCTCCCGGTTCGATACTTCGGCAAGACCATTAGTCTGCAGGTGATACGGTGTGGCAACTCGATGGTCAATACCGAACTCGTCTGCAAGGGCCCTAACCTTGTCATTGATGAAATGAGACCCCCCGTCTGAAATCAAGACTCTAGGTACCCCGAACCGTGAAATGATATTTTTCCTCAAAAATTTACACACGGTTTTAGCATCTGCGGCTCGGGCGGGGATGGCCTTAGCCCATCGGCTGACATAATCCACAGCGAGCAAAATATGCTCGAATCCCTGACTCTTAGGAAATGGGCCCATGAAATCAATCCCCCATGCATCAAAAACCTCACAAAAGTGAATGGGTTGCATGGGCATCATGTCTCTCTGTCCGCAGGTTCCCATTTTCTGACAGTCAGTACATCTCTTCATGAACTCATCAGAATCCTTGAAGAGAGTAGGCCACCATAGGCCGGATTGAAGCACCTTCTGTGCTGTTCTTTTTCTAGAATGATGTCCTCCTGTCTCAAGCTTGTGGCAGTATGTGAGGACGCTATGATGCTCTTCTTGAGGAATGCACCTCCTCCAGATACTGTCCCCTCCTTCATGATAAAGGACGGGATCCTCCCAATGGTAAAACTTGGCCTTCGCCAGGAAGGTCTCGAGTTTCTGCCTGGGCCAACCTTGTGGGACTGTCTTGGCGACAAGATAGTTCACAATGTCAGCGTACCACGGGAGTGAGGTGATAGCCAAGATCGCCTCATCTGGAAATGTCTCTGTGATAGGTGCGCTGGGTTCAGATTTCTCAAGATTCTCCAATCTGGAGAGATGATCCGCCACCACATTCTTGACTACAGGCTTATCCTTAATCTCAATATCAAATTCCTGGAGTAGAAGGATCCATCTGGTAAGACGTGCTTTGGCATCCTTCTTGGACATTAGGTACCGGATGGCGGTGTGATCAGTGTAGATTGTTACTCTAGATCCGAGAATATACGATCGATACTTATCAAGAGCGAAGACTACGACCAGCATCTCTTTCTCAGTCACAGTGTAGTTCCGCTGCGCGGCATCCAAGGTCCGGCTGGTGTAGTGAATGGCAAAAGGTAATCCATCCCTCCTCTGTCCAAGCACAGTCCCAACGGCAAAATCTGAAGCATCCGTCATGATCTCAAATGGGAGAGACCAATCGGGTGGCTGAAGGACAGGAGCTGAGACAGCCATCTCTTTGAGAGTCTCGAAGGACGCAAGACACTTATCATTGACAATAAACTCGGTGTCTTTTGTCAGCAAGTTAGTAAGCGGTCGGGCAATTCGGCTGAAGTCCTGTATGAACCGTCGGTAGAAACCGACATGCCCCAGAAAAGACCGTAACTGACGCAGGTTGGACGACGGATTGAGTTTTCTGATGATATCCACCTTAGCCGGATCGACCTCCATGCCCCTGTTGGAGACGATATGACCGAGGACCGTCCCTTGAGTCATCATGAAATGGCTCTTCTCCCAAGATAAAACAAGGTTGACCTCTATGCAGCGCTGAAGCACACGGTCTAGGCAGTCAAGACAAGCATCGAACCCGTCGCCATAGACCGAGAAGTCATCCATGAAGACCTCTAAACAGTCACCCACCATGTCCGAGAATATGGACAACATGCACCTTTGGAATGTCGCTGGAGCGTTACATAGACCAAAAGGCATCCGTCTGAAAGCATACGTCCCAAATGGACAGGTGAATGTCGTTTTCTCCTGGTCTTCGGGCGCAATGGCCACTTGATTGTATCCAGAGTACCCATCGAGGAAACAATAATGACTCTTCCCAGCTAACCGCTCGATAATCTGATCAATGACGGGTAGCGGGAAGTGATCCTTCTTGGTGGCCTCATTCAATCGTCTGTAGTCCACACAGACCCTCCAAGAAGTTGGTACTCTGGTAGCGATCTCCTCTCCAGACTCGTTGACAACTGTAGTGATACCCGTCTTCTTGGGTACCACATGTAAAGGACTTACCCATTTGGAGTCGGAGATGGGATAGATGAAATCGGCGCTCCACCACCTTGAAATCTCTTTCATGACTACGTCTCGAAGGTTCGGGTTCAGCCGTCGTTGGAACTCACGCGACGGCTTAGCGTTATCCTCGAGATAAATGTGGTGAGAGCAAAGATTTGGGCTCAGCACCTGGAGATCAGCTATACTCCAACCTATTGCCTTGCGGTTTCTTTCAAGAACCTCCATCAGACGAGATTCTTGTTCTCCAGTCAAATCTATTGAGATAATGACTGGGTGCATCTCTGGCTCACCTGCAAGGAATCTATATGTCATCGACTGCGGCAGAGGTTTCCGTTCTGGACAACTGGGAGGAGGCATGTCTGGCTTCTGATATGTCTGTGTAAATGCTACCAGGTCTGCATGGGAGAACTCTCGCTCTGCATGAATCTCTGATGAAGGGCGGCCTGCTGAATCATCAATAAATTGCACTGGCTCGCACTCTGTCATGGTTGTCGGCTCAGAAGGAATCAGACCAGGCAAATAATCATCAAAATCGTCCCAGTCAATGTCTGAATCCGAGGGATCAGAAGAAGATGAGCAAGAATGAAAATCATCGGCACCACTCATCCCAACACTGTCAGCTTCATGTGTATCCTCATCCAGGAATGTGCTCTCCCAGCTCTCGACTGCCATGAGCTTGAGATATAGTGAATCTGTAGGCAAGACGAGAGTCGGTGCTACGGGATCTATCCAGTTGGATTCATCATCAGTCATCTCAAAACCACAAACCTGGTGGATGTCTAGCTCTTCCTCTGTCATCTGCTCGGCTTCGCTGGATTTCTCTGAGCACGTCAACTCTTTGGCTCTGGTCTGGTCGATCGTATCTATTTGTATGCTTTCGCCCTCTACGCGAAACATACTGTCCCACTGTCATGGTCAGATACCGCCTTGGCAGTGGCCAAGAATGGGCGTCCAAGTATGATGGGGGCATCAGTTACCGACTCAGGGATCTCCATGTCCAATATAACAAAGTCCACGGGGAATTCCAGGCCCTGAATGGTAACGACCACGTCCTTCAATAACCCCGTCGGCCTCTTAATCAACCTATCAGCAAACTGAAGGACCGTTCTGCTTCGAAGAAGAGGGCCAAACTCGAATTGCTTGAGTAAGGCTGCCGGAAGGAGGTTGATCGAAGACCCACTGTCTAATAGAGTACGATCGAACCGCTGCTCTTGGATCTCGCATATGAAGTAAGAGGCTCCTGTATCGGGTCTCTTGGTTGGCAATGTGTTCTGAATGGCGCAGCAAGTGTCATGAGTGAGCATATGGATTTGATCTTTGTGCCTCTTCTTCCTTCGTACAGTAGTTGTCTCTTTCAAATTCCTTTGAAGAAGGGGATACGCTCAAACGCTTCCCGTAGAGTCAGCTGAATGTGAAATCTGTCAATCATTTGGTTGCCGAACTCTACCTGCTGGTTCTTTTTTGGATTTTCTTTTTTATTCCCCTTCGCCCAGCGGAGTGCCTCAGGGAAGGGGATGGCAGGGGCCTCCACAGATGGAGGGTGAGGAATGGGTCCCTGTGCCTGTGAAGGAGGAGAATCCATACAATAATCATCATTCACCACATATGGATCCGCAATGTGAACAGAGACCTTTCCTTTATTCATATTTTTGTTTTTCTTTTTGTTTCCACAGTCCATAGGTACAAAATGTGGGAACATCACAGATGGGTGCTCAACAAAAGTAGAGGTGGTGGCTTCAGGACCACCACTAGAACCTATCTCTACGGCATCAGCACCGCGCTCTGGCTCAGCATCCAAAATGGTGGCTTCAGCACCACCGTCTGCATCTGGTCTCACGACGGCATCAGCACCGTCGTTTGGATCTCCATCATTGGTGGCATCAGCAGCACCGTCTTCAACATCGTCATTTACGGCATCAGCACCGCTATTCTGCTCTTCTGGCGCTCCTGATCCTGTATCTGGTTGTCGCTCAGAAGAGGTGCCGCCGGCTGGCATCCTACCGCTCCTAGTAGTCACAAAATCAGCATCATTCAAAGAATAAGACATATCATTCAAATCGTCACTAGGACAAGTATCCTCTGTAAACTATACCTGCTCAGACTTCCTTTTCAGATTGTTCGGATTAGGTTCAATCTGAGCTGGTATGGCGACTTTGCCTTTTATGATGTCCCTCATTTCCTGCCGAAATTCATCCATTTCTTGCCTGAAGGATGCTCGATGTTCGGAAAGCAAGCGGGCAAGATCATCGAGAGCTGGGTTCTCAAAGGTGGGACCCTGAGAACCGGATGGTTGTCCCTGCTAAAAATGGGGTTGCTGCTGCTGGTGTTGCTGGTACGGATAGTTTTGGGTCGGCTGGGCATAAGATTGTTGAGGCTGCTGTCGTTGCCTCCACGGCTGTCCCTAATAGGCGGGATGAGGACCACTCTGATACTGTTGTGGCTGGGCATACTGGGGCTGCTGGTGTTGGTGTTGCTGCTGGCTGCTCTGATGTCCTTGAGCGGGATTCTGCTGCTGGGAGGAGGAGTCACCATTGCCCCAACGGAATCCTGGATGATCACGAGGGATCCCAGGCTGAGGGTACCGGTCGTACCAAACCCATTGACTTCCATCAATGGTTCCTGCTCAAAGGAGGGTGGAGGAAGAACTGCCAGTGGCTGCTCCGGCTGATACACCACCATCTGCGTGTCCGAAGATGGCGGCTGCGTTGGGTAGTACTGTAGCAAGGGAACCGGCTCTGCCTGGATATGGTTGACTTGACGATACGAGGTAGAGGGCTAGTTGGCATTGCTACTGCTCGGATCAGCACGTGATCTGGGAGGCTGTGGGGACTAAGTTTGAGCCTCCTGGACGCACAAGATCTGCGTCTTCAGATCACTCATGGTCTTGGCAATTTGGTCCATCTGGGCCATGCCTTGCATCTGCTTCTTCTCGAGGATCTCGAGACGGTCCAGCTTCTCACTGATTATTCCCATGTCGGCTGCGGCTGATTCAGCTTGGGCTGCAGCAGCTGACACTGTGTTGGGACCGGCATCGATGCGGGCGATCCTCTGGAATGATCCCGCTCCTTGCGGGGGCTTCTGGTGTGTGTAGACACGGGCTTGGGCCATCACGGTTGAATTCTCTGCCATGCCCTCGTAGATAGCCCAGACGTCGTCTTCACCTTTGGAAAAGTATGATCCTCTGCAAGAGGCGTTGACAAGCCCCTGCAGCTCCGGTGTCAGCCCACAGAAGAAACTCTGCACGAGATTGGGCTTAAATATATCGTGATGTGGACACCGGTCGATGAGCTCTCGAAAGCGATCCCAAGCTTCGTGAAACTGTTCATTAGGGATCATTACAAAATTTCTTATCATGGCTCTAGCTGCATTGGTCCGGCCAAGAGGATAATATTTCTTCAGGTATGCGGTCCGGAGATCTGCCCATGTGTCGATGAATCGCCCAAGGTGTTTGAGCCAGTATGCGGCTCTGTCAACCAATGAGAATGGGAAGGCGATCATCTTGATTGTGTCCTCGGTCATCAACCGATCATGGATGGTGCTGCATATCATCTCGAATTCTTGGAGGTGGAGGTGTGGCTCTTCGGTCGGCAACCCATGGAACTTGGGTAGAAGCTGGATAGTGTGGGGTCGAAGCTCGAAATCTCCATGGATGGGCGGGAGTCGGATCCAACGATGAGTGAGGGATGCAGCTGGGTTGTGCAACTCCCTCATGATGGTCTGTGGCGGTCTCTCAGCGTCTGGATCACCTCCTCCTGCATCAGGTCCTCCTCCTCCTCCACCTCCACCGCCGCCACCGCCCCCAGGTCGGTTTTCTCTCATCTGAGCTATCTCTCTCATCAGATCACCCATGAAGGTACCCTGGTCACGGATCTGTCTCTACATAGTCTCCAGGGACGCTAACAAGGAATTGTTTATGGCCGCCTGATCGAGTATGAACGGAGGGTGATCATGGTCATCTGGGTGCTCGCCTCTATCTGCCATCACTGGATTCTCTGAAAAAGCAAAAGAGGCCATCTCAGGTGCTGTCGAATGATCTGAACTCTGTGATGCACTGAATTCTGAAACTATTGGACTGAGAGAAGGAGAATGGGAAGGGTGGTTGAGGGGGAACAGGGTGGATGTAAACTCAGGCTCGGAGAGCGGACTCTCCGAGGTATTCCTAGATGAATAAGAAGGAGTGCTGGATAGCGGTGCCGACAAGGTCGGCCTAAGAGATCTCCGTCCCATCATCTTGATTATTGGGAAGATAAGAGGGAATGCAGAAGAAGAAGAAGAGTGAAATGAGATGCAACAAAATTACGCACGATTGTGCAGTGTTTTTGATCTTGACCTAAATAAATCTAGCAACCAAACACAAAGCAGGGGTGAGTTCACCAACTCAACACATGAAGCCGTGAAGGTTCGGCTTTTATCTTGTCAATTTTAGCTTGATTCAGGAATTTATCTTTTCACGAGTCCTTAGAACGCTACGCCTAAAGGAGAGAGAGTACTGCCGGGAAAGTGTCCCCGTACTTGTCCTCCTCCTGTGTAACCTGTAACTTGCGTTTTTGAGGTTCTTGTAACCATTCCTGGATCCCTACTCAGCCAAAGAAATAGAGGGAGGAAGCCGATAGGCAAAACCGATACTTTGGACCTCGCTCGCAACGGAATCACCCGTGAGCGTGCAAGATCCTACTCGGACGCAGCCGGTGAGACAGACACACCCGTGAAGGCGTGGCCTAAGCTCGGTACTTCGGACAAGGTCGATGCTCACACAACAGTGAGTCACCAATGGCGACCAAGCCCTACTCGACTACGTACGATAGTAGCGCCAATACTTCGGAAATCCAGGCGATACACAAGGCAGCCACAAGTTGGGTTTTTGGCTCTAATCCTTACGAAGCGCTCACCTCACTTGGAAGGAGACCTTCCCATGCAACCTGAATACAAGTGAGGGTGTTACTCTCCCCAAGCAATGAATCCAATTACCGATTTTATTTTGGTCAAGGTTTTCTTAGCAGTCTCTTTTTTAAAATTTTTTGGTGTTATCGCTTCTTTTGAGTGAATTCAAACAAGCGCCTAACGATTTTTGTATTTTCTTTGTCCTACTTTGTTCCAAAAACAGAGGGAGAATAGAGTCGGAAAAGCCGTGCAAGTCGACACCAAGGTGGAAATCTCACCTTTGTGCCTAAATGATGCATGCAAAGTGAGAAGACTTACAGCGAATCCCAGCTCTCTCCATGTGGGATGCAAAGCAGAATTTATAAACCTAACTACATGGCGAAATGCAAAGCGGAAATCGTCCTAGGGTAGGCAACTGCTAGCGTGAAGAACCACAAGCTAACCACTAACCCTCAATCCTGGTGTCCGGTCTAGGCTCACCCCTCCTCTGCTCAACACATTTGAGTTAGGAGAAAGCGCTTGTGTGGGATGAGCTCGCGACGCGCGGATCGAAAGCTAATAGCCAACTATTTAATTAGTCTAAGTCCAAATACGAACTATAGGAGCATGCAAAGATAATTAGTGTGTTTGGACCTATTCTAATCGAATCAAGCAGGACCTACAACTAAGGGCTCAATCCACAAAAGAAATGAAAAGGAAAACAAATCCGGAAAATGACAAGCGGGAAAACGCGATAAAAACCGCGGTGAGCCCCCCGGGTGAACAAACACCCGGAAATTAGGCCCGGTAGTGTCTCAAGAGTCCAAGTGTCCGAGTACCTGTATTATTACAAATTATCAAGCACTCTCTCACAAAAATAAAATGCAAGCTAAACTAATCACTCTCTCACTCCTCCTGCTCTCTCCTGCCGGCTTGGCTAAAGAATAGCTGGCTCCGCTTCCCAAGGATGCTCCGGGTCACCTAAGTGATCCGCCTCGCTCCGCGGTCCCTTGCAAGAAGACAAGAGAAAAGTGGTCAGAACAGCTCGACAAGATATATCAAAAATGCAAGAGATAGAAAATAACGCAATAGTAGACAACAAACACAAATAGACAAAAGTGTAAACTACTCGTTGTTGCTCCCCGGCAACGACGCCATTTGATTTAGCCAAAAATAGGAGGTCTTAAGTTCAACACAAAGCGTGAACTCAGTCGGTGTGTTGACCACACTAAATCTGGACTAAAATCAACAATTAACCCACATTAAAGATCAATAATTAGAAATAAATGTGGAGTTAAAATTTATTTTTAACTCTGCACAAATGATGTAAAGGGCAAGTATGTAGAGAGTTCGAACACAGGGAGCAAACAGGGTAATTCAAATAAATGTGCACAAGTGAGTGAATGTGTCAAGGGTCTACGCTAAGCAAACAAGCAAGGATTTTTGTGGGTTTTTAATTTTTAATTTTTTTCTTTTTTTATTTAATTTTTAATTTTGTATTTTGGTTTTTATTTTTCTGATTTTTATAATTTTATATTTTTTATTTTTTAATTTCTTTTTCAATATTGGAAAATATATTCAAAGTAATAAAAGGCAAGATAAAGTATTTATAAAAATGTGCAAAAATAATCAAAAATTCAGAAATAAAATGTCTTTGATATTTTTATGATTTTTCACTATTTTTGTGATTTTCGGGGATTTTTCAAGGTGTTTTTGGTATTTTTAAATACTGAAATAAGGGCAAACAGTGAAATATATGCTGGCTGTGAGTAAAATGGGAATTAAAATTAGCAAACAGCAATCCAAATTTTTCACACTAATTTTCAAATAAAGAGAATGAAATCTAGAACAAACAGGAACTGAGTTTGTATTTTTCTGAGTTTTCTTTGATTTTATAGATTTTTTGAAGTTTTTATGTATTTTTGAATTTTTAAGGTTTTTCTTTTGAGATTTTTAGATTTTTGGACTGGCACTAACACGGGTTAAAATACACACTAGGGAATTTTTTTGGAATTTTTAGAGGTATTTTACTATTTTTTGGTATTTTCTAAGCTAGATAGTGAATAAAAGGCATGTTTTTTATTTTTAATAATTGTAAAAATTAAAGAAAATCAAAAACTAAAAATGTAGCGTGGAAGAACAAGTGCACAGGAGCTTAAACATATTTTTGTGGAATTTTTGGAGTTAAAATGATGGTCTAATTAATTAGAACGAACATACAATCATTAAACAAGCATGGCAGGGGTATACATGCAATTTCTCAAACATCCAGGGGGTACATGCAAAATTGCCACAAAGTTTTACACTAAAACTTGCATTTGCTGTACTAAAAACAAAATACAAAACCCGGAAGGGCTTTTGTACAAAATGTCCAGGCCAAGCACGTGCTACACACGCGCCTGGCAAGGATCTAATAGTAATATCCAAAAGTATCAGGGGCAAATATGCAAAATTTCCGCAAATAACTAGCGTGATAAAAGAGTTCCTGGGCTGATGACAAATAACAAAATGCCCGAGGGCTCTGATGCAAAATGGCCATGTACACGGGCACGTGCTGTGACGTGGCCAAGGACCTAAAAGAAAATAGGAAAAGATCGGGGGCCTTAATGTAAATTACACGGAAGTTTTAAAAGGCCAGTGAAAGTTTCTAAGTTACTTAAGAACTAAACAAAATGGCAGGGGTTAAAGAGCAAAATACCCCCGCTTTGGCGCTGACAAACGGTGGGATGGATCCCACTTGACCACGTGTCGAGTCCTAGAGCGCCGATGACGGTTCGCGGGAAGAGGGATGAGATTAGATCTCAGCCCTTGATCTGACGGTGCTGATGATCCGCCATCCAACGGCTGCTGCTGATGGGGAAGAACGGCCGGAAGATCGACGGCGCACGAGATGGCTGGAAGAACAGAAGATGAACTCGCCTAGGACGAGTTTGGATCAGGTGGCGCGGGCTCCTCCGTCCTCCTCCAGGCCGGTCGATGGGCTCTCCGTCTTCCTGCAGGTGTCCTCTGGCCGCCTGAAGCTTCAGAGGGTGGCGGTGGCCACCAGAGCTCGCAGGCGAAGGGGGAAGAGCTGGAGCTCCAAAACCACCTCCGGCGAGCTCACAAAAGGGCTCCAGATCCTCGATAAGTTCTGCTACCTGCACAAAAAAGGGGTGATATGATCGGGGGAAAATTGCCCCGATCACGTGGCGCAAAAGATGGTGGTGTGCGGAGGCGTTTGGCGCAAAGAGTGACGGTGGCCGGAGATGGTTCCGACCGACTGTCGATTTGGCGAATCGACACGCGATTGAGAGGAATAGATGAAGGAAATGAAGTGCTGAATGCAAGGAACAAAATGAAGAAGAAAACGAAAGGAATAACACGGCCTCGAGCCCAGAAAGGGTGAGGGAAGGGGTCCCTCGACGGGGGAAACCACTGGAGGTATGGGGAACACCCTAGCCACTGATCGGCCGCCTGAAGTGGTCGATCCTGGAGCTGTCACCACCAGGAGACGATGGAGGTACCTAGGGGTGCGAAAGGGCCAACGTTGGGGTTCAAAGTTCGAATCAAAGTCAAGGGGTCCCTTATGAATGGTTGACGCGGTTGTCCAAAGAACGAGGTGCACAGCTCGATTCAGAGCTCCACAGCACAAGGAGATGCACTGGCGTGCAAGATGGATAGTAGGGGAAGATCTTCGCAGAAGGAATCGACCTCATTAGATGAAAGACATCGCCTCGAAAAATCCGCAAAAGCGGGGGGAAAACGAGACGCGCAGAGCTACAGGGGGGGAGGTCAGACTGTTGACCTTGGTCAACAGTTCTGACCTCCTGGTTGGTCTACGTGGACCAACCAGGAAAAACCCTAAAAAATGTTTTATTTATTAATTTAAAAATAATAAATGGCATCATTAATTTATGATTATAAAATAAAAAATATTCGTTATTTTATGTAGTATTTTATTATGATTTTTAATTTATTTTATGAGGTACATTTTTACAAGTTTACTTTTTAGCCCTATATACGTATATTACCTATGTATTTTAGTATTTTATTTTTATTTTGTGTATTTTATTTTTATTATTTTCATTTCTTATTTTCTAAAATTATAAAATACTTTTGTATACACAAATACATTTTTATTTTATTTTTCTGATTTATTATGTATATTTAATAAAATATAAGAGTGTTCTGTATAGGTATACATATAGGTATAATACCTGTATAATCTATCTAAGTTTATTTTTATTTTTTCTTTGCATTTTTATTCTGATTTTAATGTACATAATTATTATAAATATTAATTACAAAGTTATAAAAATATAAAATTATAAAAATAATGAATAAATAATAAATCGAATATTTTAATCTGTACCATGTACAATGTGGGTCCAAAACTCAACTTTCAAACCGTAGCTCCGCCAAATGCGAAACCACCGCCATTAAGTAGATTATTTTATTCTATATACAATTAAAGGTGAGTTTGCTACATTTGGAGTTGTCAGTTGTGAGATACGGGTCTGGGAAGTTGGGATTCTGGATTCTTATTTAGACCATAACTTTTTATCTGTACATTATTTTTCTGTGAAATCAATTTTGTATTTTTCTTTATTGAATTATCTACAACTTTAATGTACAAAGTTTCTTTATTTGATGCACAAAAAGTGGAACCAAAAATAGGTCCCAAAATAAATAAAGAATGAATAGAATGTATATGTAATTTATCTGAACTTCTGACCTTATCTCCCCTTACTTTATTCTTTGTCGACCGAGTCATCAAGATGCCTAGGTCTCGGGGTTTCAGGTCATAAAATATTTACAATATTTTATTCTTTTTCTTTTCTTTTGTTTATTCTATAATTTTGGCTTTAATTACAGTATTTTATACACTAATTAGATGCACATGCATGAATGCTAAGATGCTCTATTTAATGCTATTTACAGGCGTTTGTTAGGGTTTTTGGTGCCAAAATGATAGAATAAAGATGATGAAATGTGGATTCATCAAGTACCCATCCAAAAAGCATAAGAACTCCTTGCCAGCTAGTCTTTCCAAAACCTGATCAATGAATGGAAAGGGAAAATGGTCCTTCTTCGTTGTTACATTAAGATGACGGTAGTCAACACATACGCGTCAGGATGTCAGTACATGAGTAGATATCTCCTCTCCTCTATCATTTGTAACCACAGTAATCCCAGACTTCTTTGGAACTACGTGCAGGGGGCTCACCCATTTTGAATCGAAGATGGGATAAATGAACCATGCGTCACACCATTTCTTGATTTCTTTCATGATGGCGTCCCTCAGATTTGGGTTGAATCTCCTTTGAAATTCGTGGTACGTCTTGGCATCTTCTTCCAGATAAATGTGGTGTAAACACAACGCAGGATTTATCCCGCAGAGATCTGAGACATGCCAACGGAGTGCCTTGAGATTTTTTTCTAGAACCTCGAGAAGTTGAGATTCTTGTTCCGGGGTTAGCATGTTGTTGATGATGATCGAGTACATTTGGTTCATGCCCACAAGGAAAGCATACTTCAGGCCTGCTGGAAGTGGCTTGAGTTATGGTTCTGATCTGGCCAACTTATCAGTCACTTCTGAAATAGTGTTGGTGGGCGGATGTGCTACCTGAACTTTTGCAGAGTTGCTAGCCTCAGTGCTTTGTTGAGATTTTGACAATGTGCCGAACGGATCCCTGATGGGCTCATTGTGTTCAGGCTGGAGTGAATAATTTGAGTCAAAAAGATGCATCATCAAGTTGGACTCTATCTCCCAAATTCATCAGAGCATGTGTCGACTGTGCTTTCCAGGTCCTCCTCGAGGGAGAGGATTTCCTGTGTCAGAGGATCGTTCAAAGAGAGCTGTGTATCTCTGATTTCTGCAATGATGTCACAGTCTGTAGCTGCAAGTCCCTTATCAGCTACGACTTTGGGCTCACCGATCATGTCAGTGGTGATTCTGTTGTTGCTCGAGTTGAAGGTGATCTTGCCAGACCCATAATCAACCCCGACTTTTGAAGTGCACTGGACAGCCTAGGATGATAGGAGTCTGGAGTAAGGATGCGGGTAAGTCCATATAAAGGACCACAAAATCAACTGGGAACTACATCTCCCGCACCTTCACCACAACGTCTTCCAAAAGACCTTTAAGTCGCTTGATAGATCGATCCGCAAACTAAAGGATTAGTCATGTCAGTTTGAGAGGACCTAGCCCAAATTCTTGAAATAATGACGTGGGAAGAAGGTTGATGGAAGAACCGCTGTCAAGCAGAGTGCGCTCGAAGACTTGATCGAAAATCTCGCAACTGATTAGTGGAGCTCCTTTGTCCTGCTTCTTTTGTGGGAGGTTGTTGATGGCTGCAACTATGGCCATGGTGAGAATGTGCTTCTCAACATGTCGGTGTTTGTTGGTTCATGTTGGGTGACGCTTGCTTATACATGCCTCTTTCAAACCTTTCTTCACAGCTGGCATGTACTACATGGCCTTCATTAAAGGAATCTCAACAACCAAGTTCTTAATAATATCCACAACTCCAGGATCATATAATGCACTTTTTCTTTTTGTATATTTTTGGAATTTTCTATTGCATCAGGAAAAGGAATATGTACAGTGTTGAAATCAGAAATAGAGTTCTTATTTACAACAAAATTCTTGTCCACAATATGTTGTACATCCGGGTCACAAAATGGGGTACAATCTGGAAGCTGAGATTCTATTGTAGGTAGACAAGCAAAAAGTGGGGCCCCCGCTACGTCGACTGGCGTAGAATCGATCGTTGTTGGCGGCTCCTCCATGGCTAGCACGGATTTGCTTTGGCAACGATCTTCTTTTTGTTCTTTTTCTTTTTCTGATTTTTTTGTTCTTTTTGGTGATGGAGATGGTGGTGAGTGGCAGATGGAATGACTCCTCCTTCTTCTTC
Organism: Ottelia alismoides; assembly: GCA_037367405.1. NCBI lineage: Eukaryota > Viridiplantae > Streptophyta > Magnoliopsida > Alismatales > Hydrocharitaceae > Ottelia > Ottelia alismoides. The sequence continues at coordinate 461,844 of JAZKJV010000660.1, forward strand.
CTCACCCACCCCTATAGCTGGCACGTTTGACGTAGAAGATGATGATTCACCTGAAGCCTTTATTCTTCCCCTTGTTGGTGGCAGGTGGAGGCAAGGCCCTACCGCTCCTGAGAGTGACAGCATTAGATGAAGCAATAGTACAATGACGACCCGCAAAATCGGCCCCTTAATAATGCTGAATTAGCACTTGGAAGTGTCGGTGCAGTCGGGCCGATTTCGGGTCGTCAAAGCGATCACCTCATTTAGAGATATGCGATCATAAACCAAAATGAGGTGATACTTGATTTATTTTACTTGGCAAGAAACCAAGGTCGAACTCAGGGACACGAGCCTTTCTCGTATTAATCGGATTTAAGTGTGTTTAACTAAGCGTAGAGTTAAAGGCATATAGGTCAAAGCAATGCAAAGACACTACAACAATGCAATAACAAGAAAGTAAACATGCATTTTTTTATAAATTTTTATCATGCAAACAAATGCCATGAAATACAATGAAAATACAACACAGATATGCCCTAGATCAAGATGATGAGCCAACAAATGAGCATCAATCTCAGGTTTAAGAAGGTATACTTGATTTCAAAGTTGAATAAGGCATATTAGACACAAAGCCAACAAAATAATACATAAAACTTCATGTGTCCAAAATTAGAAATTAACGATGCCATTAAGAAGAACATCAAGCAAGCTTCAAAATGCCACTGAAATCAACTGAAACGGAATTACGGTGCTCAAGATACGCATAAAAGAAAGCAAGGGCATAACTGAAAGAAAACATGAAAAGATAACTACAAACAGGTCCTTGGGAAGGATTAAAATGCAATAACAATAAGTTGCGGGGCCTTCCCTGTAAATAAACCATACGCGCGGGGGCATATTTGCAATTATTGAAACCCGCGAGGGTTTCAATGCAAATGACCCAAGGTGCGCAGGTGCTGCACGTGCTATCAGGACCTGCTTGCTAAATTGGAGACTTCGGAGGTCCTCTGCGCAATTTACCCAGCATGGCACGTGCTAAGCACGTGCCATCCAGGTTCGGAAGAAGGCTCGGGCAAGGTAGAGGTTCGGACTGCTTCGGCTTAGCTTCGGGCGTTGGCTCGGAAGTCACGAAGCGCTGTTGAGGCTCGGAGCAGGCTCGGAAGATGCGAGCCTCCAGGCTTGGGCTCAGATAAGGCTTGGGACATCCAAGCCTGGAGCTCGGGCGTAGAGGTTCGGTGAAGACACGTGGCTGAATAGGAGCCATCAGATCAACATGATCCGATGGTTTGGATAAGCCCCGCTGTAGGCAACGTGGCCGCACCCTCAGCCGTTGGATGAACGCCTGGAGGAATCATCCAACGGCGCCTGTTCGTCCTCCTTCATCTATTGCTGGCGGCGGGACTCGAGCTCCGGCAAAGGAGCGTCAGCTCCACCGCTCCATCTTGGCTACGTCGGACCTCCCCGAAGCTCCAGGAACGATCGTCGAGGAAGCCAGGAGCTCGAGGAAGTCGTGGGTCCTTCTGAATCGATCCATCGGAGCTCGCGTGACGAAGACGGGGCTGATGAAATTAGCTCCGATGGTCTTCCGGCCATTAATGGCATTCACCTGAAAGTTAGCTCAAAATCCTTCTATTCGTGCAGGTGATTTAGGTTACATGCGTGTGGGTGTAATGGGGTTCCAAATCGAGCGACTGGAAAGGGGAACCGGAGCTCCTCCGCCGGAGAGGGCGGAGGAGGTGGGTCGGAGATGACCAGAGGTGGAGAAGGGTGGAGGACTGATCGGAATAAAGCGCGTGAAAGGGAGAGTGTTTGCGAAGCTCAAGGGATGGTCAATGGAGCACGGGGGTGCATGTAAGGAGCTAATAAAATAAATCAAATTAAAGAAAAAATGCAAAGGGAGATCGGAGGGGTACTTACCTGATCGGAGGTGAAGCGGAGGCCTAGGCTGGGAATTTTGACGATTCCCGGGGTCGTCGCACGTCGAGGGCGGCCGTTCCTCGGAGCTCGAGCGGGGCTGAGCCACCGCGACGCCGCCCGGAGGTCGGCGGGTCTCACCGAGGGGAATAGGTCGTCGTCGCTCGATCCATCCGCCTCCCCCTGTCACAGGGAGGCGGAGGAGGGCTGGGCCTACCCCTGCATAAAGATGGACGGGTTGCAATGTCGGGAGGAGCGGAGTATTTGAAGGGAGAAGTGGCGGAGCCGATGAGTGGCGTCGTGGTTTGCGAGGGGGATGTGGGACGACTGGGGGCGATTCAAGGGTAGTGGAGGTAGTGGCGAAGACGCTGGATGATCAGGGCAAGTCGTGGGGCGGTTGGCGAGATGAGAGGTGGCCGGAGGTGGTCAAAATAATGGGAAGGGGGCGAGGTTTGTGCGAGTGGAAATCGTGGGAGAGAGGAAGAGGCCGGAGGTTGACGAAGATGCGGGGGCCGTTGGATCTGGAGATCCAACGGTGGAGGGCTAAGCGCGAGATGACGGTCCTGATGGGAGATCGGGCGATGCGAACGGAGGGCGTCGGTTGTGCCACGTGGCGTATCGAGAGCGAGGCGCCATCGGGCGATTTGGATGAGATGTGAGGGTTGATCGAGCGGCTGAAAATGGATAGCAGGTTGAACGGCTCAGATCAAGTTCGGGATGAAGTGATCAAAGGGCGGTAGCACAGCCACGTGTTGTGCCAAGGAAGCGGCGCGAACGGATGGCAGTGATGGGACCAAGGGGTCGATCGGATGGATGAGATTGGCCCAGGAGATAACGGTCAAGATGGAGGATCTGAATTGCGATCAGAGGGCAATGGTGATGACACGTGGCACGCTCTGGTGAGAGCGCTCACGTGCGGTTTAGATTAGGTGCGGGTCTGATCGAAGGGCTGAAGGCTAGCGGCTGGCGTGGAGAGATGGGGGCCGTTGGATCTCAGGGAAAGATCCGACGGCCCAGATCGTAGGCGGGTATGCCAAGGTGAGCGGACCACGTGGCTCACCCAGATTGGGCCACGTGGCCCAATCAGATTATTGCAGAAGTATTTTTGATTTTTGGAGGCCAAAATGGCCGAATTTGAGAAAACTCAAAACATGAAAGTTGTAGATCTTGACGAGATCTACAAGTTTCATGTTGACCAAAACTGGAAAAGAAATCAAACAAGGACCCGAAATATTTTTGAGGGTATTTTTAAGTCTAAAAATACCACGAATTTTGTTTTGTCGTTTTTTTGTGATTTTTAATTTATTAAGGACTCTGTTAATTATTAGACAATAACAGGGATTTATTGACAAACTTCTAAGCAAGGGGGTTAATTATGGGAAATAAAGATGATGAAACTGAGGTTCATCATACAACCATCTGACTCTACAGGCATAGACTAGACATCACATTCTACCTGTTCCTTTCTCTTGAAGCTGTTGGGGTTGGCTTCGACCTGCGCCGGAATGGTCGTTTTGGTGGTGGTAAGGTCGTCAAGCTTCTTCGTCATGTATGCAAGGCCTTTTATGAGCTGGGCCAAGCAGTCAAGGGTTGGGTTCATCGGATTGACCTCGGTATGTTCAGCGTGCGGACCACGCTGCTGCTAATTGTTGGGAAGTTGAGTCTGCGACTGCTGGTGGTGCTGAGGAGGTGGAGGAAGCTGATACTTATGGTAAGAGGGGGGAGGATACAGCTGATACTGCTGAGGTGGTGCAGCCATATACTGGTGATATGGCTGAGGCTGATGATACTGCAACTGCTGGTACTGTTGATGCTGCCTCCATTGGTTGTTGAATTACAGAGGCTGGTGATACTGAGGCAGTCCAAAACGACCACCCTGTGGTTGGTGATATTGCTTGTTGGCTTGTTGTTGGCCCTGGGGGTGTCCAGTAGGACGGGCCAGCTATGCATCATTGATCCATACAACATTGACTTCTTGGATCAAGGGTAGTAGCGGAAAGGCTACATCGGATGATGGAAGGAAGTCTGGCTGGTAGACAACCATCTGCTGCTGCGGCTGGCCCTGATCGGGCTCCTGCACATAGTATACATGTTGGACTTTTGGAGGCTGCTGGCTCGGCTGAGGTTGATATAGAAGTGATGGATTGTCCTTCTTCTCAGTTGGAGCTTCTGTGGATGGTGTTGCCGACTGAACTGATGGTGCCCACCAGCAGCTCCAACTGCTTGGTGATCTGGTCCAGTTCGTCGAGATGTTACATCCTCTTTTCGATCACAACAAGTTTCTCAAGGTCCTATGATCACTTCTCAATGATATCAACTTTTGAGAGATGGCCCCCGATGATGCTAATATTAGAGCTCTCATCTCTCTCCACCTCACAGGATGATGCCATATGAACTTGCTTCTGGAGGATCTGGGGTTGCTTTTGGTATGTCTTAGATGAAGAGAGGGTGGCCTCTCCTTTGGCCATTTCCTCAAAAATCTGCAAAACTACGTCTTCATCCTTGTTGAAATGTGATCCCACATAGACTACATCAACGAACCTTTGGCTTTCTATGTTCAGCCCCCCTAAGAAATGTTGGACCAAGCTGGTCCTCAGAATTTCATGATGGGGGCATTTCTCATGTAGATCAGTGAACCTCTCCCATGCTTCATGAATAGTCTCATTGGCTCCCTAAGAGAAATTGATGATTGGCTCGCATCTGATTGAATCGACCGAGAGGATAAAATTTATGCAGGAAAGCGGACTTCAGTTCCACCCATGTCATCACAACCTTTCCTAGATGGCTAACCTAGTAGAGGGCTTTGTCCTGTAGACTGAAGGGAAACATCATCATCTTCACTACGTCCAAAGGAACATTGGGGTAGTACGTAGTACGATAGATGCATGAAAATTGCTGCAGATGAATGTAAGGCTCTTCATTGGTATTCTCGTGGAAAGAAGGAAGAAGAGCAAGGAACTGAGGCTTTATCTCAAAGTGAGCGTGCACCAGTGGAATGGCGATCCACTCGGTCATTTGACTGTCTCAAGGGTTGTATGTCTCTTTCAGCGTGGGTTTCGTCCTTCCTTGTTCAGGCTCTTCCTCATTGGATTATCACAGGGTCCACCACCTCCTCCTCCTCCTGGTATGTCTCCTCCTCCTGCTTGCCTATTCATAACATCGATTCAGCATGTCCTGAAACACAGTATGTGCTAGGGTTTGCTCTATCAGTTGCTACTAGATGTCTTTGATAGATGCCAATAACTGTCCTTGCTCAGGCTAGGGAGGTTGCTAACCCTTTCCCTTTTCGTGAGGAGCCATCTCAGGGTTTGAGTCTGAAGAGATGACTTCTGGATTGGGATCCAGGACTTGGTTTGACTTCTATCTGCAAGATGAGAGAAAAGCAATCAGACCACTTGCAATTGATCCCAGCGGCCAAGATGAATATGGAATTAAGGTCAATCCCAGGGTGTTGTGAATGAAAAAGGATATGGACTGCAATCGATTTTTATCCACAACAGTGAAGGTGGGACAAGAGTGATCCCGATTTATTAGGTGGTCAAGAGGAAGGGTAGAAGACGAGGAGTTTGAAGATCGACCCACAAGGTCCGGATCGGGTTCTCAGGAATCGTCTCGAATTATTGACGAGATTGAGTCCATGGAATCGATGTAGGTGTCGGAGGGGTCCCGACTAAACCATCCATGGATCGACATCACGAAGCAAGAGGAAGAAAGATACAGGGGTCAATGAAGAATAAATTGGAGTGTAAGACAGTATAAAGGCTCAAAACTGAGCGTGGGTCAAAGGGAGAAACATATGACAAAATTTGCACAAGTGCACGCGACTTGATTTTGAACCTTAATCTAGATCCATACAAACAAAATACAAAATTGGATTCACCAACTCACGTCATGTGAAGCCACAAAGGTTCGGCTACTTATTATCTTTTCAGTTTTAAAGTTGTTATTTCAGGCATATCTTATAACAAGTCCTTAGCATGCTAACCCTATAGGAGAGAGAGTACTACCAGAAAAGTATCATGTACTTGTCCTCCTCCTTTGTAACTTGTAGTCTGTACTTTTTGAGGTCCTTGTAATCCTTCCTGTATCCCTACTTATCCAAAGAAATAGAGAGAGGAAGCCGATAGGAGAAACCGCTACTTCGGTTCTTGCTTGCAATGGAATCACCTGTGAGCGTGCAAGAACCTACCCGGATGCAAACCGATGAGATAGACACCCCCATGAAGGCATGTCCTATGCTCTGTACTTCAGACCATGTCGATGTTCCACACAGGGTGGGAACACCATCGTTAACAAGATCCTACTTGGTCATGTATAATATAAGCACAATTACTTCGGAAATCTAGGCAATACACAAGGAAGTTACAGACTGGGTTTTGGGCTCTAATCCTTAGCGGGTCGTGCCTCACTCATGGGAGGGGTTTTGGTCCCCTTCGAAGGTACTTGAAAACAATGAGGGCTTTATGAACCCAAGACAATGATAGTGCATTATGAATTTTAATTAAGGTTAAAGTTTATTTAGCAGTCCAATTGTTTTATTTTTTCGGACTTTCACTTTTTTGAGTCTGTTTTCATACAAGCGCCTAACATTTTTGTAGATTCTCATTTAAGTCCTAGGTGCTCAAAATCAGAGGGAGATGACGAAAAAGTTGTGCAAGTCGATTAAATGATGGAAGACTCATCATTGAATCTAATGATGCATGCTGAGTTAGAGGACTTACAGTGCTTCCCAGCTCTCTCCATGTAGTATGCAAAATGGAATTTTTAAATCTATTCTACATGGCGGTGTGTAGTCGACAAAATCGCCCTAAACAGTAGATGTAATTAATTGTGAAGAACTAGTTGTTATATATTTAGAAATGAGATCAAGGTCCAGTCTCTGATGCCGATCGGCGCCCGCCACAATGGGTCCTTCACGCATTGTATACAAATCTCTCGACATGCGGTCTCAAGTCTAAATTACTAACATTATTAATTTGACTAGATCCATACGTAAGAGACTATAGGAACACACATTCTTATTAAGGTTTGGACCTAGTTACTGGGTCAAGCAACCTAAGTCTAGGGGCTCCATGAACACAAAACAAATAAAAATAAGGTGGAAAGCTCAAAATAGCGAAAATAAAAATAATAGAAAGCGAGAAAATGCGAAAAACTGCGATGAGACCCCTAAATGAACAAACACCCAGGCACTGGACCTCGTTGTGGAGAGTAGAGTCCAAGTTAATTATTACATGCCAAGATTGTCTCTCTCTCACCAAATATTACATAAATGAAATTTAAATTGACTCGAAGCTAATTTCATCTCCTTGCTTCCTTGGTACCCTCTCCAGCTGGTCATAAAGAGAAGACCAACCTCCTCCAAGCTTGGCTGCATCGATTTCCTAGAAAGCCGTCCTCGCATGGCGGGCCCTAGCAACAAAGTCACAAAGAGATGTCATTAGTGCCAATAAATAATTATATCAACGGTTCAATAAATATTTACAACAATAATCAAAGAATTAATTGAATAAAAATCAATGAATATTTTTCAGCAAAGAATCAATAAATCAAATAAATGACTATACAAAATGACTGATAAAATTAGGCTACGCTCATTGCTCCCCGACAATGGTGCCATCTGATAAACATGGGAAGAGATAAAGGGTCGCACTGTCTCAAAAGGCGAGGTCGCGGTCGATGAGTTGACCACTCTAAAACCCCTGATTAGTCAGCTATTAACCCATAATATACATAAATCAATGAATAATAAAATGTGGAATTCATATTTATTTTTCTCTACCATAAAATGCAAAGCAAGCAAGCATGTAGAGGTCGAATCACAAAGAGCAAAATGGTTGCTTGAGGTTATTTGTGTATAACCAAGTCATTCATAATGTATGTACATAGATCTTTTTGTGGGTTTTAAATTTTATATACGTTTTTATTCTCTTTTTGTGTTTTATTTTTAATTTTCTATTTTTATATTTTCTTTTTATATTTTTTTTATATTTTATATTACTTTTTCTTTTATACAAACAATATAGCATGTATAAGGCTTTATATATGCAATATATAATAATATATTTATAAATACTAGTAAATATAGATAAAATACATAAAACAAATATTTTGGGGTTTTCATATTTTTCTATTTTTTTCTTATTTTTCTGGATTTTTGCTAATTTTTATATAGTTTTAAAGTCAAAAATATCCTCAATAAGGGATAAATAAAATACCCGAAATTAATTTGGATATTAAAAATATGAAATATGACCCAAAATTGTTCAAAACAATTTTAATATGTAGATATTTATATAAAGAAAATTATAAAATAAAAAAATATATTTTTAGATTTCTAAAGGATTTTTTAACTTTTTTATAAAATATTTTGGTGTTTTTTGATTTTTATGCCTTTTGTAGTCTATTTTTAGTAATTTTTGATCTATTAGAAAAAATATGGTAAAATATACTATATATAACTTTTGGAATTTTTAAACACATTTTTATATTTTTCTAGTATTTTCCAATTTAGACAGGGAATAAATAGTGCTCATTTGATTTTTGGTAAAATGATTAAAATGCCCAAAGTGATAAACAAACACATGACATGAAAGTACAAGGCATGAGGCATTTAACCCTATTTTTGTGTATTTTTAGGAGCACCATAACTGTGTTTAATAAATAAATAAAATACACAAAAATACAAGTCCTAACAGGGGCATTTTCGTCAATAAAATAAAGGCTAGGGGCCAAGATGCAAATTTTCCAACATAAAATAACATTTATTTAATGTTTCAGAACTATTTTACAATATACAAAATGCTAGGGGCTTCCATGCAATTTTGCCACCTCACGTGGGACGGCACATGAGGTGATGTGGGTAGGACCCATATGCAAATATAATAAAAAACTAGGCCCTTTTGCAAAATTCCCAATTTTATGTACACTTTACTTTTTATTCATAGGAGTAAATAACAAACACAAAAACATATGTGAGGTTAAATATGCAAATTACCCCGATATGGACGCGATCGGACGACAGAGCCATCCACTTATCCATGTGGTGCCTTCTCATGCGACGATACCCCTTCGCGAATACATGGCGGATATCAGATCGCACGAACGCGATCGATGCATGTAGCATAGGATGATCCTACGGCTGAGGATGAATCTGGAGCGGCTAGTAGATCGAACGACTAATGGAGGGCCTAGACGAACAAGGCTAGAACTCGCCGCTGGCGAGCTTCTAATCGCTCACTACAGTGCCTCCGGACACCTGGAAGGCTCGGGCTAGGGGCAAAATGGAGCATGGGTTCCTCCTCTTCCAATGGCATCGCTAGGAGGTTCACTATAGCTCGAACGATGGTGGGCGAGCTCAGTAAAGTTTGGAGCTCCAAGAATCTCGTTTCCTGTAAAATTTGACCATGTATGGGGTCTTTTGGCCTCTAGCTCCTGTAATAAAACTTGAGAAAACATATAGGAGCTCGGGGGCTCTTATTGGTGGTGAAATGGTGCGGAATGGGTTGGTCGGAGCTCCTCCGGCGAGCGGTGGAGGTGGAGGAGATGATCTCTAGATCAGGTGTCGACCTAGGTGAACGAAGGTGTGCAGGGCATAGGGAAACAACTAGGAAAGGATATGAAGGTGAGAGCGGAGTGGGAGAGCAGATGATCACGCGCGGAGGAGCTCGTCGGAGCTCGACTCCAGCGAACTACGTGGATGATCGCTTACACTAATGTAACTAGCTAGAATCTAAACTAAAAATGGGAAATGAAAGCTAAGACTAAATGTGATTAAAAGGAATGCTAAAACAACTCTTATACCTGGGAATCGCCCGGGGAGCAGGTCACCGGCGTGGGCGGCCGTCGGCGCACCTCCGTCCTCCTGGAGCTGGTTCCAACTGCTGGGAAGCTCCTCCTGTCACGAGGAAGCTCCGTACACGAAGAAACAGGATTCCTAAACTTGGATCAATGGCCAAATTTGAGGAGGAGATGGAGGTCTTTTATTTATAGAACATAGAGACACCCTTATTTGACCGGCTAAAATCAAGGATTTGGGCGTCTATACAAGGGATTAAAGGGCTTGGTGTCTATGTACAATGATCGATGATCATTTCATATGAAAGAAATGAAAGCGATAGATAGACAAGACACCTTGGAAAAAGGCGGGAAATCACGGTATTAGACAGGCGCATCACGTCTGGATGCAAGGGAGGGAGTTGACTGGAAGTCAACTTTTGACGTGACCCTATTGGTCCACGTCAGCCCGGATGGAGACAAAACAGGCTTATTAAATCAAAATAATTATTTTAAAATAGTAAATGATTTTATTATTTTTTGTGTAAAAAATAAAAAATGATTATTATTTTATTTAATATTTTATTGTGATTTTTATTTATTTTTGGCTTTATTTATTAGTATTTTGTTTTGAAATGTTTATTTATATGTATATTTGCATATATTTTGTACCTTTTTATTTTTATTTTATATAGTTTATTTTATAATTTTATTCTTTTATTTTATATAAAAATAACATATTTTTATGATATAAATATATTTTTATTGTATTTTTATGATATTATTTGTACACTTAAATAAATAGGTATGTTCATTTTATAGGGATATTTATAGGTATTTTATCTATGTTTTACATACCTTATTTTATTTTAATATATTTATTGAGATTTATTTTGTTTTGTATTTTTAATATAATATAAACATTATTTACAATATTATAAAAATAAATGAATAAAGAATAAAAGAATATGTTTCCCTTTTATTTATAGTCAGGTATATTATAGGTGTTTTATCTACATTTTCATATAGACTTATTTTATTTTACATTTTCTTTTTGGTTTATTTTGATTTCAATGTGTATATAAGTTATAATAATAATTACAAAATTATAAAAATATGAATTTGTAAAAATAATAACTAATGAATAAATTGAATATTTTAATCGGGTAAAAATGTACAATGAGGGTCCAAGACGTAACTTTCACACCGTAACTCCAAAAAATATGAGACCACCTCCATTAAATAGCTTGGGAAAAAATATATACAATTAGAGGCGATTTTGTATGTTTTGAGTTTTTATTTGCAAGACATGGGTCTGTGAAGTTGGGATTTTGCCTTTTTATTTTGTGTTTAAAATGAACACTGTGTATTATGTTTGCACAAACTCAATTTTGTATTTTTTTTACATTATTATCTACAACTTTTATGTACAAAGTTTTTTTATTTTATGGATAAATAATAAAGAATAACATAGGTGTCAAAAATGAATAAATAATGAAATGAAAGAATTAGGTTTTTATCCTATTCGTGGCCCTTATCTCCCCCTACATTATTCCTTGTCGACCAACTCAATTCTTGACTTGGTCTCGGGGTTTAGAGTCGTAAAATATCTTTGATATTTTATTCCTTTTCTTTTCTTCTCTTTATTATATGATTTTGGCATTAAAAACCATGTTTCATATATAATTACTACAATAAATAATGAATGTTTATATGCACTAATTAATGTTGTTTACATGCATTAGGTAGGGTTTTTAAGGCCAAAATAATAGAATAAAGGTAATGAAATGGAGATTCATCACACCCCCCCATACTTAGGATGAAGCATATCCAAAGTATAGCACAAATTAATGGGGTGAGTGCAACATGGAAGAAAGAATCAAAAGAATGAAAATGAAAACAATAAAAGAAGAAAAGAAGAAAATCAATGAAAGATGTTTTGAGGAGCATTGTCCGGCTCCACTGAAGCTATTGAAGCGTTGAATTCATCATCAAAAATCACTTGTACAGAGTCGACAACGGTCAGGAATGTATCATGCTCTAAGTATGCCTTCAACAACTGACTGTTGACAATGGAAGGTTGTGCGTCAACTGACAATTATGATATCAAAACACTTTCGTTGCCACACAAAGTCATGAATCTGTAGGGCCTTGTCTATTTTCTCTTTATTTTCCTTTGAAATATCTTCAACTTCATGTCAAGCAACCATACTTTCTGTCCAAGTTCGAAGGTCTTTCTTCTTATGTGCTTGTCATGCCAATGTTTGACCTTCTCTTTATACATCAGGATGTTGTCGTATGTGTAATCTTTGAATTCCAGGAGTCTGTTCAGATCCAATTTTCTCTGTTGACCACCTTTCTATGAGTCAAGGTTGCAAATAGTCACTGCCTAAAGTGACTTGTGAATTAATCCCACGAGCATGTGGCATGACTTTCCATATACAAGATGGTAGGGCGACATACCCAAGGGAGACTTGTAGGGCATTCTATATGCCCAGAGAACTGAGTCCAGGAGTTGTGACTAGTTCTTTCTGTCCAGCCTCGCTAGTTACTGCAAAATTGTCTTGATTTCTCGGTTGGACAAATCTGCCAAGCCATTTGATTGAGTTTGATAAGGAGATGCGAGTCGGTGATTGATGCCGCACTCCTTCGTTAATTTCTTTACCTCCTTATCGATAAAGTGGTTGCCTCCATATGACATCAGAATTTTAAGAATCCCGAACTGCGAAATGATGTTATCTTTCAAGAATTTACAGACCATTTTGTTGTCTGCGGCTCGAGCTAGAATGGCTTACGCCTGTCGACTAACATAATCTATGACAAGTAGGATGTATTCAAAGTCTTGATTGTTAGGAAACAAACCCATGAAATGGATGCCACATGCATCGGACACATCAAATAGCTGAATAAATTTGAGGGATACGATCGTCATTTGTTATGATTTGTTATGATGGACTTCGTTTCGATTTGTTATGATTTTTGAAAGAAAGAGAAGTAAGGAGGTTTAAGATGTCATTAACTTTTAATGATTGTCATTAAGACTAATTAAATACGATTCAAAAAACTAATGATGGATTGAGGATCGTTAATGATTATTAGCGAACACTAATCAATGGTATTAAGCGTAAGCTGCGAAGGATGAATCACGATTAGTAAAAGCTAATCACGATTAGCGATAATTAAGCGTCATTGGTGAATCTAGAGTCTTCTGGATAGTTCTAACTTAAGCCCTAAATTTCGGATAAGTTTTGGCCAAAACCATGGGCCGCTAATTGCGGTTAAGGTCTAAACCATGGTTTTCTAACCATGGTTAGCGGTTTTCTGGAGCCTATAAATAGCCCCCCTACCCATTCATTCTCTATGATTTCCACCACCACCACCACCCCCAGGTCTAGGGTTGAGAGGTCGGGAGGAGGAGCGGGAGGCGAGGAAGGATCGCTAGCGAAGCGCTATCGGGAGAACGAGGAGGAGGAAGTTGTGATCCTCTCCTAGTTGGTTTTGTAAGTATGCTCGAACTTGATCTAGGGTTTTCAATTCATCTTCTTCTAGCTTTGTTTTCGATTCATCCTTCTTTCCGATTCGTTTTTGTTATGGTTTGAGGAGAAATATGTGTAATACCCTACTTAGGTGCGAGTGGCTATGCACATCAGTGAACCCTGTGATTCGTCACAATTTCACTCACCTAAGACACGTGGTGTATACCGATTCTCCATTGCTTATCTAATTCTTTCTTTTCTGCTTTTATAGTCATTTTGATGGAGAAATCTGTGTAATAACCTACTTAGGTGCGGACAGCTATGCACGTCAGTGAACCCTGTGATTTGTCACACCTTCACTCACCTAAGATGCGTGGTGTCTACCGATTCTTCGTCTCTTGTAGTTTGATTATATTCTTTCATATTCGTTGTTGTTTCCCTCTTGGTGATTTTATAGAGGAAATTCTTTCCATTTTTTAAATATGTCCCGATATAAGGGGAAACTATTCTAAAATTTTCCTAGAAATATCACCCTGTTTAAGGGGAAGCTCTGCTGAAATTTTAATAGAAAAAAATGTTCTTCACGTTCTTCGTGTTCTTCGTGTATTCTTCGCATTCTTCAGTTCTTTATTTGTTCTTCATGTTCTTCGCATGTTCCTAGTGTTTTTAATACGAAAATGAAATTCGATCGTTTCAGGAGCTATAAGTCATCCTTTTTGAAAAAGAATCACGATAAAGCATTGCATACGCGTTGAGAGAGTTTAATTAGGTAACGAAATCATTCCTTTTTGCAGTTGGATTTTCATATGGGATCGTTGAGATTCTTGATTTCATGGTCTTCGCTATGAAGAACCCTAATTTGGCTATTTTTGAGAAATATGAAAAGTTGCTTTATGATTTCAACTAAAATAAGGTCTAAGCATCAAATTGATGCAGTGGCTTGGAAAGTAAAGGTTTGAAAGTTAAAATGAGCATAAATATGAGCATATATATATATATTAATATGTGTGTGTATGTGTGAGGCTATACTCAATGTTGATGATTATGCAAATCGAAGAATTAACGAAACAATTACATCATGGGAATTGATGTATATTAAGTTGCATCCTGAAAAGGATCGTGTGTTACGTTAAGAAATGTCTGGGAGTAGAAATACATGTCAGGCATGCAATCTATAGGTTTGTTTGAAGGAACCCGTATTGGTGTGCCTCTATCTAGGTGGTACACAGTTTCCTTATTTTGATAAGTGCATACGAAATGAATGATTTGCAACACGTGGTACCAGGTGCCAATATATTTGGGTGTGCCATGTGGAGGCATGGGTAGTTTGATAGCGGTTGGGTTACGATAATATGTTTTTAAAATCGTTGGTTTATGTGATTAAAGGTAGCCTGAGGTTTTAAGCTATCGAATCCTCGAGGACGGTGTGCTTCTTGCTTGCCAGGATGAGGGTTTGAGACCCGGAATAATAAAAGAAAATGAAATTGTCAGGGTAGTATTGGAAGATTGGTTGAGGCGACGTGCGACTACATAAGCTCACCAGATCAACGCAGTCTCTAATCCTGAAGTGTCCACAGCTTCAGAGTCCATATAGTGGTGATGTAATTCCATGGATTAATCTCTGACGTGGAATAGAAAGGAATATGAATTAAACTAATGAGAATGAATGAATCTTTTTATGATAATAAGTTTTGAAAATTACACATCTGTTTGATTTTCTCTTCTTCGTTGCTTAGCACTCGCTAATTGTTATCCTATTATTTATGGAAAATCCAACAGGTGTCGGTGAGCCAGCACAAGGACTTTAATAATCCAGCCAAATAACATAGTCATCTAGCCAGCCACAGTAGATTTACTCTGTAAGGTAGTTAGTAATCATTTTATGTGTTTCCTTCCAGTTGATGTACATGTAAATGATTATAGTGGGACAATGTATCATGTGAACTTTATTTTGTGAATGGAAAAGTGTTGAAATACTTCCTTCTGAGTATTTTAATTACAGTCTAATTCTGAATGTTAGTTGTGATTACTGAATAAATTATTGATGTATAAGCAAATCCAGATTTGGGAGGATCCGATGGCCCGGAATTGGGGTCGTGACACATGCCACTCTTGAGATGAATGGGATATGGTACGCTCAGATTCAACCTTAATCACACTTTACTCCTCAGAGCGTACACCAACAACATCAGCAGTACAACCATCCGCAACATGGACATCCATATTTCCATCACCGCCAGCATTACACGCCGCAGCAGTCTCACCAGCATGCATATCATATACCACATTCTTTTTAGTACCCTGCTTTGCATTCACTGTCACATCATTACCAGCAGCAGCAGTCTTTGTACACACCACAAAGATCTCATCAACCGTACACTCCACAGCAGCATACTCATATGCAAGAGAGAATAGACAATCAGGGTCACCACACTGAGTATGAGATATCTTCACAGGACCTGACACTGAATCAGATCATGGATATATTGAGCACGCTCCAAACCGCACATAAGACTGAGATGGAGCAGGTGATGAATCTCCATTTCATCACCTTTATTCTATCATTTTGGCCTTAAAAACCCTAGCAAATGCATGTAAATAGCATCAGTTTGTGCATAATAGCATTCATTATTTATTATATTATTTGTATATAAAATAAGGTTTTTAATGCCAAAATTATAGAATAAAGAGAAGAAAAGAAAAGGGAATAAAATAATGAAAATATTTTATGACCCTAAACCTCGAGACCAAGTCAAGAATTGATTTGGTCAACAAGGAATAAAGTAGGGGGAGATAAGGGACAAAATACAATAAAAATGGTATTTATTCATTCTTTTATTTATTTTCGACACCTATTTTATTCTTTATCATTTATTCATCAAATAAAGAAACTTTGTACATAAAAGTTGCAGATAATAATGTAAATAAAAATATAAAATTGAGTTTGTATGAAAATAATACACATTGTGCATTTTATACGCAAAATAAAAAGCCAAAAACTAGACTTCACAGATCCATAACTTTTCAATAAAAACTCAAAACATAGAAAATCACCTCTAATTGTATATAACTTTTCACAAGATATTTAATGATGGTGATTTTATATTTTTTGGAGCTACTGTGTAGAAGTTGGGTTTTTGACCCCCATTGACATTATACCGATTAAAAATTAATTTTATTCATTCTTTATTATTTTTACAAATTCATATTTTTTATAATTTTGTAAATATTATTTATAACACATGTACATATTAAAAATAGAATAAAATCAAAAAGAAAATAAAAATAAAATAAGTTTATGTAATTACATAGACATAATACCTATGTTATTATATGTATATAAATAAAAGGGGAATTTCATTCTTTTATTCCTTTATTCTTTATATTTTATAATATTGTAAATACTATTCATATTCTATTAAAAATACAAAATTAAAATAAAAATCATCAAAATATATTAAAATAAAAAGATATATATATATAATACATAGGTAAAATACCTATAAATATACTTATATAATTCACATACTTCTTTATTTAAGTGTACAAATTACATCATAAAAATAAAATAAAAATATATTTATACTCACAAAAATAAGTTATAAATATATAAAATAAAAGAATAAAATAATAAAATAAAATATACAAAAGAAAAATAAAAATACACAAAATATAGATGTATACTTATAAATACACCATTGAAAATTAATTGCTAATAAATAAAGCCAAAAAATAAATAAAAATCATAATAAAATACTACATAAAATAATAAACATTTTTTATTTTATACATAAAAATTAATAAAACAATTTATTATTTATAAATAATTATTTTCGAATAAATACATTGTTTTGTCCTATAGTGCATCTAGGTGGCCCAATGGCAGGCTGTGGACTGTTGACCTCTGGTCAACTGTCCCGTCCACAGACTTGGCCTGTCAGAACCATCTTTTCCCGTGATTTCTTGCAATTTTTCCAGCTGAACCATCACTCAATCGGCTTTAATCACTTCATAAGATTCCTTCATCATGCCTCCAGGATCCACGCCGAGCCTTCAGATCCTCTATGCATAATTTGATTTCTTTCATTTCCGCCGGTCAAATAAGGGCATCTCAATGTTTATAAATAACTCTGCCTTCCTTCTCCATCTTTTTGGCCATCTTTAAGCCCTAGAGTTCCACCATTTCAGCTTAGTGTGCATCCAGGTGACAGATGAAGGTCCCTTGAGATGGATGGGAGCTCGCGGAGGAGGAGGTGCGCCCAAGACCATCGTCGCCAGCGACCTCTGCTCCTTGGCTATCTGGTAAGGTAAGAGCTGTGTTTTTTATTTCTTTAGGTATCTTTTAATTCACACTTTTCATTTATGCCATTAGTTTAGTGGTTAGGGTAGCTAATTATCGTTAAAAAACCCCTTCGTAGTTCGCCGGAGCTCCGTTCCAGCGAACATATCCATCGTGTTTCCTTTGTCTTCCAACCACCACTTTGCCCCCATTTCCTTACCCATCACGTTCTCCACCTCCCATCTACCTTTGACCAACTAGAACCTTCTTGGTTCTGCGAATCGAGGTCTCTCTCCGTCGCTTCGCCGGAGACCTCGTTGCCCACCTCATCCTTCGTGCTCACAGCTTCATTTTTGGTCGAGGAGCAACCCCTCGAGCCCCTCGTTCTTTATATGCAGGGCACGCGCCCCATGGAGTCCTCCTGGGATCGAATCACATCCTCCTGCAGGTACCTGGAGGTCCCTTCTTCACCGAACTCGCCAGGCTTCTCTAAGAGGTTCTGGAGCCTCTTTAGACCCCCAACAGCTGCAGACGTCCAAGCCGGTCGTATAGAGTTGATGATCGAAGAAGAGTGCCGGTGGAGGGAGGAATCGATGAACGAAGTTTGGGGAAGACGAGTTCTTCGTAAGGAGTAGCTACCCTTAGATCTAGGGATGAGCCTCAGATCTGATCTCAACTGTTGGATGAAGCTACACCACCATCGTCGGATTGCTTGGCGTGATCTAATCCAGGCGCCCAGCGATGAAGCGTCATCGCGCCACTAGGTGCCGCCACATGTTTTAGTGAAGAAATCCAGACCGTCCGCCCACGCGCAAATTAGGGTAAATTACAAATCTTCCCCATTACTTTTTGTATTTATTATTTGATATTGTAAACAAAATATTACGTGTAATAAAAATTAGGAATTTTGTAAATGGACCCTTGTACTTTATTGTAATTGGCAATTTGGTCCTTCCCAAACTCACGTGCAGTCCCACGTGAGGGTTATAATTTTGTATAGAGGCCTCTGGCATTTTTTTATATTGTAAAATAGTCTAGAAAAATTAAATAATTGTTTTATTATGTTGGGTAAATTACATACGAGCCCCTGAAGTTTATTTTATTTACAGTTATGCCCCTTCCAGGACTTGTATTTTTGTGACTTTGATCTATTTATTAAAAATAGCTAACTTGCTCCTAAAAATCCAGAAAAATAGGATTAGGTGCACCATGCATTGTACTTACACGCCACATGTTTACTTTACATTTTTTGCATTTAATCTATTTATTAAAATTAAAAAGGAGCCTAAATAATCCCTGTCTAATTTATAAAATACCAAAAAATTTTAAAAACATTTTGAAAAATTTCAAAAAATTTTATTTATGGTATATTTTGATATTTATTGAGTCCAAAAAACAAAAACCCCTAAAAAAGAAAAAGAAAATTTAAAAAATAGAAATCTCCAAAATCCAAAAAAAATAAAAATTCTATAAAAATGCTAAAAATATGTTTTTCTATTTTATAATTATCTATATATTATTATTTATGTATTAAAATTAATTTGGCTAATTTTGGGACTTATTTATTATTTTTAAAACCCAAATTAATTTCGGATTATGTATTAATCCCTTATTTGGGATATTTTTGACATTAAAGTAGGTAAAAATTAGCATAAATTTCTGGAAAAATACAAAAAATTAGAAAAAATATTAAAACCCCAAAACAATTTATTTTATGAATTTTGTTTATATTTAATAGCATTTATAAATATATTTATATATATATATATTGTGTAAATAAATCCTTATATAAGCTATGATGTTCTTATAAAAGAAAAAGGAAATACAAAAAATATAAAAAAATAAAAAGAAAAATTTAAAATCAGAAAATTAAAAAATCAAATAAAAATTATAAAATCAACAATAAAATAAAAAAAATATAAAATTAAAAACCCACAAAAACAATAACATGGACAAGAGATAAATGATGAAAATTGTGTGCATTCATTTTACCTCCTCCTCCTCCTATTTGCTCCCAGTGTTCAACCTCTACACATGCTTACACCTATACACATTTGCATGTAAAGTTATAATAAATTTTAACTCCTCATTTTTGATATTCATTGCTTGATTTATTATTGTGGGTTATATGTTTGTTAATCAGGATTTATTGAGCGGTCAACGCATCGACTATTGATCTGCCTTGTGGATTAATACAACCCTCGATTCGTACTGGTTATAAGCAAGTTAACCATCATCTGGATGAGTTAACTGCACCCAAGACCACTCTTCCAGCACAGCCTCATATGAACCCGAACAACAAGAGGAGGCACCCAGATCAGGTAGACACCACTACAGGTACGATCTCTTTTCCTGAATTTTTATCTAACTTCATTCGTCTCAGGAGCGGTAGATCACCACTAGCACCTGACTGAGATGAGAGGACACATGATGAGGAGCGAGAGTCGATCCATGATACACGTCTTGATGTTGAGGAGGAGGACCACCATAATGATGAGGATCAACGTTATGTCCATCCTGATGACAAAATAAAGGGGAGCGATGTCGCGACAGTTGACATGGACATAGGCGAATCAGACAACGATACCACGCCAGACCATGCAGACACTCCTGAAGCAGATGTTTCTTCTCCCATTCTGGAGAGTTTTGTGCATACTTTCGAGACTCTCGATGTAAATGCTGATTCCGATTTGAATAAAAAGGATTTTGTTGTACTTGAATTTGTTCCTTTTCCTGATGCTTTGTATGGAAAAGGAAAGAAAAAAATCCAAAAATAATGTTTTCACTCCAGGGACTGAGCGGTTATTAAAAGATCACATTTTTCTGAAGATTCTACTACATGATTCCTTGGATCACTTCCTTGCGTCTCAAGCAACAACTGAAGAATAGATGTACCACGCGTAGGAAGAAGAAATCATTTTTAGTACAGAGAAGCATATTTTGACCAAGGCCACATCCAGCGCTATTCAGAATAGATTACCTAAGAAGAAGATTCAGGAGCACATTATGTCAGGTGTGAAATTTCACATGCCGCATTCGACCGCGCTCTATTAGATAACAGTTCCTCCATCAATCTATTACCATCATGTTTACTCGACAAGCTCAAGTTAGGTCCTCCTTACAAATCTTGCGTGATCCTTCAAAGAGACCTAGGGACATTTTGAGGAACGTTATCGTGACCCTGCAGGGCCTGCAATTCCCAGTGGACTTTACTGTCCTGGACATGGATTTCCCTACACAGTTGCACCTTACTTCGATCATTCTTGGGAGGCCTTTCTTGGAGTCCGAGAAGTCCCTCTTCGATTATGATACAGGGAAGGTATCTTTTCGCACCAAGGGCGAGAAGGTACATATAGAGACGGCAAGAGAATCATACACATCCAGTGCTGCTGCTACAGCCAGTTCCAATGCCTTGAGTTCTTTAGCCACCTGTGATTGCATGGATGAGGTTTGCCTTGACGACCTTGAGAGTTAGTAGAGACCTCGGATATCCTAGCAGAGGTTGGGTCCGAGACTACAGTTGGCAGTTCTTCTAACAGTACACTTTATTTCAGCATGGATGGTGATGACCACATGGAGCAGTCACCAGATGATTTGATCGCAGACATTTCAGATTCAGATAGTTTACACGATTCCTCCACCTCAGATGATTTAGAATGAGTTCCATTTAGTAGAGTTATTTTCTTCGAGTCATTCCGAGGATGAGCACAGTAATGAGTCGGATGATGTTTTATACATCTTCTGTAGTCCTACTCTGGAGCATATTAAGATGGTGGATAACCATATTATAGACACGTTTACCACTAGCACAGATCCCGTTACACGTACAGATGAGGTTACAACAGAGCCAGATCCTACCTTGCCAAAACTGAAGACTTTTCCACCAAACATAAAATATGCTTTCCTCGCGGGTCCATATCGATAGTTTCCGGTCATTATCAGCACATATTTAACTGACAAGCAAGAATCTCGTCTGATGGATATTCTTGAAATAAACTACAAGGCTATTGGGTGGACTATATCCTATCTTCGTGGGATAAAGCATACTTTGTGTTCTCACCATATCTATCTTGATCATGACAGCATACCTTCTAGAGAGTTTCAGCGTAGGCTGAATCCTATTCTACGAGATGTTATCAAGTAAGATATTATGAAATGATGCGACACATGGTTTATTTATCCCATCTTCAACTCTAAATGGGTTAGCCCACTACATATTGTCCTGGAGAAGCCGTGAATTCATATGGTTAAGAATGAGAGTGGAGAGGAGATTCCAAATAGAGTAACCATGTCATGGCGGGTGTGCGTTGATTACAAGAAATTGAACGCCGCGACGAAGGACCACTTTCCTTTACCTTTTATATATCAAGTCATAGAGAGGTTGGCAAGGAAGGAGCACTTATGTTTCCTTGATGGTTACTTCAGATACAATCATGTTACTATTACTCTTGAAGATCAGGAGAAGACCACTTTCACATGTCCCTTCGGTACGTATGATTTTAGATGGATGCCCTTTGGATTGTGCAATGCCCCCGCTACATTCCAGAGGTGCGTGCTTGCCATCTTTGCAGACATGGTTGGTGATTTTCTTGAGGTCTTTATGGATGATTTTTTAGTCTATGGTGAGTCCTTTGACGATTGTTTAGCACACCTAGACCAAGTTCTTTAGAAATGTTGTGAGATAGATCTCGTTTTGGTCTTGGGAAAAGAGCCATTTTATGGTTACAAAAGGGATCGTATTGGGGATTGTCATCTCCAAGCAAGGCATTGAGGTTGACTCTGCCAAGGTGGATGTCATCAAGCGCATCGAACCACCATCCAACATAAAGCAGTTACGATCTTTTCTTGGGCATGTTGGCTTTTACAAATGGTTCATCCAGGATTTCTCTAAGATTGCCCGACCGTTAACTGAATTATTAGGCAAATACATCGTGTTCTTGTTAGATGATAAATGTCTTAATGCCTTCCTCACATTGAAAGAAATAATTATCAGTGCTCCTATCCTACAACCACCTGATTGGTCTCTTACCTTTGAGATCATGATGGATGCTTCAGATTTTGTGGTCGGTGTTGTCTTAGGATAGAGGAGGAACGGACTTCCAATTGCTATCCACTATGCCACTTGTACGTTAGATGATGTTAAGTGCAATTATACATACAGAGAAATAGATGTTGATAGTTGTATTTAAGTTGGATAAATTAAGATCATATCTTCTTGGCTCAAAGATTACAGTTTTTACAGATTACTCAGCTATCGGATTTTTGATGGAGAAGAAGGATGTCAAGGCACGCCTTCTTAGATGGATTCTCTTACTTCAGGAGTTTGATTTGTACATTAGATATAAACTTGGATTAAAGAATGTGGTAGCTGATCACCTCTCCTAATTACCGATAGAGCAACCTTCAGATGAGTACACGTCAGAGATTGCAGAGAGATTTCCAGACGAGAGTATTTTTGCAGTTACAAAGCTTCCATGGTATGCAGATATAGTAAACTTTCTGCTTACACAGAAAAGTCCACAGGATTGGCCAAAGGACCGAGTCAACAGACTAGTTTCTGAGGCACAATACTGCCATTGGGAGGATCCAATTCTTTTTCGTGAGGGACCAGATTGTGTTTACAGGCGATGTATTCCTCAGGAAGAATACAATAGTGTCCTCACTCTGTGTCATTCCCTAGAGGCAGGAGGACATCATTCAGGGAAGAGGACAATGCAGAAAGTACTTCAGAGTGGATTTTGGTGGTCGACTCTTACTAGAGATGCGTGTACATTCGTAAAGAGTTGCTCGGATTGTTAGAGAGCAGTAGGGACAGTCGGTGCTAGAGATGTGATGCCTATGCGACCTATTAGTATTTGTGAGTTCTTTGACGCACGGGGCATAGATTTTATGAGACCGTTTCCTTCCAACAATGGCTTTTAGTACATTCTTCTCGCTATGGATTATGTTAGTAGATGGGTGGGGGCTATACCCACACGAGTCACTGACAGCAGGACAGTGTGCAGGTCCCTAAGGGAACATATTATTTCACGGTTCGATTTTCCACGCATTCTTATTTCAAATGGGGGTAGCCATTTCGTTAATAAGGAGGTGAAAAAGCTAGTGAAGAATTATGGCATTGATTGTAGAGTAGCTTCTCCTTACCACCCATGGACGAACGGTATGGCTGAAGTTTCAAATTGAGATGTGAAATCCATTCTTCAAAAATTAGTACGACTGGATAGGAAGAACTGGTCACAGCTTCTAGACCAGGTTCTTTGGGTATATCGTACTGCATATAAGACTCATTTAGGTACTTCACCCTTCAGACTGGTTTATGGGAAGCCATGCCATTTTCCCGTAGAGATCATGCACAAACCTAAAAGGGCTATCCGAGAAATTTCACTTGATATGCAGAAATGTAGGAGCCAAAGAGGAAGATTGATCTGAATGAGCTAGTAGAGATTCAAAATCAGGCATATGAAAACACCCTCATTTATAAGGACAAAGTGAAGAGATGGCATGATAGACATATTCGGCACAAGATCTTTGTTCCTGGGTAGAAAGTATGATTATTCAATGAACGATTGCGAATTTTTCCCGGTAAATTAAAGGGCAAGTGGGAAGGACCGTATATAGTTAGAATGGTGCATGATAATAACATTGTTATATCAGATGTGTCACCTGGTGCAGAGCCATTTGTGGTAAACAGGAAGATGCTGAAGCACTTCGTGGAGACTACTGATCATCTGGCCCGTGTTGAAGTGATCTACTATGTACATGATGCATGACTACTCTTCTACTTCATTTCATCATGCACAAAGACATGTGAGCCTTTCGGTTTTTCTGGAGTAAACCACCTGTATATTCTTCGTATTCCACAATCGTCCCCATTTTTTTGCTCATCTTATATGCTTAGGATACCAGATCCTAAGTATAAGGGGGGCTGATTGCCTGTCGATTTTCGCATTTCGATTTTGTTTATTTTACTTTTCTTTTGTTTTCCTTTTTTTACACTAATCACTGGTCCCTAACTTTTGGACACAGCCTTTTCTATATTTAGGATGCCTTATCCTAAGCACAGGGGGACCGAGTGATTTCGTTTTTCTTTCTCCTTTTTGTTCCTTCGTTTGTATACTCCTTTTCCCCAGTCACCTCATTTTTGTCTTCCAGTATACTTACGATGACCTGATCGTAAGTATAGGGGGTCAGCTGACTTTTACTCTTTTATTCTTTTTCACCCACCTTTACTTAGCATGAGTTATGTCCTCATTTCTCTCTTTTGACGCTATGAAGACATAGCATAAGCTAAGTATAGGGGGTGCGTATATATTATATATATACTTGTGTCCATAACTCGTATTTTTATGTATTTTCTATATCTATAAAATCCCTAAAAAGTGGATGATTGTTGATTCAAAATCCATATATTTATTTATTTATTATTTATAAAATTCTGGTAAATAAGAAAAATATGTTTAAAATCTTTATTCTTAATATATTTTAAAATATGTATTTAAAATATGTATAATACTTATTTAAAATCCTATCTATTAAAATATATGTAAAATTCAAGTAATCATTGTAAAATCTTTTGTATATTAATTTTGTAAAATACATTAGTTATTTAATCCAAATAAAATATGGGTAATTTATCTTGTAAAATTCTTGTACACAGACTTATGTATAAAAAATTACAAAATCCATAAAAATGCAAAGTCTGAAATACATAAAAATCATAAAATCCTTAAAATCCATAAAAATAAGTAAAATTCAGAAAATATACTTCACAAAAACATGGTCGCATTTATATTAGCATTTTTCAGAATAAGTTCGGTTTCTAAAACTAAAGATTGGAAATAGTCTAAAGGATGGAGCTTGATTATTACCTTTAACTCTCATTATAAGGAGCCTAGTTAGGAACTGAAATTTGGACTCTTCAGGTCTTTGACTTAAATCTTTGGGTTCCATGAGACCATGTTTGAAAAGTCAACTTAAATGTTCCTAAGTAGAGCACTTGGTGTCATACGTTCAACTCTTCATCAGTGAACCAATTTTGGATAGATGCATTTTGCACTTAGCTCGACTTGCATGGGGTTGCGAAGGGCATTTCATTTTAGTGGTGCATTTCCATCCTTGTCTAGTGACGTTGATGTCTAAAGACGGGAGGGATTAGGGTTGAAATAATGCTTTGGATGAGGGAAGGATTAGCTGTCACAATTTTTTCCAAGACCTCAACAAATGGACGAAATGAAAAGATGATATATCCATCGAGGCACAAAAAGATTGATGCAGTGCAAGCAACATTACAAAGCCAAAGAAGAAGCCACCAAATACAGATATGACCACAATGGTCAAGGCTTCCACCAAAAAGCATGCACATCTTGGTGGAGACTTATCTACACTGGATGGGCTTCACAAGGAGATGCGCCTACACTGGTCGCACTCCAATTCTCATTCTTCTACTTTCTCCTTATATTCGATTTGGACACAACACGACCTGACCTTAGAAGGGAATACCCCCTTCCTCGAGGAAAGAGTAGCTGGATGAGGAACCAATGGGAGTGTATTATTGGGATGGGTGGTTTCTTCACTTCTTTAAGCGGGAAGAGATAAAAAATTCACAAACAGTACAGATTGACTTCAAGGTTGATAGAGTTAATGATATGAATAAGTGGATCTGAGCTGGTTGTTGAGGTGAAACTAAATAAGAATTTGTGGAACTTGAGGACTGTAGGGATTAAAATCCTAATCCAAGTTAAGGCTCTGACAAAATGCTTATTTTAGGACCGATCGAGCTCTGTCCTTTGTCTATTCTCATGAATTGATTTAGGAAAACAAATTCCTTCAAACTTTCTTTCTTATTCTCTTATTTTTCAAATAAGTGTTTGCTAAGGGACTAGCAAAGTTTAAGTATAGGAGGTTGATGAATCCATGATTCATTAACATTCTGTCTATATTTTATCTTAAAACCCTTGACAAATACATATAAATATTCATTAATTTCCATCTTTTAACTAAACCATACTCATGATTAAAAATGCACTTTTTAGCATCCAAATCATGTAAATAAATAAA
Source organism: Ottelia alismoides (assembly GCA_037367405.1). Classification (NCBI taxonomy): domain Eukaryota; kingdom Viridiplantae; phylum Streptophyta; class Magnoliopsida; order Alismatales; family Hydrocharitaceae; genus Ottelia; species Ottelia alismoides. The sequence continues at coordinate 488,325 of JAZKJV010000660.1, forward strand.
AGAATAAAAAAATAAAGAAAACAAAAACGATGCAGATTGTAGATATGTAAATATGTACAATATGACTTATAAAATAAATACAATTGAAAAATATATTTATAACCTAACCCCAAACACAAAGTTAGCATGGATTGATCGACAAACAAATAAGTAGGAGGAGATAAGAAAAGAAAATATAGAAAAATATAATTAATTTCTCACTCTACACACTCTTCATTATTTATCAAATAAATATTAAATCTTCATTGATTTTTAATTAATTCTTATGAAAATATTTTTCACCAAACTCTTTTCCTAATTATTTCTAAAAATGTATAGAAAAATATAAAAATAAGTTAAAAATTATATCTTGTATATATACCAAGAAATCCAACTTGTAAATTGTCAAAATCTCAACTTCCGAAAATCATGACTTCCTCACACGATCTCCAATTTCACTCTACTCACTTTCAAAGTTTATAAAATAATATTCTATAATTAATGAATATGATTTCTCTAAATTCGGAGTCCGTTTGCAAAAGGTCAGTTTTGGGACCTAATCACAACTCGGTTTCTGTGCTATTTATTTTATCTAGAGCACATTATTTATAGTTGTAATAATTTTATAATTTTAATTATTTTCTAAATCTTGTAATTTAACTATGATTTATTTCATATATTTCTGACATTATTTACTATTTTAAATAAATCAAAAACTCTAATTTATAGGTAAAATTGAACTACATAACTTATATCCATATTTATTAATATATTTAAATAAATTTATTAAAATCCATAAAAATTCACAAATAATTTATTTATAATATTATTAATTAATAATATATAAAATGGTATATTATTTATTAATTTATTGAATTAAAAATCACTTACCTATTTATCAAGTGTTATTTATATTTATTTATTAATATAATATTTATATTTAATAAATTATTAACAAAAGGGGTAGCTTCTATGAAAAGATGAACAAATCTCACATTGATGATTGAACTCAACATTGCTAATGTGGATTCATCATCGCGAATTGGTACTGCAAAGAATGTTGATCCCTCATACAACCACTTACACGTTAATGTAAGTATATACTGGTCGAGCGGGAGATCAGTGACTTCAGATACTTGAGCCAGTAAATCAATGTATATTAATTGGCATGGTAATATAATCATACGTTTCTTGCCCCCAATATATTTTATGTGATCATCAGAGACATCAATCGATCCACCCCAATATAACAAGACATGAGCGATGTTGGATGCTATCTCTATGAATCAAATACATGATTTTATTAGTTTATTTGAAATAAGGGAATAACAATCATTTATATTTCACTCAGATGCCATCTCTACTATTTGATTATTTAAATGATAAAAAAAAATTTTTTAATAAGACATGCACGAGTCTTATCACTCGGATGCCATCTCTACATGCAAGGATGCTTTGCATAATTGAAAGATATGTATGTACATGCAATCCGATAAAATCGCCCTAAATGAGAAATTGCTATTAGCGTGAAGTACAATATATTAGTTAATCATAGATGGAATCCAAAAGTCCGGTCTTAGGGAACTCATCGGTGTTCACTACAATGAGTCCTGCAAGCATTGTATAGAGACCCTCTCAGCACTCGATTCCAAATCTAAATGAGAGTAATTATAACGTGACTAAGTCCATACACATCTATAGGTGGATTCAATGATAATAAGGTGTTTAGCCTTAATCTATTTATTAAAATTGATTTCTAAATTCTATTTAAATTTATTTTTTCCAACTTTTGTAGAGTAGATCTTCCTAAAAAAATTATAACACAAATGATTGTAAAGTAATATATAAAAGATTTAATTTGAATGTGTATTTAAATGAATTAATTTTCTTTAAATATATCTAATTTTGCACATCTAATTAATGATTACAGTTACAAAAAAATAATACAAGTAAATTTACCTGAAAGACGTGTGTCTTCAAATATAAATGTTATCCGAAAAGAAAAGAATACAACAATATCCGTAATATTATATCACCTTCGCTGATAAAAACCTGCAAAAAACATGAAAAATGGTCTACAAAAAAAGATCATATTCTTACTCGAATAAGAATAGCAGCTTGAGAGAGACGAAATTGCGCTTCAGAATACAAATTGAGAGAAATGAGAGAAGAGGAGCAAGGGAGGAAGAAGTAGAAGGAGAGAGGGGATAGATGTGTGAAAATGAGGAGAATGGGGGAGGTTTTTATATGATATTTGAGAGAGGGGATCGTTGGCAATTTTCCAACGGCTCTCTGAGGTGCCGATTTGGAGGAGGCGCCCCAAATCGACACATGAGGTGCCGATTGATACACATTTTTTAAATAAAAGTTAATCATACCTATTTAATTAATTTCGATTTTTTAATTTTAAAAAAACCCGTTCTTATCATCCATTGCGGCATGTAATAAATGTTGTTGAGCTACTTGTGAACATGTAGAGTTATAATTGTATTATATATGAGAGATTATCTAATGTGGGTTTGAGTGCTAAGTGCATCTAATATGGGTTTGAATGTCTGCCTATATTATTGTGATTATATGAGAATATTGAACTCAAATTTGATACGTAAGATATAACATTAAAATATGATTCAAATCTATATTATCTTAAGATTATTCCAATCTAGATTAAATTGTTTTTTTCTCAAAAGATATGATCACCCCAACAGGATTGATTTCCTCCGTTAATTTTCAATTTCAAATGTCATATTGGATGTATTGGATGATGATAAATTAATGATTTATTATCATATCTTTATTTATTATCCCTCTAACTTAAACAATAAAATAAATGAAGCATTAATTAACATCTTACCATATGTATATAATTAACCCTAATTAATGTATATTAATAAACCTATCAATGTGACCTTTTTATTTGCTTTATTAATCATTAAAAATACCAAAAAATATGTTAATATTTTATATATTTATTTTGATATTATATATAAATAAAAAATATAAAATCATAAAATAAATTAAAAGAAGTGCTTTTAATTCATTAGAAATACTTACAAAAATATCTATGTATATCTAACCTATTTTGACTTTTTGTTCTGCAGGAACTTGTAGATCTCATCGAGATCTACAACTTTCATATTGAATGCTTTTTCTAATTCAACCTCTAACTACTTTATATTATTTTTCTCTTATTTTACTTCATTTCTAATTTTTCCATTGGGCCACGTGGTGCCCCTAGGTTGCCTGTGTGGCCCGCCTCTTCTTCTCCACTCGCATCACCCCTCAATCATTCAATCACTCATCTAGATTTAATCTGAGCCACCCACTTCTGCTCACGCCCCCATTGTTTGATCACTAGATATAGTCTCAGTCGTTGCTTCATGTCGCTCTCTTAACCGTTGGATCACGAGATTCGACGGCTCCTAGCCCTTTTTCTTCCTCCGTAACGTCTCCTCCCCCACGTCGCCCCTCGCCGCACCTCTTCCTTCTCCCAATTCTCTCATTCACTCCACGCATATGTTTCCCTCGTTGACCATCCATCATCGTTGACCTAATCTCCCTCTATCTCGTTGTTGAGCGAGAAATTTTCTTGCGAGTCTGAAAGAATGATCCTCACTAGAAGAGTAGCGAGGATAAAAGTGCCGCTGAGGCAACCCGCAAGAAAATCTCATGTTCAGACAACAACTAACCCACAAATATAAATCAAGCAATGAAAAGCAAAAATATAGAGTTAAAATTATTATAACTATACAATAAATGTGTATAGTGTGTAAGCTTGTGTAGAGATAGAAATCAAGGAGAAAATAGTAGATTGGGAAATAATGCTCAAAATTTGCCCATTTCACTTGTCTTTTTATACTATTTTTGTGTGGATTTTTTTGTGTTTTTTATGGAATTGTTTTATATTTTTTAATTGGGTTAAATGGGACTGCCCCCTGGAGGGAGCTAACTTGGCTCCCCCTGCCCCATTTCACCTTATTTTTTTATTTTTTATTTGAAAATTTCTTCCATGGAATTTCATCATTATATCCCTACATTATGTCATTAAAATTTCGTGCGAAACAGAGACTCCTACAGCCTCCATCCAGACAGTCTTTTTTAACGGTAATAGAATTGCTAAAAACGACCCCGTCTGGATGGAGGTCGTAGGAGTCTCTATTTCGCATGAATTTTAATGACATAATATAGGGATATATTGATGAAAATCCGTGGAAGAAATTTTCAAAAAAGATAAAAAAACCGGACGAAATGATGCGGGGGGAGCCAAGTTAGCTCCCCCCATGGGGGTAGCTCCATTTTACCCCTTTTAATTACTTTTTAATTTTTTATTTTTATTTTCTTTTTACCTTTTTATATTTTTAATTTCTTTTTTTCTTTTTAAATATATTATATAAGAGTATATAAGGCTATATATATATAATATAATATAATTATAAATGCTAATAAAAATAAACAAATTCGGGAAATAAAATGTTTTTGGGTTTTATGTAATTTTCTATTGTTTTTCTTATTTTTCTGAATTTTTGCATAGTTTTATATGTTTTTAAAATAAAAAATATCCCAAAACAGGGACTAAATAAATAAGCATGATCGAGTTGAAGATTAAAAATAGCAAATAAGGTCCAAAATTCTTCAAATCACTTTTAATAGATAGATAATAATATAAAGAAAATTCAGAATCCAAAGTAAATATTTTTGGTGTTTTAGGGAATTTTATAACTTTTTTACTAGATTTTTGAGTTTTTTAATTTGTATGCTTTTTCTATTTCTATTTTTAGGGTTTTTTTGTCTAAAGACACAATCTACTAAAATAAACGAAATATACTTTTTCGGACCTTTTCAAAAATGTTTTATATTTTTTGGTAATTTTTAATTCAAACAAGGATAAAAATGCGCTCATTTGATTTTTAATAAATAGTTAAAATGTTTAAATGCCAATTAATGTAGCGTGGAAGTACATGCTAGTAGGAACCCAACCCTATTTTTGCATAAATTTTGGAGCATGGATGCTATTTTTAATAAATAAAATTCAAGCACCAAAAATACATGTACTAGCGAGGGCATTTTGGTAATTAAAATTAAAGTTAGGGGTACATGTGCAAATTTCCCAGAAATATACAACTATTGTTTAAATTTAATAGATTATTTTATAATTTTCAAAATCACTAGGTCATACATGCAATTCACCTAACTCACATGGGATGATACGTGAGCTGAGCTGGAATGGACCAAAATGCAATATGAAATAAATACATGGGCCTCTATGCAAAATTTTCAAATTTATTAACGCTACAAAAATTATTTACATGACTAATAAATAAAATTCGAGGGGAAGATATGCAATTTACTCCCATTATGCACATAGATGGACAGTTCAGAGATTTTTACTTGCCACGTGTCCTCTCCACGCCCGATGATGGTTCGACCGTGGACGCCTGGGTTTGATCTTCTATGAAGATCTGACGGTCGTTGGCTATTGCATCTGACGGCGTTGGTGTAATCTGGAGCGTGGGATTCATCTGACGGTGCTGGCCATGTCTCCAAGAACAGAGAACGACGCGAGCGTGTTCTTCCTTGTTCCATCGATTCCTCGAACTCTGAAGCTGCTCTTGCGATGCTCTGGTTCTCTCCATGTTACCATTGTCGATTCGCATCTGATGGTGCTACTCAAAGGGTCCAAAACCCAACGAGGACTCCTGGTGAGTCGCTGAAGTCCAGGGTACCTAGAGGAACCAACCTGGAGTTGACTTGTCCCTAATAGGGACCCGTTCAGCCTGAGACGTACACAAAGAAGAACACGAGTCAAGGGCAAATTGCCTCGACAGTATTAGGTGTGAAATGTGGGGCTACATGGTGGCAGACAGTGGTGCTCAGGCGAAGGGTGGTGGAAGAGCATCGATCTCCAAATCAAGGCATGATCTTGGTGGTTCGAAATTCGTAAAGGATGGAGAAATGAAAGTGGAAAGAAGTGAGGTGACAATGGTGGTCGGAAATAGGGTGGTAAGGTGAGGAATAGATGCCAGAGCACTAGAGCTCCGGTGAGTTATAAGTAACTAATTACATGCTACAACAGACAAATAAAATGTGAAATGAAATCTAGGATTAACTCTAACCTAAGGAAGGTAAACGCACAGCTCATTGATAATCGAGTTCTGGCATGCGGTTAATAGAGTTGTCAGTGTAGTGAAACTGCGAAGACATATCCAATTGATCAAACCAAAAAATCTGATAAAATAGGAGAGAGAGAGAGAAGATAAATTAAAGAGGCAGCTCTCTCCTATTTTATCTTTAAACTATTTATTTAACCATGTAAGTGTTCCTAGGTCGAACTCGATGAGGCAGAATATCAATACCACGACTTTTGAGAAAAGAAGAGATTCATTATTTTTATTTCTTCTTGAAAAAGGAAACAAAACACTCAAAATGGATATATATTTAGAAAAACCAAAATAAGAAAAATAAGCGGTGAAAAATCACAACAAAAATAAAGAAACCTCGTTAGGGTAGTTGTGTAACTACCCTAGAAAAATCGATGAAAGATTACGTCAAAAAGATGTCCAAATGAACCCTATAGTACAAGGGTAGAAATGTAAGAAAAATAAAAAAAGTCTGTTATAAAAAGGCCCTTGTCTAGGGACTGAATTGAAAAGAAACTAAATTTTATTACATTTAGGTCTCTGTGTAGGGACCTAAACGTAATTTTTGGAAACTTTTGGAGTGGGATGAAATGTCTGGAAGTCCGCTAGATTTAATTTGCAAAGATTCAACCCCTTCAAATAAACGGCCATGATTAGAAGATGCGGTGGGATCTGGACCGTACGTTGCTGCCATGTGTCGTGAAACTGCAACTTGAGTTCTTGGGCATGTTCTTCCCTCTTTTAGATGCAGGGCGGCGGCAACGTCTTATCTGATTTATCCCCGAGGAAGGAATGTGTTCTCTGACCTCCTACATGGTCAGAGGGGTGACTCCTTCACCCCTCGAGCTCGCCTGCGGGTGAGATGGCGGGGAAGTCGATGGAAGAGGCTGGGCGACGTCGACGAAGCTCAGAGAAAATCAATAGGGTTTGGTTTCTAGATCTTCTCCTGTAATCATTTGATTTGGCGAAGGCGACGAAGTAAAGTACTCCAGATGCAAAGATGTTGTTCCAATAGTGCGTATAAACCTACAATTGAAGAATTGATGCTCGATTTGTCATGAAATCGGCCAAAGTTTTAAGATGCTTCCAGTTCAAATATAGTTTCCAGGAAGTGATATGCAAGTCAAAATTGGGTGCGAAATTAAACGAATTTGGAGTTGGTTTTCTAATGGAAATCGATGAGGGTCACTGCTGTGACTAGTCTAAGTGATTAGTCATCACTAATCAGGCGCAAATCACGATGAAAATAAAGGAAGAAAATGGATGAATGAATACATGGGATTGTAGGGTATATGACCCTATTGGTCTTTGCTCGACAGTCGGTGGTAGGAACTCTATGCATGCAGTGGTGTGATGTAAGGCCAAGGTTTGCCTTGGAATGTCTCCTCCGTTGATCGCCCACGTGAGTGCTTAACCAAGACCTGTCACGGCCGGAGTGAGGCAAAATTGGGTGGAGAAATAGGGTTGACGACCAGGTAGTTCTGTATCTTGAAGAAATTTGGAGAGTTAGTTGGAAGTGACGAAGTTGAAGGGGTTTTATAGGTGAATCTGTAGGGAGTTAGGTATAGAACAAGGGCTGACGTGAATGGTGGTTGTTAGGAGATTAGGTTGTAGGGTTTAGATGGAGTGAAGAGGTTAGGATGAACATAGGTTAGGATGAACGCAGGAGAAATTGGTGAAGGCGGGTTGTTGAAACAGATCGAACAACTTCTATTCTTGAAGAAGAAGACCTAGGTGCTGACACGTACCGGCACCTAGTTGGCCAGTATCAAGAAATTCATTAATAAATATATATTAAAAAGTAAATAATGTTATTCTAAATAGGTATAAAAAATGTAAATAAATAATTTATCTAAATTATGGTATGGAAAATATGTTGTAGTCATCGAGGTAAAATAATCGCATTTAACTTAAAGAATAATATTATACTTTCTTTATTTAACCTGACAAAGCTGTAAATTAATCAGGCCAATAAATGAGACCATGTTTGAGGATATCGAGGGGTCCTCACAAGTAAATATTGAAGATGAATCAGTGACAGAAATATCTGAAGAAGAAAGTGAGGAGTTTGAAAATGAATCTCAAACATTAGAAGAAAATATAGGTGGTAATAATTGTCATGATTTTGGATAGGGTTCACTAGTTCTAGCCTTAAAAAACGAGGAAAGAGGAAACTCATATTATGCTAATAATGAGGATGCTGAAGAAGAACCGATGGAGGAGTTACCCTCGCGTGTTTGATCACGAAATTGCAGAAGCAGAAGATGTAGCTTTTGTAGAGAGACATTCGGATCCCACCGATGATTCCAGATTAAGTTATTGGTTAGGTAGGAGTTATAAGTCGAAAAGGGATCTACAATACGACTTACAGAAATGGAGTATAAAAAATCATGTGCAATATAATCCCAAGGCATCAAACAGAATGTTGAGCACACTCTCAATTTCTTTATATATATTTTATATTTATTATAATATTCTTGTGATGTCAACTAAAAATATTCCTATAGTAAGGAATAAATTAAAAATAGAGATATACATCATATTTGAGAATAACATTATCGGGGAGAAGGAAGACGAGGAGGAGGTGCAGAAGGAAAGCTAACCAATCTTTCAACCTCCAAAGACGAGAGCACGAAGCTCCTAGTGATGGATCGAGAAGCCTGCGATGGAAAAAATAAATACAGACGATGCATATTTAATAAAACAGTAAATATTTAAAAAGTTCTCATTCCTATCTAATAGAAGAAAGAATTATTTTTTCTTATTTATAGGATTGAATAACATGTAAAAGGAGGAACAATGATCAAATAATAATTAAAAGATGGGATAGGAACATGGTAATTTGTCCAAGCTCAAATCGGCACCTCATTCCAAATCGGCACATGAGGTGCCGATTGATCCACATTTTTTTAAATAAAATTTAGTCATACCTATTTAATTAATTTCGATTTTTTTAATAATTATTTAAAAAAAAGCCCGATAAGAACATCATATAATCATCATTTTGAAATAAAAAAATATTCATCACGAAAAGCAAGTAATCAATCCAATCATATCACATATGAATGGATACTATGCAGTTTCAATGCTTATTATTGTATGATGTAAGTAACTAACATTAATTACTAATAATAGAGTATTATGTTATCATTTTTATACATAAAAACTCTCAATTTCTAAATATATTTTTTTTAATAAAAATGAATATCATTAAAATTTTTGGATTAAAACCTGCAACGAAAATGTAATGGCGTGTTTTTCAAATAACAATACATGAATAAAGTCGCTATGATTGTCAAATTGCAAAAATACATAACAAGATATATGTATTGATCATATAAAAACATATATTAATTGGTATTGAAATTAGAATATGATTTAACGAGTTGCGACTATTGCACTTAGATTTTTTAGTGGATTTTCCAGTCCTATTTGTTTTTGGATCGAGTCACATATGAGACTCCAAATTAAATTGCAATCTCCAATAAAATATCATCAAAAATTTGTAGTCTATTTGCAACAATGTTAGATGAGAAATCTTATTGCTCGATCCACATGACATCAAAATTGTATGAATTCAATTCACAATGATCATAGCCTAAGATGTTAAATTTGATATTCATTTATCGTTTAATGACAAAAAATATTATAAGAATAGTTTTCTAAATATTTGTCATTACTTTCTTTGAAATCGTGGTTTGTGGTTCATAAATGATATGAAATGATACTTAATCATCACGAAATTTAAATAGACTATTTGAGATCTAATCTAAACATCATAAACATATGTAAAGTACTTGAAAAAATTGATATAACCATGTATATAATAACAGAATATATTGTGCAAAAACTATACGAAAATTAAAACTTAGGAAAAAATAATGATATCAAGGGAAATCGATAGTCAAGCATAACATTTATCTAGGTCTGACTTCAAAATATTCAATTGAGACTTTAATACTAATTGAATGGATCCAATCTCCCTCATCACGGACGATATTCTTAAACAATATAGATTCATATTCAAAAAACACCTCTCATACGAGCAGACAATGAATAAAAAAATCCAAATCACATGATATAAATCAATTCTATGCCATTGCACAAACCATAAGGAGCATTCGCTCGGGGTTACCCCACTTTGAGTGGATTACCTCCCAAAATTGTTATTCTTAATCCACTAGTGGAGCCTACTATCTTTCCATCAAAAAATATATATTATACCATAATATCATCTAAAAATCATAAAATACTCAACTTCTAGTCAATATTTCAAAATTCAATACAATCAGATCACAACAACTAACCACTTTTTCAAATTTTAATACAATCATATTACAATAAATACCCACTTTTTCAAATTTCAATACAATAGCATGACACAAACCCTCCCAACTCTAAACCCACCAACCAAACACAACAATATAAAAATGGATTATCATCCTCCAGATAACCCACGAACCAAACGCATCCTAAGAGATCGAATTATACCTTTAAAAGTGTTAGATATCTAATGCAAGAGGGCTCCTATCATAGGTCTAATCTATCATCCCTTTACACGTGCCCGCACATTGATCAAATACATTCTCGAACCTCTTCAAGAATTCTTTCTTGTCCTTCTTATGCATGTCCAAGATCTATTATAAAAATCTTATTCGCAGACTACATATTGCATTTCTCACAATCAACAAATTAAACTATGACTGATTACAATATTTACTTGGGCAATAGAGGTCTCCAAAGTTTCATCATAAGGTGCAGACCACACGCTTGATATTTTTATTTTTTTTAAATTTAAAAGACATCGCACAAATAAAACAAAACTTCTACTAAAATAACCCAACGGCAGTATTTGTTAAGGTTATTTCTCGAGTTTTTTAAATAATTATTAACATAATCAGAATTAATTAAATAGACATCATTAAAAATATTTAAAAAAAATAGGTATTGATCGGCACCTGAGTGCCGATTTGGGATGCCACCTCCAAATCGGCACCTCAGGTGCCTACTTGGGAGAGATCAGTTGCGAACGGCTCTCTCCCATTCCCTCTTATATATATGACCCTCTCCCCCTTATTCCTCCCACACTTCCCTCTTCTCTCATTCTATCTCTTCCCCTCTTACTTATAATCCTCTCATTTCTCTCAATCTACATTCAAAAGTGATATTTCGACTTCTTAACATCTCCGTCAGTCTTCTATTCTTATTCAAGTAAGAATAAGGTTTTTTTCTTAGAACATTTTTCCTGAATTTTTTTAGGTTTTTATCAGCAAAGGCGATATATTATTCCGGATATTGGAATCTATAAATTCTTTTCGGATAACATCTCTATTCGAAGACACACGCCATTCAGGTAAATTTATATTTATTTAATTTATTTTTTGATTGTAATGATTAATTAGATGTGCAAAAATTAGATTTATTTAAAGTAATTTAGTTCATTTAAACGTACATTAAAATTAAGAACTTTTATATATTGCAATTGCAAACATCTGTGTTATAATTTTTTATGAGGATTTATCCTACATAACTTGAAAAAAAATATTTGAATGAAATTTAGAAAATATTATTAATATCAAAATCAATATTAATATCATGATTAACATTCTTCACGCTAATTGCACAATTAGACAATTAAAAATAGTTCCGTCTCTGAGTGATTAGCATTCTTCACATTAAAATTAATTATGCGTCTAAATGTATTGATAAATCATTTTTATTCACGAACCATATCTAACTACCAATCTTCATAATATCTTTAGATATGACATCCAACAATGTTCATATTTTATTATATTAGGGGTGGAGCGGTGAATGTGGCTGACGAGGACGTAAATTGTATCGGAGGACAAAAACTTATGGTTATATTCCCACGTCAGATAACCTATTTTGATATGTTGGGTCGAATTTCCACGGTCATCAGTATTCCTCTCAATCGATATATCCTTACATTAACTTGTAAGTGATTGTATGAAGGATCAGTATTTTATCTAGTACCTATTCATCGTGATGAATCCACTTTGGCGATGATGGATTCAATCGACCAAGTAAGATGCATTCACCTTTCGTCGAAGCTGCCCCTCTTGATCAGGAAAACATACCGTCGTCGTCGAGGTAATATGATTATATTTAAATTAAGTAATAATCATATTTTTCACAATGTATAAACTAACAAATATATAAATTAATCAGGCCAAGTAAAACTTCGGTGGTTGATAATATTAATGAACCCTCACAATTGAACCAAGATATTGATATTTCGACACAAGTATCCGAATAAGATAACGGGGAAATTGAAGTTGAATCCGATTCATCTGATGAGGAAACCATGAATACTGATACATGTCATGATTTTGGATTTGGTTCGTTAGCATTAGTCTTCGACAATGAAGAGAGGGGTAACTCTTATTGTGCCAATAATGAAGATACAGATGAAGTGTCAATGGAAGAGTTGCCTAATGTATTTGACTATGAAACTGCATAGGTAGAAGATGTTGTGTTTGTAGATTGACAAGGTGCTCCTAGCACCGATGATTCTGGCTTAGATTATTGGTTTGGTAGGAGTTATAAGTCGAAAAAGATTTGCAATATGACCTTCAGAAATGAAGTATGGAAAATCATGTCCAATATAAGTCAAAAGTCTCAAACAAGCAAATCTTTATTGTTGTATGTATTTATGACGTTTGTGGTTGGCGTCTACATGCATCTGAGAGGAAATCTCGTGGAGATTGGTACGTCTCATGATATAGAGGAAAGTACACATGCTGGAACCATGTTCTCCTACTCAAACACCGACAATGCACATCGGTGTTTGTAGCACAATACTATTATCCTCATTTAGAGCATAAGTTAGTATGACTCCATGTACAATTATGTATAAAATAAAAGATGAGCTATAGACGGAGATTAACTACATGACAACTTATAACGCAAGAAGACGTGCAATGGATATTATTTATGGGAATGAGAATGTCTCTTATCATAATGTTCGAAGATTCATTCGTGTCCTAGAACGACACAATCCTGGAATATATACATGATTTCAAATAGAATTAGATGCAACCATGATCCAGGTTTATTTTAAGAGATTGTTTGTTTCGTTTGGTCCATATCATAGAGCATTTAGATTGTATCGTCCAGTTTTAAGTATTGATGGAACACATTTGTATGGGAGATATGTTGGTCATATGTACGTTGCCACCGCCATCGATGAGAACCAAGGTTTATTTCCTCTCGCATTTGCTATTGCGGGGAAGAATGAGAATCTTTCTGCATGGAGATGGTTTCTAAATTTGGTTAGACAAATTATCGATCGGAATAATATATGCTTCATTAGTGATCGATTTCCTGATTTAAAAGATATTGTAAGTGGTTTATTTCCACCTGAAGAGGGAGTCAGTCACCGTCATTGCCTTCGTCATATACGTGCAAATATGCATAGAGCTGGATATAAGACTCGCTCCATTCTAACTCGATTCTATACTGCTAGGAAGAGCCATGCAAAAGCAAGTTCAATAACATGATGCGAGATATTAACATTCTCGATAAGGATGCATTTGAGTGGATCATGTCACAGGATAATGGTGATAAGAGTTATTGGGAATTAAGTTAGGACAATGGACATCAATATGGACACATGACCACAAATTTATCTGAAAGTTTCAATGGAGTCTTTAGAGGAGTCCGTGGTCTGCCGATTATATCGATGATCATAACAATTTCCCTAATAATTAATGGATACTTCAACGATTGACGTGAAGAATCAGAGCGAATAGCAACACACTTAACCAAGAAATATGAGGAGTTATTTGAGGTCAATACTAGAGTTGTCAGATCATGTCATGTCCGCATATTTACTCTAACACAATTTCAGGTATTGGATCGAGAAGGTTATGCATATGAGGTTAACTTAAATGATGAGGGAAGCGATTGCACATGTGGATTTTATGCAAATGAAGCATTTCGTATGCCCTCATGTAATAGCCATAGACGCCCACACTCAAACTCACTTGGACAACTACAACTTATGTTCACAATATTATTCAAGCGACTATTATCAGAAGACATATTGATCCGTTTTCCATCCGATTCCAGGTCAACGCTTTTGGGGGGAAGAAGATGAAACCATCATGTTTCCTCTGATTATCGGAAAGAGGAAACCTGTACGACCTGTGCAAGAGAGAAGTGAAATGAAATGGACGAAATGTGTATAAGACCAAAGTTGTATAGAATCTGTAAGCGACCTGGACATAACAGATTGAGTTGTCCATAGAGAAATTAAAGAAGCATGCAAACAATAGGTAACATATAAGTTAATTTTTTTTATTTTTAATAAATATCTTTTTAGAAATTTTTATTGTCATTTCTTTATTAATTTAACATATTTTTAAATGTAGATGGCACACATGGATAAAGTTCATATTCCAGTGGTTGCATCTGTATTGTACATGTAGAGTGAGCATCGATCTTCATAGCCCACCAGCTCGGTTAGTAATTAAATTCGTTATGATATTTTTATTATTAATATAGTAGCTTCACATGTGAGATTATTATAAATATTGTATTATTAATATTGTGTAGATTCGATTTGTTGAACATAATGAGATGTTAAATGAAATTATTCAGGAGAAGAGTACAATAATAGAGAGACTTCTTAAATTGTCTAGATTCCGGTTTGGGCTTGGTAGCATGCGCACATAGGCATGCTAATTGTGAGACATCGTGCAAAGATCCAAGGAGGATCATTGTCTTTAAAATGGATCGACGTGCGAAGTTTCAAGGAGAATGTGCAGACAACGACGTTGTTATTTTATCGTAACGAGTTAGATACACATCAGGCACACCAGATAAATATTGAAATAATTTACATATTCATTTTACTAATCAAGGCAGTGATTAACTAACTTTCTTCTTTAATGAATGCAGATAATTTAGACACCATATGCTGATGAAGAAGTCATACAACTGCTTGAGATCTATCAAAGAGGTCAGTCGGTTTGGATGAGTAGGGTACCACTGATATGCTATGATATTGTAGCTATGCATCTACTGGATCGTGTTATGCGCTAATTTAGGATGCGACAACATATCCCGACCTCTGTTAAGAGAATACACGTTGTCTCTCAACGAAATAAAATACGAACCACAGACATCCTAGTCTGGTCAGTTCTACATCGGCAATACGTAGAGCGATGGGCGAAAAAAGAATAATCGATAGTTTTTGAGCATCCAGATGTAGACAATGATCTGTACATGCAATGGTACTGGAGGATTACGAGAAGGTGGATCCAGATGTAGATTCACCTCCTACAATAGCATACCAACCTCATGACCCAGTAGAAAGAAGGAAGATATGTTTTATATAATTATATTTAATTTTATAGTAATCTATTTATTGATTGAATCACAAATTTACTAGGTGGATATGATTCTACAAGAATGGACCAGTCTTTATGATATTAGGCAGTCAACTGACTTATCTTATGCGATGAAGGAAAAAGTGGAGAATACCATTGCATACTTTGATGACACGATTAACATGTTCTCTTTAATGTATCATTTTCATTTTTGTGAATAGCAATACATGTCATAACAAAAGTCCCATACCACCTGAGTATCAGGTTTCTTCATTTCTATAGATTTAATTAGATCTCTTTTTATCGACTCATTTTGATTATATATATATAATGCAAATCCCTTTAGGTATGAGTTTCACGGGATTCACTAGACAAGGATCTCAACAAGAAGAATCAACATTCGCGACTTCAGGTGACAATTTCTTTCTTTGATTATCAGAAGATTCATTTTAGATTTTCCAATTTAAAAGTATTAAATAAAATTTAAATATTTAAGTATGCATTATACGAGATTCACCGGACAAGGATCTCAACAACAAGAATCAACATTCGCGACTTCAGTTGACAACAATTTCTTTCTTTGATTATCAAAAGATTCATTTTAGTTTTTCCATTTTAAAAGTATTAAATAAAATCTAAATCTTTAGATATGCATTATACGAGATTCACCGGACAAGGATCTCAACAACAAGAATCAACATTCGCGACTTCATGTGACAACAATTTATTTCTTTGATTATCAGAAGATTCATTTTAATTTTTCCAATTTAAAAGTATTAAATAAAATCTAAATCTTTAGGTATGCATTAAACGAGATTCATCGGACAAGGATCTCAACAACAAGAATCAACATTCGCGACTTCAGGTGACGATAATTTCATTCTTTAATTATCAGAAGATCCATTTTAGTTTTTGTCTAATTAAAAGTATTAAATAAAATCTAAATCTTTAGGTATGCATTATACGGGATTCACCGGACAATGATCTCAACACCAATAGCTAATGTTTGAGACTTCTGGTATGCATTACATTTTATTGTTACATTAATTCAATTTAAAATTTTGATAATATTAAATATAATACAAATCTTATAGGTTTGCGTTATGAGGGCTTAAGCAGACAAGGGTTGCTACAAAAGTAACCACCTTTTGAGACTTCAGGTAGCATTAAACTAAATAGTTCATTATCTCAGTTAGTCATTTTGGAATTTATTTTTTCAATCTTTGATTAATAGAATGCAATTATTTCATTCTTATAAGATATGTTGTACCTTCGAGCCAGCCACAATTTGCGGGACCATTATATGCTGGTCCTTCAAGTCAATTTGACTCGGGACCTTCTCAGCTCACACAACCAAGTCAATACAATAATGAAGCACTTCAAGCATATATATTTGCGATGATTCGTCAAATCGAGTCAACCGAAATGGAGAGACAATTACTTAGATTTTCCATGCTACAACCGCAACAACCTGTAGATCTGCCTCACAGACCATTCGTAGGAGTAATGATCAGAGAGCCCACACAGAGAGGTCAAGTTACTCAACCAGATGAACCTCATAGGACGTCTTCACATCTTCCTGGTCATGTTCTAACTCATTCAGAACGGAATATCAAGAAGAAGGCAAAAAAAGTCATGAAGATGTTCGTAAGAAGACAGGGGACATCACCAAAGGAGCTGAAGGAAGATGAGAAGGAGGTATAAAAGGAATTCTGAAGAAATTGATACCATAAATGAATGTACATTATTTTACATTATTTTTCGAACAATGTAATTGTTATATGATTTTAATAGAATATATGTATTTCTTTTAAATGTATATGAGTTATGATATTGAATGTTGAGATTATTAATCTATAATGGTGAATGTCTTTGAATTCGATGTTACACGATAATAAGTACTCATTTTAGAAAAAAATAACTATGTTACACGACAATAAGTACTCATTTTAGAAAAAAATAACAATGTTACACGACCGTAAAATAAGAGGAATCATAGGTAAAATAAGAATATCATCTTTAAAATACTTTTAATAAATTTATTTTCCATAAGATTTGATAATTTTCAATATTGACATATATATTTAGAGTATTGCCTAAACTTGATTAATTTTTTTATGACTTCTTTATCTTGTAAATGTTTAGTTAATATTTAATATAGATAGTTTTGAGGGAAAATAGGAGGGAGGGAGAGAGAAAGTGATCTGAGCACAACCCAAATCGACACCTCACGATTTAGCCACTACAACACAAATCGGCACCTCAGGTGACGATTTGGGTGTGGTCATGGAAGGACATATCGATAACGGCATCGATATCGGTACCATATCGATACCGATATATCCTCGATATATCGGCGATATATCGACGCCATATCGCCGACATCGGACCGAGATTGTGCATTTTTGGCCTGTCGATACCCGATATCGACCATATCGGCAATATATCGGTGACCTGCCGATACCGATATATCGCCGATATATCGCGATATGGCCATCCATGGGTGTGGTACACCAAATCGACACCACACGTACCGACAGATGGTGTTTTTTTAATTACTAAACAATCATACCTATTTAATTAATTTCGATTATTTTAATAATTATTTAAAAAAGCTCCTATTTTTCTCTTGTCTCGGAGCATAAACTTTCTTATACACAAAAAAAGAGAACCCATTTGACGTAAGATCTCCCTCTGCTGCTGCAACCCATCCAAACTTTCCCGAGACAAATAATGAGCGGAATTCCCTCTCGAGAATCAACAGCACGAATTCCATTCCCTTTCATAAAATCTCCCTCTAATCACTGCTAGGAAGAGCACGGATCTCATCTCATCTCATAACTACAACCTTGCTGTCTACATCCACGACATTAGCCCATAGACAGCATAGCAGTAATCATGATCATCAAGAGGGAGGGGGTAACGTATTAGTAGTCCTGCAATGACATATGCAGGCACAGTTGTCGAGCAAACGCATATACACACATATATAGACGGCATCGATAACGATGCTCTCTGCTCTCTCTCCTCCTCTATCTCCACCACGGTCGGGCAGGGAGAACAGAGGGCCTAATGGATTCCGGTTATCAATCGATGGAGACCGGAGAGCAGAGAGTGGTGGCGTGACAACTTACCCCATTCTTAGGGAGCGGCGGCCAGACACACATCGCACCAGACTCGCCTCCTTTCCCATCTCCAGACCAGACATTAATTGCTTTGGTTTGCTCGAATTATATATAGGGGTAGGATGGCAGGCAGATGGATCAGGATCACCTTGTTCTTACCTGTGGTGCATTACAGCATCTGCTGCACCCTTCTCCAGCAAAGTTTAAACACAAACCCAGATCGAAGCATAACAGAGCCCCCACCCTACGTTCCTCATTAGGACTATCTCCAAGACATGGAGTGGGAAAGCAAACCCCAACACCATCTCCACACTCTACAAAGTACATACGGTTAGGTATGTACACAGCTACATTAGTATGCACCCCTTCCCCTCTGACACCCCAATTGAAAATATAATTAAATACAACAAAACTTATACCCAGAAAAGCAAAATCCATAAATGATAACGAATAATAAAGGGAGGGGCTAAAAAGCAAAAGCTCTCTCGCTCCTCTTCCCCTCCCGACCCCTCCCTTCTCTCTCTCTCTGCAAGTCCTCTGTGATCTTCCCCCACCTCCCTCTCTCTCTCTCTCTCTCTCTGCTACTGCGAACCCTCTCAGCTTTCCCTTTCTCTCTTTCCCCTTTCCCTTTCTCCTCCTTCTCCTCCATTTTCCTGCACTTCAGCCACTCAGATCGTCGCCAAGAACGACCCACAAACAGAGGTTTCTCCCTTCCCGTTCCATCCGACTTGTGGGTGGCTTCTGTGCACGAGAGTGTGGATCTGCTTCAAATGCCAGAAAGAAAACGGTCGGACCTCGCAGATCGAGCGGCCGTAGACCCTTCTTTCCTCCAGTAGAGGATGCGGGAGGAAGTGGGTAATGCTGAGACGGACGCCCACCTCCCGCTATCGTCGATCAAGAGGAAGAAGAGAGGTACCCACATCGCCAAAGTGGATTTCCACCACGAGGATCGCGAAAAGGCGCTGCCTTTCCTCGAGGAAGAAGGTGGGTTCGTGCTCTCCGCACCTCCCCCTCGCTCCAGATCCCAGGCCGCCGCCACCCGCCGCGTCACCCCCGCGCCTTCCGCCCTCCCGGAGAGGTCGCTCCCCAACGGGGATCTCTACTCCGGCGGCTTCTCCGGCGGCGCCCCCCACGGCTCCGGCAAGTACCTCTGGGCCGACGGCTGCATGTACGAAGGGGAGTGGCGCCGCGGCAAGGCCGCCGGTAAGGGAAAGTTCTCCTGGCCCTCCGGCGCCACCTACGAGGGCGAGTTCCGCTCCGGCCGCATGGAGGGCTTCGGCACCTTCACCGGCTCCGATGGGGACACGTACAGAGGTCTCTGGTTCGCAGATCGCAAGCACGGCTTCGGGCAGAAGCGCTACGCCAATGGAGATTACTACGAGGGAGAGTGGACAAGAAACCTCCAGGAAGGCCAGGGGAGATACGTCTGGAGGAACGGGAACCAATACGTCGGTGAGTGGAGGAATGGCGTCATCAATGGCAGAGGTGTTCTCATATGGGCCAATGGCAATAGATTTGATGGGCAGTGGGAGAATGGTGTCCCCAAAGGTGGCGGTGTGTTCACTTGGCCTGACGGCAGTTGCTATGTCGTCAATTCGTGGTCTCCAGTCGCAAAGGGCGAGATCTTGAGCAGCCCGAACATCCACGGGACGTTCTACCCATCCACTAGGGCTGTGGCTGCCAGGAGGAGCACCCCATCCCCCGGGTTCACACTCGCCGAATCCGTGGATCACTTTTACGTTGTTCCGTCCCGGAAGAGGTCCTCTGTGGACGGGGTGCTCGGTCGAGGAAGTTGCGCGGAGAAGAGCTTCCCCAGGATCTGCATTTGGGAGTCGGACGGCGATGCGGGGGATATCACGTGTGATATCATAGATACTGTTGAGGCATCAATGCTGTATAGGAATGGGATCGAGAAGGTGGTGGCGGCGGTGGATGCGGAGGAAATGGTACCTGTGCAGATGCCGAGACGGAGCCCATGGTGTTTTGTGGGCGGGGAGCCGAAGAAGCCCGGGCATACGATATCCAAGGGGCATAAGAATTATGTACTGATGAGGAATTTGCAGCTTGGCATAAGGTGGTCTGGTTGAATTTTCACTGTTTATGTGTTGTGCTTGTCGTTTCTGGTTGCTAATTTTCTGTTGCTTGTTGATTTTACAGTTACTCTGTTGGCAAATATGCTTCGTCAACGCATCTGCGTGATGTTAGACCTGCGGATTTTGATCCAAGGGAGAAGTTCTGGACGAGGTTTCCGCCCGAGGGATCCAAGATTACTCCGCCGCATCAATCTGTAGAGTTTAGATGGAAGGATTATTGCCCCATGGTCTTTAGGTACATTATTGCTCCTTCTAGTAGATTGAGTTGGTTGGTGTTGCTTGAAAGTATATGGCTATGTTGTCAATACACTTGCATCGGATACAAGTAACATCATGTAGATATTGCTTCTACTTGTCGTGTTGATAGGAAGGCATACCTTCCTTGCCTGTGTTGGTTTCTTTTAGGCATCTCAGGAAGCTATTTGCCGTGGATCCGGCTGACTACATGCTTGCAATTTGCGGGAATGAGGCACTTCGTGAACTCTCGTCCCCGGGGAAAAGTGGAAGCTTCTTCTATCTTACCCAGGATGATCGCTTCATGATAAAGACTGTAAAGAAGTCTGAAGTTAAGGTACGTGGAAGCCCCTTCTTTTGTTTTCTTGAATCATATACTTCCTTTAGGAGTTGGATTCCGAGTTTGGAAAAAAAACATGGATGTGCTCACAGATTATCAAACCTTATCGAACAATATAAAGTCATTACCTCAAGACCTTCACTATGCCATTGAATTTCCTTGCGCATTGAAATTTTCAAACACTGCTTAATTTGACACACTGAATTTCTCTGTGATTGGATTTTTCGTGCCCTTGTTCTATGACCCACTAATGTCTATGTGCAGGTATTGATTAGGATGTTACCAAGTTATTATGCACATGTTTCTCGGCATAGCAATACGCTTCTTACCAAGTTCTTTGGTGTGCATTGCGTGAAGCCCATAGGAGGGCAGAAGGTACATATTTGATGAACTAAATAAATATTATACCTTGTCTTGGTAAGCCAGGCTTTTCCATGATTTGATCTAACTCAATTATGTGGCAACCAGGTTCGATTCATTGTAATGGGCAATTTGTTTTGCTCGGAGTACCGTATACATAGAAGATTTGATTTGAAAGGTTCCTCCCATGGCCGAACAGCTGAAAAGCCTGAGGTAGAGATTGATGAGACGACCACCCTTAAGGATCTTGATCTAAACTTTGTGTTTCGCCTCCAGCAGTCTTTGTTCTATGATCTTCTGAGGTAATATTTACTCTTCGAACATGGCATCTATCTGTTGGCTAGTTTGTTCTATACTAACTCATTTCATGAATTCTCAGACAAATTGAGCAAGATTGTGAGTTCTTGGAAGCGGAAGGAATTATGGACTATAGTCTCTTAGTTGGTCTTCACTTCTGCGATGATTCTCTAGCATCTAAGAAGGGGTTATTTTCGACACATACCTCACCTGGTAGGCTGGCTCATTTAGCATGTCAATTTACTATTTTTCTGAACTTTAAATATGAGCTACTTGTGTTTAACATTTTTTTTGATGA
Source organism: Ottelia alismoides (assembly GCA_037367405.1). Classification (NCBI taxonomy): domain Eukaryota; kingdom Viridiplantae; phylum Streptophyta; class Magnoliopsida; order Alismatales; family Hydrocharitaceae; genus Ottelia; species Ottelia alismoides. The sequence continues at coordinate 510,544 of JAZKJV010000660.1, forward strand.
AATCGGTGCAGAAGGTATATCCAATTCCCATTCCCACACAGTGCAATCGATGGCATGTCGCATGGAAAATAATTTCCTGAATGGCAGTGGCAGGTAATTGATTTCATTTAACCAGTAAATATATATTTATTTGCAGAAGATAACATAAAATTCATAAGTGGGTGGTTTAAGTGATTTTACTTTATCAGTTTGATTTCCATTTAAGTGATTTTACTTTTCAAAACTGAATTTATAACCTTCATGTCCAGTCTCGTAAAAAATTGCTAAACTGATTGAATGGGGGTTTGGATTTTATCATCAAATTCAAGATCATTTATAAGATATTCCTACATCGTCATGAGATGTATAATCATCTTATATGCCTACAGTTTAACGATATTTCTTTTCAGTGGCCCATAGATATCGTCTCTTTCATCTAGTATCGTGATGTCAGCTTTATGGTGGCATGCTTATTTTTTGCCTGTTTGATAAGAGCCATTCAAAAGTTTGAGCGACCGCTCTGGGATCAAGGCTTTTTTATGGCTGCATCATTTGGAACCATTTGTATAAACCCCATGCTTAGATACGTACCCACCCTGCTTTGGCAATATGTCTACCTTTACATGAGTCCTTGTTTAGCCTGAGTTGGAAGTCTTATAAAAAAAACTTCCCCTTAATAAATCTCTGCAATACCCCCTAAGGCTGGTTCATGTGAGCGTTGTGAGGGAATCGGTAGGCATCTTGGCTCCATTGTGATGAAGCATTCTCTTTGTGTTTTTTCCATCAAAAGAATAATCTTGTGGGATTGTTCCAAGTGAGGGAATTGGGTGGCATCTTGGCTCCATTACCATTATATTGAAGTATTCTAGCACAATTTTATAATAGTGAAAAACGGTTGGGGTATGAAGCATGGGTGCAGAGCAAGTTGGCAGTCCTTGGCATGTTTTATGTTGCGGAATAATTTGCACATGTAATCAGATAAACCAGCAGAGCAGGTCCATGTGCCACATCCTTCTCAATTAACAAATGTTCTTTCACAATATTGGCCCTGATCGATCATCTTTGTTTTTTAAGTATTTCAGTTTTGGTGGTCGAAAATCCTGTCAGGCAACTAGGGGTTTAACTATTGCACTGTCAGTATATCACGTAATAAGGCTAGTAAAGATGAATTCTTGTGGTCGCTTTTGAGGATTTCCATTTTGCTGACATAACAGAAACAAAACCATGACTATCTTAATCATTCGTATAATGCTCGCAACTCTTAGCCATTATTATGATACATCTCTGGGGCATCAAGTAATATCCTCTCCTGATATACTAATCATCTCCACTAGCTCATCTTTGTACCAATTAATTTACATATGTGCAAACATGGGATATGAAACCTCTTCCTTGTTTGTTTACGGCAGGAAACCGGTGATCCAACTGGGTCAAAACATGCCTGCAAGAGCAGAGCTCGTCTCCAGATGGAGTGATTCCGATACGTTCCTACCAGGCAGTGAAGTCTACGAAGTAATCCTCTATTTTGGAATAATTGACATTCTTCAGGATTACGACATAAGCAAGAAACTCGAACATGCCTACAAGTCGCTTCAGGTTGATCCTACTTCCATCTCGGCTGTGGACCCGAAGCTATACTCCAGGAGGTTCAGAGATTTCCTTCACAGAATATTTGTAGAGGACAGGTGATGCTTATGGAGCCCAAAAAAAAGATGGGGATTGAGAAAATGGGTCGAGGCCACCATGAAAAGGAAAATTCCAAAGGGATCTTGACAGTATGCTCCAACTTGTGGGTGGGGATTTTGTCTTGGCACCACTGGAAGATGTGGGTCATGGGCCCATCATCCTCATGAAGAGAGATTCCAATGTCCATACTTGTCCAACAAGGCAGAGCCCTTCCAGACGGAGGTCAAGATACATTCACCCTTCGATATCGATATCGAGGCAAGACGACATCGCTCAAGATTGGCTGAATTTTCGATGCTCAGCCCAGTGGGTAAAATTCACTCATCTGTACATTGTCACTCAAATGGGGGAGTCCTCTCTCCCCTTACATGTGTTTCATTTCACTCCTTCCTATTTCAGTTGAACCAAAGTGGAATAGGAGGTTTCATAGAGCTTCTTTTGATTTCTATTGGGAAGAAAGAGGGGGGTTAGATTTGAGGTCTGTTCTTGAAAATAAAGATCTAGAGTTTCTGTACAGCAGCATGCATATATAGATGTTATGATGTTGGTTGTTCTTGTATTAGATTTGAATGCTTTATTTTTGCATGTGTCCCTGTCCTACACCAGTCTTTAAACATGGTGGTGGTCCAGAGCCAACACAACTTGGGAAGAGTTTCTGCAGAGCTATGCATATTAAGGTTGGGAAAGGGGTCAATACTTGGGATTTTTTTGGTAGTGTGTGCTCTCCTTTGAAGGAAAGAAAAAGAGATGGAGAGAGAGAGAGAGAGTGTGTCTGTATCTGTAGTGGTCAGCTTAGGGTTTGCATGAAAAGAAGAGAAAAAGACTATTACACAGATGCAGGGATTTTGCTTGCTTGATCCCCCATCTTTCTCTCTCTTTATGAGTCTATGCCTTTGGATTTGCTTTGCCACTTTTGATTTGTGTGTTCTTTAATACTACTTGGCCTCTCTTTTATCACCAAATACCCCCATCTTTTTCCCTTGGGGCTGTTTTTATGTCTTGGTATAATTTTTTGTCTGAACACTTCAGTTTGACGAGGGCCTTTCATATGAGTGGTCCTTATGGGACCCCATATGGTTCCCAAACTTTTTGACTCACAGTCATGCACAGTGAGGGGGGCTTTTTTCCCTCCACTATCTGGAGAGCAGATTCAGTTGCATCTATATATGATGATATTCAACTTATGTATTCAAAACAAAATCGTGGGTTTTTGTTACTTTTATTTTTTTAGATCTTAGAACCTCTGCTGCAGCTACTTGGTTAGTTCTGTTAAAGCTTTAACTTGGTAAGTGGCATTTCACATGTAAATCCTCTGGTAGAGGAATCTTAGAATCCCGAGGGATCTTTTATTTCCAATATCAATTTGCAGGCAATTGGTAATTTGGTATGCTCTTTGGTCTATGTGGTAGCTCTGGTGTAATGAGGCAAAACAAGACAAGACTAGTCTGTTTGTATTTGTGTGTTGGTCCCTTTTTCTCATCCAAAGTGTCCTACGTGGAGCCCTTCTTTTATTATTTTTTCTTTTTTTTATAGATTTTAAAATTTCCAAACTTGTAATTTATGCAGTAGTACATAGTTCTTGAAATCATATGTATTGGACGTGTACTCCACTTCTTGTTGTTCACTTCTATTTGATATTTAAAGCCAGAAGTCCATCCAATCGAAGTTTACAGAAAAGGAAAAAATATCATATTTAGAATCTTCTGCATATGGCACACGATGTTTGATATCCGGACATCTTTAAACTTTGTCAATTAACTTTGCCAATTAACGACAGTCCTTTTATTCTTCATATTTATACCATGACTCCCTACAAACATACCAACTCTTACACCACGATTTTTGTAGTTAACTTCCATCCATTTGATTGTTAAAGTCAACCAATTTTGTTAAAAATATTTAAGTTTTTTAAACCCATGTCATTCCTCCTCACCTCCTTGTAATGGATCAAAGCACACACAAATAAAAAAGGAATGTGAACCATCATCAATCATCGATATTTGAGAACTACCCTCACTGTGGTCCTAGAAAATAGACATCAGGGGTTGCGTGAATGTACGATAAGTGGGTTGAGTCCTCCTTACGTCTTCTCCCATCGGTTTCCTCCTACGGGCTTGTGGTGTTTGCATTTCTCAGTGGGCTCATGAAGATCCAATTTGGTGATGGAACATGTTCCATGTCTGGAACATCTGCTTTTGGTTTAACCTATACTGTGGTAGCTTGATAACCCTGATCGTGTCCCCATCCATGCCTCGGTCCACGAGCATGACCTCTTCCTCCCTCGTGCTCTCCTCTCGCTTTGTGCCCCAGCTAGTTTTACATGTTCCTCGTTTATGGTCATTGCATCTGCAAATTGGAATGCCAGCCAATGCTCCATTTCAGGCTTTACCTGCACTCCAAGTCTCCCTTCTCAATGATGACTTCCCATTTATACAACTGCAAGATCATAAAAAAACTCATCCAAATTTGACAATTTGTAAGCTTATCATAATATAAAGCACCTAGCCTACCCACAAACCTCCATGTTATTCTTAGGTACCACTTCATGTAATTCGAAGTCTTGCAAATCTCATTGGATTGACAAACATCTGTAACTCGGTCACATGGTCCCATTCATGAATTTTCAGTCATGTCTTCTTATCTAGTCGATATCCACCTTCCCATCAAGTCAATAACATCAAGTTCCTCATCTGTAACACATGGCACAGACATGCCTTGGCAGCCACCAAAACGACGTAGTGAACGCGGTCTACGTAATAATATCCAACAATGTGGAAGTAAAATGAGCATGCCCTGTGACCTCCAAGTGTTCTGTCCGTCGACATAATACAAAGGAAGGGACTCGATCACATTGCCATCATGCATCATCCACAACACATGTACGAAAATTATACACTATTAGAAGATAATCATTTATAACAAAAAATGTTCTAAACTATTTAGATACCAGCTCAAATGACTGCATGTCAAAGATGCCATGGTACGATCAAACATGAGTGGGCTACCTGCGGTATGTGAATGCTACAACCTATCACACTCCTAAGGGCCTTCTGTGGCATCGGAGTCTCTCTCTAATAATTGGAGCAATGCATGGGAAGTGCTTCCAAGCCCACATCTGGAGTAATATAACCGACCCACCTATCTCCTTAGTCGTAATAATACACAGGAAGGGACTTGATCACATCGTCGTCATGCAACATCCACAATACCTGTACGAAAATTACACCCTATTAGAAGATAATCATTTATAACAAAAAATATTCCAAACTATTTAGATACCAGCTCAAATGACTTCATGTCAAAGATGTCGTGGCACGATTTGACAACATGAGTGGGCTACCTACGGTATGCGAATGCTGCAACCTATAGCACTCCTAAGGACCTTCCATGCCATCAGGGGGCCTATTTAATAATTGGAGCGATGTGCGTGAAGTGCTTCCAAGCCCACATCTGGAGTAATATAACCGACCCACCTATCTCCTCAGTCGTCATATCTGTTACAAAACATAAGTGTCTATACAGAAAAGCAAGAACAACAAATCCCCAACTCAACGCCCTTGTAAACTCTAGGTCATACAATAATGGTAGTATAATGAGATATATTAGTGACCCAGAGATGTTCGTGAATAAAACTCCACCCAACAACTGCAAAATATAAGCATGTGCATATCTCCTCAAAATCTCATCATCTGCATCAGGCAACAATTCTACAAAAGATGCATATAGCCATGTCGTGAGTACCCCGCTGCCTACGATCTCATATGTTGCGGGACACAATCCTAATAGCTGCTTGCATGTATCTTCCCATGTCCCTCTAGGTGTTGTTCCTTTTGTAACTACTAGTCCATCTCAACCCATAATCCCATGATCATCTGGCCATGTGGATTGTGTGTGTCTCCAACCTCCAATGCTCTTCCAATGCTGCAAGGAGATACCGATCCAAGGCGATAAACTCTAACTCTGTAATGCCAGAGAACCTAGTCTAGGCTATATAAGGTCAAATACGCTCATCTAGAGGGATATGTCGAATATGTGTCTCCTGTCAATGGCAACACAACCATAAAGAAACCTACATTTATCAAACAATGACAAAGCACCCATAATAAAAAATATATTGTTCATTTAATATTTCTTAAATTACTTACATCGCCATCTCAAACACGACGTGAACGGTGTCATTCATGTTGTGTCTGTACAGAAATATTATGAGGTTCGGGATCCGCCAGCAATCAACATGCATGATATTAGTAAGCAAAAGAGAAAGGAAATTAAATTATTTTTTAGTACATAAAACAAATTTAAACAACAAAATGCATCGAATATAGCTTTTCAGTAATTGTACGACCAACTTACTCAAACCCAAGCATTTCCTTTTGTTGTGGCCATCCCCTTCACACGATCCACACTTATTTTTGTTTCTATCCGAGAGTTGCACTTTAGAAGTAGATACCTGTGATGTAGATGTTTATGTATTTTGTTTGGACACCGTCGATTGTTGTGACCCACGATACCAGTTAGCGAACATGTATTTTCCCTCAAGACTTCCCTAACATCTATTTCATTATGAATCCTAGTTGACCGTGAGAGATCCTTGCTATGCTTAAGCTTTTCATTGGGGTGTAATTCTGAGTAATTCAATGGTGGACATGTATCCTAAACACCAAGGGGAAAAACATCCCTTTGTAAACCTTAAGACGATGCTCCCATGTGTACCAATCACCAACATAAATATCTATCTCAACCCTTCTTTGAGAACTAATGATGATACAAGGAATACGATATATCAGCCATTTCTGACTTGTGCATGTTTGTTGCCCCAGGTTACCGTGTACCTTTTGCGACCTCGAACTTCAAACTGTGTTTAATGGACATCGCCCACAACTTTGAAAATAAAGTTTGTTTGCCATTGTATGCGTGTCACCTGAAGGTTAATAAGAGAACCTTAAGCGCATCACAGAAGCGTGAAAATCGCATCCAATGTGATCGAAAGCGACTAGTCATACCAGTCGCTCTGGGAAACAGAATTTAAAAAATAAATAAATGTGATGAAATCACATGATCCAAGAACACTCCTCAAATCGATTAATCTAAACCACAAAGGGGTATTAGGGTTATCTCTTGAAGCATGGTTACGATCAAAGTCTTTAAATGAAGAGATCTCCTATCTCAAGTCCGACCCGATGGAGGAGACGCTTGCGAGCGCGTTGATGAGACGCAGGCTTCTCGCAATCATTATCCAAGCGATGAATCTCATAATATCGTCACACGAGATCTGGTGTCTTCTTCACGAGCAAGAAGTACCAAAGAAGATGGAAATATGCAAGTAGCCAATCAGATAGTGCAATGGCATCGCGATGACTACGATTCTCTCTAGCACAAGGGGTGGACGACCACACTTGAGAGGGAGAGAGGGGGCATGTGTAGAGAATATGAGAGAGAGAGAGAGAGAAAGTCTATTCAAATGTTGTGTGCGTAAATAAAAGCTAGGTTGCCTCTTCATTTATAGTATTTTGGGAGTCCATGGATCACAATCCATGTGAAACACAAAATCAATGGTTGAGATTGATTTATATTTCTATTCAATTATCATGATTTTATTATAAAAATACAATAACAACTAATTTAGTTTAAATTAAATATATTAAATAATCAGCATAATTTAATTTGAACTAAATAAATAAGCATAGAAGGATTAGGAAGGAGGCCACCCACCATCCTAAAATAGGGGGGACACCACCCTTGAGAATAAGTCAAAGGGTAGTCGTCCACCATCCATTAAATGGATGATGTTGGCCTTCTAATATAATCCTTCATATATATATATATATATTATATATGATGGGGAGCTTGCACCTAGGTGCATGTAACTTTACATGCACCCGGGCTTATATCTTCCATATTTTTTACTTTTTTGAAAAATACCACCATATATATTCATCTATATATCCCTCTAATATGCCATTCGAATTTCGTCAGAAACAGAGACTCCTATGACCTCCATCTAGAACAGGTAAATTTAACGGTCTTAGAATGTTCTAGATGGAGGTCATAGGAATCTTTGTTTCTGACGAAATTCGAATGGCATATTGGAGGGATATATAGATGAATATACATGGTGGTATTTTTCAAAAAAGTGAAAAAAAGTGGAAGATATAAGCGGTGCATGTAAAGTTACATGCACCTTGGTGCAAGCTCCCCATCCTCATATATATATACAATAAATTTTGTTGTAAATTAATACACAAAAATAATTCCAAATTAATTTTGTGAATATTTCAATCATACCATTAAATAATTGTTAATCATATCCACAACCTAAAATAAAATGTATATGTATTTCCAATTAATTTCCAATGTGAATCGAATTCACATCAACATTTAGTTTAAAGATACTATTTACAATAATCTCTCTCTAATATATTATAAATCACATTTATAGAAGGGGTTGGGGAGCATGCACCCAGATGCATGTAGTTTTACATTCACCGAGTCCTATATCTTCCACATTTTTTTAATTTTTTTGGAAAATATCATCATCTATATTCATCTATACATCCCTCCATTATGTCATTCGAATTTTGTCATAAATAGAGACTCATATACCCTCCATCTAGAACAGGTCAATTACAATAATTCTAAGACTATTAAAATTACCCGCTCTAGATAGAGGGCATATGAGCCTCTGTTTCTGACGAAATTCGAATGACATAATGGAGGGATATATAGATGAATATACATGATGATATTTTCTAAAAAAGTAAAAAAACATGGAAGATATAGGCCTCGATGCATGTAAAATTACATGCATCTGGGTGCATACTCCCCAACCCCTTTATAATATATATATATATATATACACAAATAATGTGGATAGTACTATCCACATTATTCATATCCTTGATAATTAAATCTCATTTAATTATCTTGGATCATCATTCTTATGTAATTAAATATGAATCATATTCATATTAATCATGATAATTAAATCACATTTAATTATCATTATCTCAATGCTCATATTCATAATTCATCAATGGAATTATTCTTGAACTCTTTCAAGAGTAATGCACTTTCTCTACGGATACTTAAAGATAAGTACATGGTGATTGTACGTTCCACGTATAGTGACTTGGATTGAGATCATATCCTAAATCCAGATCTCGGGGACCTCCCACAAATATTTGATTAAATCAAAGCCGTAAATGTAATCTTCTTATTGCATCCGAATCACATTCAGATCACTGTCTAACATTTGGACCAAGATTAGATTACTTCTCTATTGAAAGGAGTCACTAAATTCTAAACATGTTTCATCACTCACTCGGAATGGAAGCGTCATGGTTATACGAGTTTATGATCACATGACCCTCGAGTACTCCTAATACTCGTACATCTTACATACTGGAAGACCTAAAATAAACCCGAAGTTTTAGATCTCATTTAGACTGTCTCCTTCAGGGTTTTATCATTAAGTTTCTCATTTGATCATTGAGAGTCAGTATTGATCATATGCTTTCCAAAAACATATATCATACCTAGGCATTGATCATATACTTTCTAAAAGCATATATCTAACCTACAAATTCAGTCAAGCTTCCAAAGCGAGATGACCATGCTCGGAAGTTGATTCCTAATATCTCATGAGTGATCTGAGTTCATGTCTTTTGATTCAGTAATAAACTTGTATGATCCCTTTGAGAGAACGAATAACTCATATGCCCTTGTATGCACACCAGTGCGTCGGTGTATAGACCTTGATTAGATCATCAACCTATCGGTCTGCCAAATGTACATACTCAGACATATAGTAACACATATGTTTCTGGTTAAAGGATGCGTGCCTATATCGTGATAGCATATGACATAGGTCTTTGGTTATCTCGATCTCGTTAAGCCAACTCTTTGACCTAACTTATCTAATACCTCATCTCTATTCCTATGTAGAGGACCTGCATCAATAGGTCGGTTATATATCAACCCATTAGAGAAAGGATTGCCATCTCCTACTCAGGCTGGAGACCCTCTCTTAACAATCATTTGACGGTGCTTGACGAGTCCTCATTCTAACTCTTTAGATATCAATAATAAATCCAAAATTATTATCGGTCGTGTGTTCCACACAAGGCGGGAGCACCGACGTCGAGGTGACCGACGAAAATCTTAGATTTAATAAGCAATTAACCTACAATATTCGTAATTCAATTAATAGAAAAAATGCGGCATTAAAATTTATTTTCTATACCATAAAATGCATAGCAAGCAAGCATGCAGAGGTCGAACCACTGAGATCAATACAGGTAGCCTATGGTTTTCTTTTATGTTCAAACCAAGTCATTCCTTGTGTATAGATCTTTTTTTAGTTTTTAGTTTTTATATTTTTATATTTTTTTGTTTTCTATTTTTATATTTGATATTTATATTTTATATTTTTTTATTTTCTTTTTAAATATTTTTTTTCAATTTTTTAAACTATATAACCTATATAGGGCTTTTATATATACAATGTGTAGTAGTATATTCATAAATATTCTTAAATATAGATAAAATTCAGCAAATAAATTATTTTTGGATTTTTAATATTTTTCTAATATTTTTTAAATATTTTTGCTATTTTTTTGTATTTTTAAAGTAAAAAATGTCTTACATAATGGATTAATAAATTCGGTCAAAATTGAATTGGGTGTTAAAAATAATAAATAATTCCCAAATTTCCCCAAACCAATTTTAATATATAAATATTTATACAAATAAAATTATAAAATAGAAAAGATATATTTTTAGATTTTTAAAGGATCTTTTAGATTTTTATAAGAGATTTTAGGGTTTTTCATTTTTTAAGCGTTTTGTTTTTCAATTTTAGTGATTTTTGGTCTATAACTAAATTAAAAAATATACTATATATATATTGGAATTTTTAAAGATGTTTTTATATTTTTTTGGTATTTTCTAAGTTAATCAGGGAAGAAATATGCTCCTTTATATTTTTAATAAATAGATTAAATACAAAAAATTCCATATAAAATAAGACATGAATATACATGACATGAATCATCTAACACTATTTTTGTGGATTTTTAGGAGCACATTAGCTATATTTAATAAATAGATGAAGCTACAAAAATACATGTCCTAGCAGGGGCATTTTTACAATAAAAATAAAGTTAATGGGGCTTTGTATGCTGAAGAAAACCATATTTATTTAATTTTTAAAGAAATTTTAACAATTACAAAATCCGCAAGAGAATCTATGTAATTTATCCATCATGTGGGACTACACGTGACGTAGCTTGGAAGGGACCTAAATGCAAATACAATAAAATTCAAGGGCCTTCCAGCAATTTTTATAAAAATATACAATTTATTTTATTGGACTTTTTAGAAATAGAAAAATTCACAGGGGTATACCTGGAATTTTGCCACCTCACATGGGACGGTACGTGAGATGACGTGGACTGGACCCAAATGCAATTTAAATAAATATAGGGGTCATGTGCAAAATGTCCACTTTAATATAAACGACTAACTTTATTTACAGGACTAAATAATAAATACAAAAATAATGGGGCTTGATATGCAATTTACCCCATATATGCGCGCGGCGGGCGGTTGCGATTTAGACCCTTATCCACATGTCGCCATCTTAGCAGCTGGTACCGCTTCGCGTGTGGATGGCCCGGATTAGAATGTTGGATGCGATCAGACGGTGAAGGCGGGGCAGCATCCAACGGCTCGGATCTGACCTGGGCCGCGCTTCTTGATCCAACGACGGAGTGGCTATGACATAAGAATAGGGAGGAAGGTTCGCATGGGGAAAACTTTCTCCGGTGAAATCTTGCTTCTTCGGTGGTCTTTGCTGCTCCAAGGGGCCCAGATAGGTCCACGACGAGGTCCCCTACTGGCCGGTGGCCTCAGAATGGTTGGAGGGTCACCAGAGCACCCCCACGAGGTCAAGGAAGATGAGGTGCTTCAGGTGCCTCCGATGAAGTGTGATTTCGCCACCAGGTGCTTCTTTGGCTCTTGGGACCTGCAGAAATGAACTCACGGGTCGAGGGCAAAGTGCTTCGACCCGGTTAGGTGTGGAATGGGGCGAAGGATGAAGCGGGTGATGCTCTCCGGCGAACGACGGAGCTTGGAGAGCGGATCTCCAGATCCGCTAGGTTTCTAGGGAAGTGGAGGTACATGGAGTGATCAGAAGGCGACGAGGAATGGAATGGAGGCGAACGGTATGGCAGAGATGGGACAAAGATGCACGGAGGAGCTCACCGGAGCTCGACTCTGGCGATCTACGGGTCGAACGATTAACACTAATTTAACTGACTAAATCCTAAACTAACAACAGGAAATTAAACCTATGATTAAAAGAAGCAAAATTCATGATAAATGAGCAACTCTTATAATAGGAGTATCCCAGGGAACAGGGTCACCGGCGGTGGGCGGTCGTGGGTGCATCCCTCGCTCCTGACACTCGGGCTGAGCTTGAGAGCACTCCTCCTGTCACAAAGATCTCTCATAGATAAACTTGTCACCACGAAATCTAAGTTTGGAGCTCAGGTTAGATCTTGATGTGAAAATATGTGTGGAACCTGATCGGGAACCAAATTTAAAACACAACAACCTCCGAGAATCACAGAACTCTGTTCAAACCACCTCAACAGCTATGTCAGAACTAGCTTACATCATACACAAACCCCTATGACTACGAAGCTGACTTGTATGGTGTAAGTGATAGTGGCTCTCTCCAACTGAAATGACAAAGGAACTGACTTCTCCGGAATGACAACCCAATGATTCCCCAATCCAGCACTTTGTCCTTGAGGAGTGGGGTATTCCCTTCTAAGTTCAAGTGGCATCCAACTCAAGAGGAGGAGGTGAAGAAAAGAATGGACGGTAGCCAGTGTAGCTACCTATCCTGGGATGACTGACCAGTGTAGTCAAGTCATCCAGCTGCAGACTTACATGGTGTAACTTTGATGCTCAAGCTTGCTTATTTTCTGTACAACATATATACATACTCCGGCAGGCATTTTATTTTTATTTTCAGGCTTGTCCACTTTTTTGGAATTTTTTTTCAACATATTTTTTACAGTAGCATTCACATAAGGAGTTTTTCCTCTTGAGCCAGAAGACTATCCCTCTTTTGAAGCTTTATTGCAACCCACATTCTCCTGTCATTCGACTTCATGGCAACTGGACCAGGTTAGAGGGCACTTCCCTCCCTAGACGAGGACGAATGTTTCCACCTGTGTTCGTCTCAGACCGTCAAATCCAACTCCCTCACCACTCCAACTGAGTTGAGCCAAGTGAAAGGTGCAAGTGTCCAAGTTAGGTCACGACCGGCAAGAGTCATGAGTGCATCTCGAAAAGTTCTAGTTAGTCAGTTGAAGTGACTTGAACCCAACCCTGAGTCTCAAAGAATTAAGTCCTCCTGGACCTAAAGTATCTTAAACCTAGTTCCCATGAGGTTCCAGTGTAGTTAGGTGCAGTAAGGTCCACCCAAGCTCCAATCTTCGACTTTATTGGACTAGTTCAATCATCAATCTCAATCAAAGAATATATATGCTATACAAATGCTATGTACAATGTAGAAAGAATGAAATAATTTTTCAAAAAGAATTTGAAAATGAAAAGAATTTTTACACAAAGAATTTTGCAAAAACATAATTCTGGCACAAGAATAAAATGAAAGATATGCACAACTATTTACACGGGCATGCTACTTTTTATTTATTTACAAGGGTTAATAATTTAAAGAATTTACATGTTTTACCAAGTTATTTTTATAGGTATATATACAATTGATGAAGAATTTTATTTCCATTTATAATTCTATACACATTTTATTCCTATTTTAATGATGCATTTATTCCTCAAATTCATTTGAAAATAATTTTGAAAACTATAGTACAAAATAATTTTTGCAAGTATTTACAAACATTTAAAAGCCATTTTGCAAAGATTTTTCACACAAAATATATATTTTTCACAATATTTTTACAATCATTTTCAAAATCATTTGCAAATAGGTTTTTAAAGCTTTTATTTCACACAATAAATAGAATTTTTGCAAATCAAAATCCTTTTACAAAGGTTGAAAACATTTTACAAAAAGGTTTTCCAAACGGGTCGCACCATTTTTCAAATCATTTTGCAAAAACATTTTTAACCTGATTTATTAATAAATATATAACCAGGATGTGTTCATACAAATATTTTTGGTATTTTTAGTTTTGCAGATGTTTTTTGATTTTTTTGAAAATAGGTACATATCTTTACATGGGGATATATCTTTTATATACAAGGATAATTGATCACTTTTATATATTTATACATATTTTTGAGTATGGTGTGTAGACTCCTCAAAATTATTTGGAAATCATTTTTCAACAGTGTTGAAAACTATAGTCCAACATAATTTTAACAAACGATTTTGTACAAACATTTACACATATTTGAAAATCATTTTGCAAAGGTTTTTCAAACAGTATATATAGATTTTTTCAAATATTTTTGCAATTATTTTTCCAACCATTTGCCAATCATTTTTTAGACATTTTTATTTCACGCAAAGAAAATAAATTTTTGCAAACACAAATAATTATAAAGGTTGAAAACATTTTACAAAAGATTTTCCAAACAGTTTTTCTCAATATATTTTTCAAATAGATTTTCAAACTATTTTTCAAACATTTTGCAAAAGTATTTTTGCCAGACTTATTAATCAGTATGTATGAAGGATGCTTGAGGAGCTATAACCATCTTTTTATTATAATATTGTAATGAATTTGACAGTATTTTAGCCAAAAGTATTATACAAAAGTACGGGTTATGGCTTTAAAGTATATACATAGTATATACGACCCCCTATACTTAGCTTGAGCTATGTCCTCATAGATCAAGGAGAAAAAGAAAAGACATAACTCAGACTGAGTATAGAAGAGCTTAAGGAATAAATAAACGGCGGTATGGATAAATGAATGGGAAGTTGACTGTTTCCCCATACTTATGATCAAATAATCCTAAGTATAGCAAACTATACAAAAGGCAGGGAGGATCAAGGGTAAGGATGAACAAATCGTACTCATAATGTCTTCCCCCTTTATTTAGGGTAAGAAAGCCCTAAGTATAGGGAGAAAAGAGGAGACAATGGAGAGGATGAAAGTAATCGAGGTGTACACCCCCTATACTTAGGGTAAGACGCACCCTAAGTATAGAAGACTGGCGAAAAGGAGTGATACACCTTATAGATATATACACATTCATTTTTTTTCCTTTTCTTTTGAGAATGAAAGCGGAAAATGAAAAGAAGAAAAGATAAAAAATCAAAGAAAAAGTTTTCGAGTAACATTATCTGAATCTTTTGATGCTGCCAGTGCTATGGATGTATCATCTGAGTGCAGTACTTGAATTGAGTCGACAACGATCAAGAAGGTATCGTGCTCAAGGTAAGGCTTCAGTAACTGATCGTTGACGACAAACGGTTGTGCGTCAGAATAAAAATATGATATTGCAATACTGCCATCATCACACACTTCTCGTATTTGAAACGACCCTGTCCATTCGCTCTTAAATTTGCCCGGGAAGATCTTCAACTTTGCATCAAATAGCCACATTTTCTGTCCAATTTCGAAGGTCTTTCGTCTGATGTGCCGATCATGCCAGTGTTTCACCTTCTCTTTGTACATCAATGTTTTATCGTATGCATAGTCTTGAAACTCCAGGAGCCTGTTTAGATCATCTTTTCTTTTCTGACTACTTTTCTGTAATTCCAAATTACACATATTGATCACCCATAAGGATTTGTGAATTAGTTCCACGGGCAGATGGCATGGTTTTCCATACACAAGATGATAGGGCAACATGCCCAAAGGAGACTTGTAAGCGGTTCGGTATGCCCACAAGACGGAGTCCAAGAGTTGGGGACCAATTCTTTCTGTCCGGCTTGACAAGCTTCTGAAGGGTCATCTTGATTTCTCTATTTGACAATTCTTCCATGCCATTGGTATGGGGATGGTAAGGAGATGCGACTCGATGCTCGATGCCATACTCCTACGTTAATTTCTTGACCTCTTTATTAATGAAGTAGCTTCCCCCATCTGATATGAGAATTTCGAAATCCCGAACCTCAAAATGATGTTTTCTTTCAGAAAGCGACATACTATTCAGCTGTCAGCGGCTCGAGCGGGGATAGCTTCAATCCAATGACTCACTTAGTCAATGGCAAGAAGGATGTGCTCATATTCATGACTGTTGGGAAAAGGTCCCATGAAATCAATGCCCCAAACATCGAAAACGTCTGCTATCCGAATGATCTTCAGGGGCATTGAGTCTTTTGCTGTGAGTGTGTCTTTCAATCTCTGACAGTCAACGCATCATTTGACGAAGGCTGCTGCATCCTTGAATAGTGTGGGCCACCAGAAGCCACATTGAAGTACTTTTGCTGTCGTTCGATCTCCATAGTGGTGTCCACTAGATTCGAGCGAGTGACAATGCTCGAGGACATTATGATGCTCCTCCTGAGGGATACACCTGTGCCAAATGCAATCCGCTCCTTCCCTGAATAAGAGAGGATCCTCCCATTGGTAGAAATGGATCGTTGAGAAGAATTTGTCTTTTTGAATCTTCATCCAGTCCTTTGGTACTACCCCAGAGATGATGTAGTTAACAACCAGCATACCAAGGAAGTGAATCCACAACCATAATCGACTCTTCACGGAAGGTGTTTGTGATGGGTGTAGTGCTTAGTGGAGGCTCTTGCTGCTCTATTCTGGAGAGGTGATCTGCTACCACGTTCTGAACTCCAGGTTTGTCCTTTATTTCCAAATGAAATTCTTGGAGGAGAAGGATCCATCTGATCAGTCTGGGCTTGGCATCCTTCTTCTGTTGCAAATATCGGATAGCAGAGTGGTCGGTGAAGATGGTGACTTTTGATCCAAGCAGATATGAATGATCTGAACTTCTTGAGGGCGAATACCGCAGACAACAATTCTTTGTCTGTCACAGTATAATTTCTCTGAGCTTCATCTAATATTTTGCTGGCGTAATGAATGGCATAGGGTGCTTTATCTTTTCTTTGTCCTAGAACAACCCCAACTGCAAAGTCTGACGCATATGTCATGATCTCGAAGGGGAGAGACCAATCCGATGGCTGTAGGACTGGAGCTTGAGTGACGATCTCCTTCAGCTGATTGAAAGAAAGGAGAACATGTTGATCAACATTAAACTCAGTCTCCTTGCATAGAAGTTCTATAAGAGGTCGGGCAATGTGGCTGAAATCTCAGACGAACCTTTTGTAGAAACCTACATGCCCCAGGAATGACCTCACGTTCTTAACTGTCTGAGGTGGCTCAAGATTGGCAATCACGTCCACCTTTACCTGGTCGACTTCCATGCCATGTTTGGAAACAACATGGTCCAGCACAATCCCTTCGGTGACCATGAAGTGGCTCTTTTCCCAAGATTGCACTAGATTGACTTCACGACATTTCTGAAGTCATCTGTCCAGGTGCTTAAGACACGAATCGAAACGGTCACCATAGACGGAGAAGTCATCCATAAACACCTCGAGGAAACTTCCTACCATCTCGACAAAGACTGCAAGCATGCATCTCTGGAATGTAGCTAGTGCGTTGCGCAATCCAAAGGGCATTCTCCGGAAAGCATATGCTGAACGGGCAAGTGAATGTTGTCTTCTATTGATCTTCAGGGGCAATTGCCACTTGGTTGTGCCCAAAGTACCCATCCAGGAAGCAGAAGAACTCCTTGCCAACTAGTCTTTCCAAAACTTGATCAATGAATGGAAAGGGGAAGTGTTCCTTCTTTGTTATTGCAACACATACACGCAAGGATGTTGGTACCCAAGTAGATATCTCTTCTCCTCTGTAATTAGTAACCAAAGTAAGTACCGACTTCTTTGGAACTACGTGTAAGAGGCTCACCCATTTTGAATCAAAGATGGGATAGATGAAGCCTGTGTCACACTATTTCATGATTTCTTTCATGACGACGTCCCTCATATTAGGATTCAATCTTCTTTGGAATTCGTGGGACGACTTGGCATCTTCTTCCAGGTAAATGTGATGTGAACACAACGCATGATTTATCCCATGGAGATCTGATACATGCCAACCAAGTACCTTGCGGTTTTTCTCTAGAACCTTGAGAAGTCGAGATTCTTGCTACGGGGTTGGCCTGCTGTTGATGATGACCGGATACCTATTTTATGTGCCCACAAGGAAAGCATACTTCAGGCCTGCTAGAAGTGGCTTGAGTTCTGGTTATGCTCTGGCCAACTTATAGGTTACCTCTGAAATAGTGTTGGTTGGAGGATGTGCTAACCGAACTTTTGCAGAGTTGTTGACCTCACTGCTCTGTTGAGATTCTAACAATGTGTCGAACGGTTCTGCACTAAGCTCATTGTATTCGGGCTGGAGTGAATTATTGGAGTCAAAAATATGCATCAGCAAGTTTGAGTCTGTCTCCCAAATGTTATCAGAGCCTGCGTCGACTGTGCTTTCCAGGTCCTCCTCGAGAGAGAGGATTTCCTGTATCCAAGGATCGTTCAAAGAGAGTTGGGAATATCTGATTTCCGCAATGAAGTCACAGTCTGTAATTGCATGTCCTTTATCAGTTACAGCTATGGGCTCACTGATCATGCCTATGGTGATTCTTTGATTGCCCGAGCTGAATGTAATCTTACCAGACCCATACTCAACCATGGCTTATGAGGTGCGTAGGAATGGCCGGCCAAGGATGATAGGCGTCTAGAGTAATGGTGTAGGAAATTCCATATCAAGGACTATAAAGTCAACGGGGAACCGCATTTCTCGCACCTTTACTACAATGTCTTCCAAAAGACCTCTAGGTCGCTTGATGGATCGGTCAGCGAACTGAAGGATCATATGTGTCTGCTTGAGAGGACCTAGCCCAAATTCTTGCAATAATGTCGAGGGAAGAAGGTTGATGAAAGAATCGCTGTCAAGCAGGGTATGCTCGAAGATTTGATCAAAAATTCCGCAACTGATAAGCGGTGCTCCCTTGTACTGCTTCTTCTGTGGGATGTTGCTGATGGCTACTACAGTGGCCATGTGAGAACGTGCTTCTCAACCTATCGACGTTTGTTATTTAATGCTAGGCGACGCAACGGAAAACAAATAAAAGAAGGCGAGAAAATGCAGAAAACTGATGAGGCCCCCAGGTGAACAAACACCTGGGCACTGGACCTCGTTGTGAAGAGTAGAGTCCAAATTATATACATGCCAAAATTGTATCTCTCTCTCACTATAAATTACATGAATGATTTTTTAAATTAAATCTAATCTAATTTCTTCTCCTTGCTTCATTGGTGCTCTATCCAGCTGGTCATAGAGTGAAGACCAACCTCCTCCAAGCTTGGCTGCATCGGCTTCCTAGAAAGCTGTCCTCGCTTGGCGGACCCTCGCATCAAATTCACTAAGAGATATCATTAGTACATGTAATTAAATAATCCAATAAATATTCACAATAATAATCTAAGAACGAGTTGGAAATAAATTAATGGTTATCTACAACAATGAATCGATAAATCAAATAAATGACTATAAAAGAATGATAGAAAAATTAAAATACGCTCATTGCTCCCCGACAACAGCGCCATCTGATAAACCCAAAATTATCATCAGTCGTGTGTTCCACACAAGGCGGGAGCACTGTCGTCGAGGTGACCGATGAAGGATTTAATCAGCAATTAACCTACAATATTTTTAATTCAATTAATAGCAAAATTGTGGCATTAAAGTTTATTTTCTCTACCATAAAATGCATAGCAAGCAAGCATGTAGAGGTCGAACTACTAAAAGCAATACATGTAGCCAATGGTTTTCTTTTATGTCCAAACCAAGTCATTCCGTGTGTATAGATCCTTTTTGTGGGTTTTTAATTTTTATATTTTTTGTTTTCTATTTTTATACTTGATTTTTATATATTCTAATTTTTATATTTTCTTTTTATATTTTTTTTATTTTTTAAACTATATAGCCTATATAGGGCTTTTATATATACAATGTGTAGTAGTATATTTATAAATATTATTAAATATAGATAAAATTGAGCAAATAAATTGTTTTTTTTAATTTTTAATACTTTCTAATATTTTTGTCTTTTTCCAGAAATTTTTGCAAATTTTTATGTATTTTTAAAGCAATAAATATCCCGCATAAGGGATTAATAAATTTGGCCAAAATTGAATTGGGTGTTAAAAAATATCCCACTCTCTCCTTCTTTCGGCCGCACGTGGCCCTTCCTGGGTCGTCCGATCTCGGCCGATCGGATGGCCCGCGCTCGTCTTCTTCATCAAGCTCCCAGCGCCTCTCCCAATCGATTGCCACCACCATCCCCCAAATCTCGCCGCCACTCCGACTTCTCCGCTATCGCCAATCTCGTTCCTCATCATGCAATCCAATCGCACACGATCAAATCCTCATCATCCAATCCCAGATCGCTCTCTCGTCAAATCCCTAGAACGTCGCCCAAATCGCCATCATCCCAAATCTTCCTTCACCGGCAAACCTTCATCCCCCTTTCCCCTTCCGACCTACGACAACCTCTGCTATTTAAGACCTCCGCCGCACTCGAAATCCCCCATCCACTGTTAGCACCAAGAAGGCGGTGGTGACGGCCCGCCTCCATCGCGGTGAGATCCGAGGATCTCACGATCCTCTTTGCAGACGCGGAACTCCATCGCCGGTGACCTGCTGCAGCTCCGCCTTGACGTCGAGCCAACGACGACGACCATCCACTACGCCAGCATCTTCCTTGACCTCCACCGACTACGACCAACGATCTCCTTCAACGCGATCATCTCCACTTTGGCGTAGAGCCACCGCCATCAACGCTCGACTTCGATGTCATCGATAACCCCCTGGTCTCCCCTCCGCCAACGCACAGCCAGGAGAATCACCAGCCATACGCCACCAGCGAGCACTCGGCGCCTCACCGCCCCTCTCCCGCTCCATCGCACCACCGGGCACGCAGCTCGAGACCCCAGCACGCACGAGGCACGTACGTGGGGGACGTCAGCAGGAGTTCAGCCCAGGGGTCACGTGCGCAGCATGTGAGCCGTTGGGTAATTTACAGAACACCCCCTGGAGTTCCACCATTGTGCGCCAAAGCCCCCCACCGACCAGGTCACTTGCTTGGCACGTGACCGGTGGCAATTTTGCATTACCACCCTCTGGTGTTCTGGTATTTACATTACAGCCCTTCTATGCATTTTGTGCTAATCCCCCTCAGTTTTGGACCTCTTTATTACATTATTTTATTTATCCAAAAATAACATGATGTTTGTCATATAATTCTCTACACTTTGACATATTGTGGACATTTTTGTGGTTGATGGTTAATTAATAATTATTTGTTTTGTGAAAATTTGCATATTTTGCCCTTTTTATGCTCTGAAATTTATATTTGATTAACCGTTGCTCTAAAAATTTCCAAAAAATCGCCTACTGTAGAGTTAACTGTGCTTGGCATTGTATTAAAAAAGAATTGCATTTGCATGCATAGTTTGCCTTGTAAAAATTATTTTGTATATTTCAGTATTTGATTTTTAATAGGTATTAGATCTCACATTTTCGAGGTTTAAGATTTTCCTGAGGTCCATTACTTAGTGATAGATCTTAGATAATTTTATTCCTCGAAAATAATTAGGTTTAGTATTTATTATAATTAAATATTGAAATTCATTTTGTTTGCATTTAAAAATTCATAAAAAATCATATTGCATCCAAAAATTCCAAAAAAATTAAAGTGCATCCATTTCATCATATTTTGCATAATGACCAAGTTTCATATTTTTTGGACATGATTTGAATGTAATTGACATTTTAGTCCCTAAAATAGGCCAAACTTGCATATTGCATCCTTTATTGCATTAAAAATTTCCAAAAATAGACCACATCGAAAACCGTGAGCGAATTCTAATAGACATAATTTTAGGTTGTTCTTTTGCCTCCTTGTGATCGACCTTGGGACTTGCCCAAGTAAAATAAATATAAAACCACATTGATTAAAATTAACGAATATTTTGTGTGGTTATTTTCTTGACCGATTCCGATTGCCGCCTACAACGAATGACAAATCATATTTTTACGCACGACGATAAATACATCTTCTTAACAAGCGAATTTCAGACTCATCAGATGGTGCCGTTGCTGGGGAGGCAAACGACTTAGTTTTTGTCTTGAAAATTTTTTGTTCATTTTTCGCATTCGGGTAGTCTGACCCCCGAATTTTTCATTGTAAATACCGCATTTTTTTCATTTATTTTCAGCGTTTATTTTTCTTATGTTATTTTTAATTCATTTTTGAGTCACTCTCTTACACAAATCTCTCTTATTTTTCTTGCGAGGTACCCAGCGTACGTGGAGCGGTTTTTCAAAAAATCGAAGCATCTTCACCGACTTCCAAAAAAGCCACAAATAATTTAAGATCGAGTCGAGTCGTGAGAGAGCGTAGAGTATAGGATTTTAATTTCTGCAATTTTAATTTCTGTAATTAATTGCTCATTTATAGCGGTGTCCATTTGGACTCTCGCTTGTGTAAAAAGACCTTGAACTATTCTTGTGGTGTGTCGTGGCATGTTTCACTCTCCGGTGAGGGTGGGGCCTGACTTGAGTGGCGATTAGGATAGACCTGCACATACGGCTCTCAGAGCATTTATATTTTTGATTGTGCTCGCAGGTTCTAAGGCCACACTGCACATTAACTGAGACGCATATAGATCGTTCAATTTCGCCTAAATTTAACTCAATTCTTTCCCGCTAATAGAACTTTCTGCTTAGGTGCAGTTTTTCATCGGCTTGCATTCATATAGAATAAATTTTCAATTCTTGTATTACATACCACATGGAGATTGCGATGATTCACTGTAAGTCTTCTAATTGAGCATACATCAATGTTTTCGCGTGCATCGGCTTTTCCCGAACTCCTCCCTCTAGTTTTGTAACATAATTTAAAAGGAAATTGGGACTGGACGGTAAATGTGTATTTGCGCTCATCTAATTTTTCAGTGATCACCTAATTAAAATTGGGACTGCTAAATATAGCTGATTTCAAAATAACCCATAAAATCGAGAATTTCTGCGGGAAAGCAACCCCGACCTTGGATGTTTTTATTTTTCTGAGTGAGCGAGAGACGACACTTAAGGCTAGAGTCCGAACCCGGATTTTCATATTGACTACTGATTCTACCAAAAACGATTAGCTACTTTTCAGTGAGGATCTACGGGTAGCCGGTAAATGGTCCGGATTTCCTTAGCAGAGTGGGTGGTTTAGAGGACACTGCGCACGGCTCCATCCTCAAGTAACACAGGTAGCTGTTCTACGGTCCGTACTTACACCCATACTGGCTGAAAGTAGGTGCAATTAGTCGTAAGAATTTGGGCCAGTCATTACGAAAATTTCGGCACCTAACAGCTCGCTAAATTTTTGCCAAGATTGATTTATCACAAACTAAAATTGAAAATATAATAGCCGAACTCTTACGACTTCATTCTGTGTGTTGGTGAACCTGGGGTTTGAATTGTGTTTGCATTAGTGTGCGTGAACCGATTTCGAAGATCAACAACCGCACATTTGATAAAATTTCTTTTGACTATCCCGTGCAATCATCTCTCTCCTTTCTTGATTTAAACCTCATCATGGAACTCTTTTCCAAAAAGTCTTGCAGACCCAACCCCCCATTCCTTTCAGCTCTTTCAAAAATGACTGAATATTTATCTGAAAACCCATCAGAGCTTTACAATGAAAATGAATTTGTCTTGGTTAGGCCTAAATCAACTAAATCCTCTTCTTTCAATAATCCTCCAACATTTGCGGGAGACTTTCACCCGCGGATGAATTCAGCCTCCTCATTGAATTTCTACTCGAATCATCCGACCACACATGACCATCTACCATCTTGGACTGAACCTCTTATTCTCGGATTCTCGCTGATAAGTCATTTCAAGATCAAGATATCTTTGAGTCTCATGGCTGGTCAAGAAATCAAACCCAGATGGAAAGACTCGCACTTAATGATCATCAGCGTTGGATTGACCATGACAAACCCCTCTTCAGACATGATACTCATACAGAGGACTGGATTGACCACATAGAAACACGTAAACCATGTATGTTGACTCCACAATATCAAGGTCTGACCAATCATGATCAAAGGGTTGAACGCTACTCAGACCAACTACACATGCCGGGACCATATGAGCAGCCTCCTTCCATAATTTTTGAGGAGAAATTTTCAGAAAATATTGATCATATAATGGATATTTCAAGAAACTCTCCTCTTACCACATACAGGAAAATGGAAGATGAAATTATTGAACACACCCCGACTGCTCCCATGATTGATCATGACCAGAATTTTGAGGATAATATTTCGAGGATAAATAAGAAATTTGAATTAGTGGAGGAAAAATTCAGAAATTTACTGACCGACTGAGTTTATTTTATGGGAGCTCGAACATAAAAAGGAATGAGGAAGTGATTAGATCTCAGGCTGAGAAATTTGAGGATATTCAAAAATCTGGGGACGATTCTGACAATATCACTTCTGCATATTATTCCCCTTGAAATGACTATGCCTCTGACTCCCACTCTGAACATCAGAACCCCTGCTCATCTAAGGAACACACCACATCATCACACCACACATAAAATACCAAAAAAATTGGAATATTAGAAAATCATAAAAAATGGAAAATCCAGAAAATTTCATAAAAATTGAGACTAAAGAAGATATGAGGAATTTGGATCCTGGTTTAAGGGAAGCACTGGAGAAAAGATTGATTTTTGAATTTCCCTTTATAAAGGCCATTGAACACTTCCCCGAGCTTAAAAGATTTGTAATGGATAAATTAATGATAAAAAAGTCAGGCAGGATACAGACAAAGACTGAAAGACATATCCTGTCAATGGCCTCCTCCTTGCTGTTGAGGAGAAAAACCAAAAGCCGCATAGTGAAGCGGTTGCCCAGATTTGACTGTAGAATCAAAGACATAATTTTCACCCATGCTCGGATTGATGACGATTCACCGATCAATATCCTCCCGACCTCTGTATTTCACGAACTCAAACTCGGACCGATTCGGAAGATACGAGAGATTGTTCAATTGGCTGATCAATCGATAAAGCGGCCGAGAGGAACCATTTCTGTCATCATGGCATTCCAAGGTTCTCCGCTCAAAGTAGAATTCACGATCATTGATATTGAGCATCAAGGAGAATTCACTCAATCTCCAATTATTTTCGGAAAACCATTCTTGGAATTAGCTAAGTCAATTATTTATTGTGAGACACGGGAAATCAATTTTACAGCATTGGAAGCACTTCGATCTGATCCTGTCTTTGAGGAACCACGATTTTCTGAGGCAACCCACAAAGTTCCCGACAACCGTAATCATAAAGTGGTAGAAGAGCCCTACCACGCTACGACACCTGAGATAGCAATTGTTGATGAGACTATTGGTTTAGAGAATCTCCCCCATGCTCCATTCCCAGCTGCTCTTATCATGAAGAATCAAGTACATGAATCATATGATCCAGAGACTTATGCATGGGCACACCCTGGGTCAACATATTCTGACTACATGGATCACATCAACTTGACACAGGAATGCTCCAATGTCAAATCAATTGAGAACGAACATGCAGAAACTCTCCCCAATATTTCAATTCCCGCGGATCTCAAAAAAGACAAATCCTTCTACTACGATCCTGAGACATATGCATGGTCACACCCTGGAGCAACCTTCTCTGAATACCTTTACCAAATCATCCCAAATCGAGAGTGCACCAACATTCAGGAGACTAAGAACAAACACGCAGGATGAAAACCGATCAAGGAGAAGAACTCTAATGGCTATTCATCTGGATACTCAAGTGAACCGGTACATTCACGAAGCAAGAAAAAGAAAGTCACATTTGACCTTTCGGAAGAGGAATCAACTGATGATCCCTTATCAGGTCCGGAAAAGGTAATCTACGTGAGTGAAGTTGTTCGGCAGCTCTAAAGTCATATCTTCGCAAGGATCCAAAATTCGACTCTCGTTGGACAACTCCCGTTCCTAACTACTATTCATCCAAAGATGATGCTCCTGTCCTCTATAAGTACACTGGAATTATTTCTTATGAGATGACTGAGACCGGTGCTTCTGAGTATTCATCCGAGGACAAACCGCTTGATCTCAAGAAGGAACGAATTTTGAGGAAACAATTGAGGAAACAAAAAGACCTGAATATTTGGAGTACGTCCACTTTCGAATACTACTCCTCTGAGGATAATTCCGATGATGGATATCTTTCATCTGACTCAAACACTTCATCCACTATCCATCATGATTTTTTTATGATGACACTGATAATAGTTGGGAATCATATGCTTCATCTCCGACTCGTTATTCTGATCTCCCATCACAGGCTCGCAAGAAGATCAGCCGAAAACCGCCTTAATCATCAGCTACCCACCCTCCCTCATGACCACATCGGTCTCCTTGTACAACTTCTTCCTCTACTTAGGCCAAGGCCTAAGTATGGGGGGGACCGATGCCATTTGTGCATACCATCCTTCTCCTATCTCCCGATCGCCTCACTTCTACCCTTCTTCTATACTTAGGCTGACCAGAGCCTAAGTATAAGGGGAACTGACACCCACCTGTATTTACTCTCCTCATTCACATATCTCGACCGCTTCATTTTTTCCGATCTTCTTCTATACTTAGACTATTCACAATCTAAGTATAGGGGGTGGTTTTGTCAATCTTTTTCTTTTTCTTTTTCTTTTCCTTTTTTCACTCTCTTACACTTAGCCCGAGCTATTTCTTCTTTACGCTTCTTGTGTTATGAGGACACATCACTCGCTAAGTATAGGGGGTCTGTATACATACTTCGTATATATTTTACCCATATTTCGTACTTGCACGTAAGTCTATATGTATTTACAAGGTGGGTAATTAATTTGAAAAAAAACTACAAAACAAAAGAAAAAGAAAACGAGTTTTGCTACTAACACTAACTGTGCCTAAAATTTCTAAAAAATGGCTTCTTATTCATTTTTGCAAAAAAACCAAAAATCCCTTGCATAAATAAAAAAAATACAAGAAAAAAATATGTCTGCATTTCACACACCTGCACTTCATCCAGCATCACAGTTATTTGCATCTGTGAAAAGTCATTGGGTTCTGAACCGAGTTGTGAGCAGAAATCGAGAGTGGTCTGGACTTGACCTTAATCCACCTAATTTTCAGAGGAACTTCATCGAGAAATAGGATTTTAGAAGCTTCAGGTCTTTGACTTAATTCTTTGAGTTCAACATGACAATGTGCAGCGTTTGACTCTTAGTGTCTAACCTGGTCTCTTCATTCTGGGTATAACTCTGGAATATGGAATTAATTTGTACTCCCGCACTATGCACTTATCTCAACTCAGACGGGATGTTGGAAGACTGTGTGAGTTTATTTTCTGGTAGCGTGGAAATCTAAAGATCGGAGTACGGGTTGAAATAAAGTTTCGGAAAAGGGATGGACGACTGGGCACAATTTTTTCTAAGACCCCAAAAAATGTACGGAATCAAAAAGATTCTATATCCGTAGTGGCACAACAAGATCCAAGCAGAACCACAAAAAATTCTAAATACAAAGAAGCATTCTACCAAATAAATATCTGACCAAAAAGTTCCAAGCTTCAAGAAAACCTACAGATCTTGGTGGAGACTCGGCTACACTGGCCATCTTCACAAGGGGTGATTATACTGACCACCCTCCAGTTCTTTTCCCCTTCTTCTATCTTCTCCCCCCAATTTGATTGTAAACACAGTGTGACAGACCTTAGAATGAAATACCTGACTCCCTGAGAATGAGTTACTGGAGAGGAGAGGAGCATGGTAGTCCGACATTCTGGATGGGAAGAGCTAAAACCTTTCACACACATGAGTCGGTTGTTCAATGTTCATAGGGTATACTTTGAGAAGAGGATTGATCTAAGATACTTCTGAGCCGAAACTGTAGCAATGATGTGTAGAACTTGGGGGTTGATTTTAAAATTCTAAGTCTCACAGAAGTTCCAACACACAAATAATCCAAAGGTTGAGTCTAGTTTCACTATCACCTTCAGCTCATGGTCTTGGTATGGAACCCAATCTCATTTCACCTCATGGCATTTCGTTTTGATGCTTAGGGACGAGCATGGTTTAAGTATAGGGGGATGATGAATCTCAGATTCATCACTCTAAATCTCATTTATTAAGCTCAAATCCCTCAAAATCAACAACATTTCTGCATTTATTCTGCATAATTAGCATTCATGCATGTTTTTATAAGAATTGCATTCTAGCACTATTTTCTGCACAAAATAAGAAGCTAAAAATCAAGCCAAAAATGACAAGTAAATAGCCTACCTTCCCCAATTTTTAACTTATTCATGCTAACTCCGAATGACACGAAACCACGTCCACTGTGTACATATCACTAACAAGAATAAAAGAAAAATACAAAAAAATCTTTAACCCAATTAAGTGGACCAAAAACCCAAACCCTAGTTTCAGGATTTCCAGACTAAAAACCTCATATCTCCCTCATCCAATGTCCATTTTAATCCTACTCACTTTTGAACTAATGTACATTCAATTACCTTCAAAACAAGACCAAGTTCAAGTGAATCGGAGCTCATATGTAAAAGTTGGGTTTTGGGCCTCTTTTGTACATTGTGTATTTTAGCCAAGTTTGACCGGATATTTTATGTATATAATTAACCTATTTTAGTTCTTTTATTTTTGATTTGTCTTCTTTGATTAAAGTTTTATCAAAATGCGTAAAAATCCAAACCCAAATTGAGCTTGAAATCAAAGAAACAAATTGAGTCCAAGTCTTCATTAATCACATGTACAAAATTGATTTTTTTTCATATTTTATTTTATTTCTTATTTTTATTAATTAATAAAAATAAAAAAAATAGATTAATATGTAATTATTTTATCTTTGTTTTTATCATATTTTTTCCGGATTTTTATCTGGTTTAAAAATGACATAAAATTTACAAAACCCAAAAATCAAGCTATTCTATGTACATGGGATACCCCAAAAATTCACTTTGTGCAATTGATCGATTTTGGTTTTGATGGCTTCATGAAAGTTGTAGATCTCATCGAGACGAACAATTTTTGTGAAGAAACTTTTTCGATCCGAGCTGTTTGCTTTTTATTTTGTGTTTTATAAAGGATTTTTCTTGGAATTTTCTGGTGCTGATACGAGGCTGCACCTGGTGCCGCCATGTGTCAGACATTTTTGGGCTTTATATTTATTAAGTTTTTATAAAAAAATTAAAGCGATCGTACGTGTGGGGCACGTGCCTCCCAGGCACGCGCCAGCATGGGCCACCCACTCTCTCCTTCTTTCCGCCGCCACGTGGCCCTTCCTGGGTCATCCGATCTCGGCCGATTGGACAGCCCGCGTTCGTCTTCTTCGTCAAGCTCCCAGCGCCTCTCCCAATCGATCGCCGCCCCCATCCCGCAAGTCTCGCCGCCACTCTGACTTCTCCGCCATCGCGGATCTCGTTCCTCATCACGCAATCCAATCGCACGCGATCAAATCCTCATCATCCAATCCCAGATCGCTCCCTCGTCAAATCCCTAGAACCTCACCCAAATCGACGTCATCCCAAATCTTCCTTCATCAGCAAACCTTCATCCCCCTTTCCCATTCCGACCTACGACAACCTCCGCTATTTAAGACCTCCGCCGCACTCGAAATCCCCTATCCGCCGCTAGCACCAAGAAGGCGGTGGTGACAGCCCACCTCCATCGCGACGAGATCCGAGGATCTCACAACCCTCGTTGCAGACACGGAACTCCATCGCCGATGACCTGCTGCAGCTCCGCCTTGGCGTCGAGCCAACGATGACGACCATCCACTATGCCGGCATCCCCTCGACCTCCACCGATTGTGGCCAACGATCTCCTTCAACGCGATCATCTCCGCCTTGGCGTAGAGCCACCGCCATCAACGCCCGACTTCGACGTCATTGACAACCCCCTGGTCTCCCCTCTGCCAATGCACAACCAGGAGAATCATCGGCCATACGCCACCAGCGAGCCCTCGACACGTAGCCGCCCCTCTCCTGCTCCACCGTGCCACCGGGCAGGCAGCCCGAGACCCCAGCACGTGCGTGGGGGATGTCAACAGGAGCTCAGCCCAGGGGTCACGTGCGCAACACGTGACTCGTTGGGTAATTTACAGAACACCCCTTGGAGTTCCACCATTTTGCGCCAAAGCCCCCCACCGACCAATCACGTGCTTGACACGTGACCGGTGGCAATTTTGCATTACCACCCTCCAGTGTTCTGGTATTTACATTACAGCCCTTCTCTGCATTTTGTGTTATTTATTTATTTATTTAAATATTGCAGAAATACCCCTGTAATCCCCCTCAGTTTTGGACCTCTTTATTGCATTATTTTATTTATCCAAAAATAGTATGATGTTTGTCATAAAATTCTCTACACTTTGACATATTGTGTACATTTTTGTGATTGATGGTTAATTAATAATTAATTGTTTTGTGAAAATTTGCATATTTTGTCCTTTTTATGCTCTGAAATTTATATTTGATTAACCATTGCTCAAAAAATTCCCGAAAAAAACCAAGTGTAGAGTTAATTGTGCTTGGCGTTGTTCTAAAAAAGAATCGCATTTGCATGCATAGTTTGCCCTGTAAAAATCATTTTGCATATTTCAGTATTTGATTTTTAATAGGTATTAGATCTCACATTTTCGAGGTTTAGGATTTTTCTGAGGTCCATTACTTAGTGAAGATCTTATATAATTTTATTTCTAAAAAATAATTAGGTTTAATATTTATTATAATTAAATATTGAAATTCATTTTGTTTGCATTAATTCATAAAAATTCATATTGCATCCAAAAATTCCAAAAAAAATACAGTGCGTCCATTTCATCATATTTTGCATAGTGGACAAGTTTCATATTTTTCGGACATGATTTGAACGTAATTGACATTTTAGTCCCTAAAATAGGCCAAACTTGCATATTGCATCCTTTATTGCATAAAAAAATTCCAAAAAAAAAAGACCACCTTGAAAACCGTGCGTGAATTTTGATAGACAAAATTCTAGGTTGTTCCTTTGCCTCCTTGTGATCGACCTTGGGACTTGCCCAAGTAAAATAAACATAAAACCGCATTGATTAAAATTAACGAATATTTTGTGTGGTTATTTTCTTGACTGATTCCGATTGCCGCCTACAACGAATGACAAATCATATTTTTACGCACGACGATAAATACATCTTCTTAATAAGCGAATTTCAGACTCGTCATTGTACAAGGAGTAGGGTCGCCGACGGTGGGCGGTCGTGGGTGCACCCCTTGCTCCTGACGCTTGGGCTGAGCTGAAGAGAACTCCTCCTGTCACAAGGATCTATCCTAGATGCTAACCCTAAGCTTCTAGACGCTCAATGGTGACCAAATTTGAAGAGGAGACAGATGGGGTTTATTTATAGAACATTTCAGACACCCTTATTGACCTGGCGATTGAATGAATGTCGGGCTATGTACAGATTATACAATGATCTGGTATGAGTCATGGATGATCCATGATTAATTTTGCTGAAGGAGTCGAAGGTGATGGCTGGACTAATCGAACGCAAAATATGGATGAAATTGCAGGAATGGACAGTTCTGATGCGCCAGGAGGTCTGAAGGGATAGTTGACTAGAGGTCAACCGTCAAATCCCTATTATTGGTCCATGCAGGCGTTCTACAAGCATGGACAACCATATCATGATATATCGACGATAAATCGACGATATATCTGTATCGACAGGTCACCGATATATCATCGATATGGTCAATATCGGGTATCGACAGGACAAAAATGCACAATCTCGATCCGATGTCGGTGATATAGCATCGATATATCGACGATATATCGGTATCGACATGGTCCGATATCGATACCGATATCGATATGTCCTTCCACGTACAGGACAAAATGGCAGGGTTATTCAAAAATAATTATTTAAAAATAGATTTGATTTTATTAATTTTTTATATAAAATAAAAAATGTTTTTAATTTTATTTAGTATTTTATTATGATTTTTTTATTTTTGGTATATTTTATTAGTAGTTACTTTTTATTTGTGCATTTATAGGTATATTTGCCTATATTTTATACATTTTTATTTTTATTTTATATGTTTTATTTTATTTATTTTTATATAATTATAACTTATTTTTGTGAGTATAAAATTTTTAATTTATTTTTATAATGTTATTTATATACTTAAATAAATAGATATGTATATTTGATAGGTATATTTATAAGTATATTACCTATGTTTTATTCACACATTTTTATTTGAATGTATTTTATTGGATTTTATTTTGGTTTTATATTTTTAATAGAATATGAATAATATTTACAATATTATAAAAATATAAAGAATAAGGAAATAAAAGAATAAAATCCACTTTTATTTATATACATATATCACATAGGTATTTTGTTTATGTATTCTCATAGACTTATTTTATTTTACATTTTCCTTTTGGTTCTATTTTGGTTTTAATATGCACATGTGTTATGAATAATATTTAAAAAATTATAAAAAATATGAATTTGTAAAAATAATAAATAATGAATAAATTAAATATTTTAATCGGTATAATATACAATGAGGGTCAAAAAACTAAATCTCACACAGTAACTCAAAAAATATAAAACCACCACCACTAAATAGCTTGTCAAAAGTTATATACAATTAGGGGGTTATTTTGATATGTTTTGAGTTTTTATTTCAAAGATATGGGTCTGTGAAGTTGGGTTTTTGGCTTTTTATTTTGTGTATAAAATGAACAATGTATATTATTTTTGTATAAACTCAATTTTGTATTTTTATTTATATTATTATCTACAACTTTTATGTTCAAAGTTTCTTTATTTGATGAATAAATAATAAAGAATAAAATAGATGTCAAAAAATGCATGAATAATGAATAAAAGAATTGGGTTTTTATTCTATTTTGTCCCATATCTCCCCCGTACTTTATTCCTTATCGACCAACTCAATTCTTAACTTGGTCTCGGGGTTTAGGGTCATAAAATATTTTCAATATTTTATTCATTTTTCTTTTCTTCTCTTTATTCTATATTTTTAGCATTAAAAACCTTATTCATATACAATAAATTCAATAAATAGTGAATGCTATTATGCACAAATTAATGCTATTTGCATGCATTAGATAGGGTTTTTAAGGCTAAAATGATAGAATAAAGGTGATAAAATGAAGATTCATCAATCATCCAAGCACCATCTTATATGATTCGATAAGTGAATCAACAGTTGTATGATCATCAAGATGGTCATGGTACATAACCCTAATTGTATTAAGGGACCTATTATGCAAATTAATTTTTCTTCATTTCATATCAAAGAATGATATTGGCAAATAATATTTATTGCATAATAGCTCACCGTGGGCTCGTATGTCCGACAATCTACTATTAGCCCAAAGAGCCATTAATGGGCTAATCTTTAAACCCGCACTCATGTTCTAATAATAAGATATTTAGAAAAATAGATAGTTAAGCTTACTAGTTACTCCGTTCCCGAGAGACTACGCCAAGTCTTTTTACGATACTTGCATATCTCCTAGTAACAATACTCGCATCCAATGCAAATGCATCTTATGCAACCAATACTCAATATTTTTACAGCAGTTATAGTGTCTATGGAACTGCAACTCAGTAATCATTATAACCAGCATGCAAATTCTTTTATCCTTGTTAGAATGCCCTTATTTCCGGAGATCTCTATCTCCTAAGACCAAGACCCAGTTTGAAGTCTTCTAAGGCATCTGCAATTAAGACCTTTTAGATCACTAGCTATAAAGTCTTCAGTTCTTGAAGATAAGACTCTGAGATCACTATCTCAAAAATCTTGTCATCTTTGAAAGTGTTCTTATTACTAGAACTAAGTGTTTTATCTCCATAGTAGGATTACTAATAGTTTACTACTGCCATGGCATGCCAGACATCTGGCTTTTGTACACATCTAGCATACACCAGGCTTCTCGTAACTAATGCACAATGGCAAGTAATTTTAGCATTCACATTCTCAACTCATTGATGTACTATCCCTTCAAATAGGTCAGTACCATATCTTAAGGGAAGGAAGCCTTACTTGGGATTTTCCCAAATGGAACATGTCCATGATGTACACTAATTTTATGGTCCCAATGCCTTCTTCTCTTTGCTTCTGAACAACTTCAGAACTAAGATCTAATAAGCATCTTAGAGATCATATCTCAATCTATGGAACAACCAAATTATAAACCACATATTATCATCCTTATATCATTTCAAATGATTATGATATTATCTACATTTAGCACAATGAACATAATGGCACTCCCAGTAAGCTGCTTCACATGGTTCATCAAGATTCTATCTGAACTCATAAAATTTTTCATCAAATCTGATGTTCCAACTTCAAGAAGCTTATTTGAGTCCATAAATGGAGTTCTTCAGCTTGCACACCTTGCTTTCCTCAATTATGAAGCCCTGGGGCTACTTCATATGAATATCCTCAGATAGGGACTCATAGAGGAATGCAATCTTGACTTTCAACTTGTAGATGCCATAATCAAGTTGTGTAACTATAGTTAGCAATGTTTTGATGGGTTTAAGCAAGGTCACTGAAGATCAAGTCTCATTGCAAGTGATGTCTTCACTTCATGTGTATCTTGTGGATACGAGCCCTGCTTTGAAAGTCTCTACCTTCTCATTAGGTTCCCTCTTTCTCTCGAAGATCCATTTACATCTAATGGGTTTGACCTCTATAGGTGGATCTTCGAGGGTCCATATACAACACTTGTATATGAAGTCTACTTTAGACTTTATTGCTAACATCAATCTCTCTATGCTATGATCCTTGGAAGATTCATCATATGAAATCAGATCATTATCAGACTTAACTGACACATGGAATCCATCCTCAAACTCATTTGAAGAGGTATGAGTGCTTCATCTTTAATTGTCCTTTTAGTTTCTAATTTCAGGAGCCTCATTATCTTCTCAAGATTCAATGAGTTCCTTTACTTCATTTTCATCTTGATTCTCAAGAGAATCATCCTCTAGGAATCATATCCTTAGAGATGAAATATTTTAAGAATCTTGAGGTCATAAAGTAGGTATCCAATACCATCCTTTATATTCCTAATGAAGTAGCACTCTCAGGTGCTAGATTCCGACTAACTCGCATCCATGACATGGTTATGGACCAAGTAACCCTAAATCCTAAAGGGCTTGTTTGGTTATTGGGTTGGGCTGGGTTAGGTTGGGTTGGGATATCCTCCTATGAATAGTAGCTGTTTGGAGGGTTGGGATGGTTGAAATGATAATTGTGATGTAATGCGATATTGATTATGTGTTATATTAACCTTTTTTTATTATTATAACATATTTTTTATATTAATAAGTGCATTTGAACAAGGTTAAAAATCATTATACCAAAGAAATTGTAGGGTCAATACAAGTATTCCCAACCTAGGAATGCAGGGTTGGAGACAGGGATATGCCAAGGTACCCTGGGGTACCCTGGCAACCAAACAGGCCCAAAGTGTCCAAGACAAGACTAGGTTCCAAACTATAGCTTATGAGATTTTTTGGGTTTAGATTTGCTTGGAATATTGTTAAGGATATATATTGTAGTCTCTACTACATATATACCTAAAAACTAAGAG
This sequence comes from Ottelia alismoides, assembly GCA_037367405.1. NCBI lineage: Eukaryota > Viridiplantae > Streptophyta > Magnoliopsida > Alismatales > Hydrocharitaceae > Ottelia > Ottelia alismoides. The sequence goes on from JAZKJV010000660.1 coordinate 545,993, forward strand.
GTAATTATGCTAATATTTACCATTGATCAAATCATGTCACACATAATCCAATTGCATCTCCCTACAACTCTATTGAGTTAAGGTGTATTTGGAGGAGTGAGATAGGAACGATATTCATGTCTCCATATGGTATTCCTTGAATTTTATCTAATAGGTACCGACTACCTAGGTTAGATCAAATTCATTTCATCTTCCTTCAAACTTTGGTTATAAATCAAAATGAAATCTTTGAACATTTCAAAGATTTCTAAGGTGAAAGGAAGAAATATCATATCACAAATATTTATCAACGGATACCACACATCATTAATATTTATTATGATATAGATGATCCACATACATAATTATGTATGATTGACATCTTACACCATTCTCAAAGAAGGGTGTATTGGATACTTTTCTTTGAATATAATATTCACAAGTATGTAAGATTTAAAATTTCATACAGTCTAAAGTTTCATCTTTTACTACTCTATTGATCTCATCAATAGATTTATGTCTGTGGCTTGATGCCAGATCATTATCAAATTATCTTCATCCTCCTATTGATATTTTAAGGTTTAATTTTCAGTATTAGAAATGTTAATGAACCATTCATTAATTTTATAATTTAGTAGAGTCTTCCAGCTGTCGGATTACTATATGAAATATATCCATCATAACTTCTAATGATAGGTCTATTCCAGAATTCATGGATATTTTCAACACTTAGAAATAAACAATGAGTGTAATCTAATATCTACGTCATAGAGACATTATCTAAGACTATGGACTCTTTCACTAAAAATATGAAGTCTATCTATCCAATGGACATTGTCACAACAATTGCATTGATTTCTATATAGATGACTATTAAATCTTAAGATCAAATTTTCCAGTATTCTAAGTTTATGCAACCGATTGAAAGTGTTATTAGAAGAATGAGATACAATTTCTAGACTTTTAGCTTATCCAATTCGAAAGTCAATTTTAATGATTGTATGTAGATGCATAATATTCCGATGCATTATCCGGATCCTTCTCTAAGGATTTTAGATAGTATATATAGTCATACTATCAATACACTGGCTTCTTGCAGTATCGACATTCATCCAACTCTTTGGATATTATATGTATGGAAGTCATAGAAGTACAATCAACTCTTTGACATTCCTTCTCACTTGGGTTAGACCCATGCTTCCACTGCATCCCTTCATCTATAAGCAACCATTGCTTAAGACAAAGGATCTCTTACGTTGAACTCAAAAGATTTCAATATAAGAGTATTTAAACATTTATATATGCTTCATTCGATTTATACAATACGAATATTATGAAGCTTCATGAATGACTTGAGTATAGATAGTAGAATGATGGTACTCATCGTATCTACATCCATCTTAACTCTTAAAGATTTTTTATTCAGGCATGTACTCAAATATTTCGAGTACATCATCTCTTATTGAGACACCATTTTGCATAATGCAGTGAACCATGTCATTCATGATTAAATGTCGAGAGAACATATATACACCAAGACATCTTCTTAGATTTTATAAGGATTTTCGACAATTACAATCATCATCGACATGATACTTCCAAAGCACATTCGATGAGAGATTAAGACTATAGAGACGAACAAACCCAAGGTTGTTGTCCTATTGTCTATTTAATTGTTATTCATCATCATTATGAGGAAACATGCACATTGCAACCACAATATCTTGATCATGGATCCAATCCATGATATTTATTGGTTATTATTGAATATAATTTTTGAGCGGGTTTAATGTAGGTTATCTAAAATAAGAAATTTGCATATTTACTTTGATTTAGGATTTTTATATCAAAGTTGTCTTACCTTGTCAACTATGAAAGTCCATTCCCTTATTCACTTTCAAAGTAAGAGATGTACTTACCATTATATCTCAAGCAAGATCTGGGATCTCCTTTCTTACCTTTGTTACATCCCAATAATATGAGAACTTGTAACTCAGATAAAAAGAAGCAGAAAACCATTCCAACTTGCATTTCCCAATTCGATCTTTAACACCCAAGCCCACCACCCCTAAGGCAATGTTGACCCCTCGTTAATTGATCCAACCGTCAACATGACTAGAACTCGCTATGTACAATCCAATATCGCCTCAATAATATGAGGACTTGATATTGCGGTCACTAAGCATATGACCTTACTCTTTCGAGAAACAAAGATCCTGATCCATATGATGAGCTTCTATGCATGAGATGTCACTTCAGACAAACGTCTCTTACATACAATCCATGACGACGGAGCCCTTCGCCTTGACGGGAGATCATGGATGTCACTTATGTGATCCTTCATATCACGTTCAAATTTTAATTAATTATTATGAATCATATTCACATCATTAATTATTCTAAGAGAATAACATCTCTATTACTAATAGAATGTCTATTTTAATTGGATCTAATTAATTTAATCATATTAAATCAATTATCAATCCAATCAATCAATCAACAAATAATCTTGATTGTTACTTGAATGATAGTACAATATCAAAATACGTATTATTTAAATTTTAATAATTAAAAAAATGCCTCATAATCATTTCAAGCATTATCCTTTCCTTACCCACTGTCATGGCTAGCACACACAGGATGTGGGACAAACTGCTAACAGAGCAACCTGCAACCCCAACGATCTCTGACTATGCACCATATCCGCATCAGGTCAGGATAATGTGATTTGATCATATTGTAATTGAGATGATATTCGATTTTTCAACTAAAGTTATACCATATAATATTTATCAAAACCATTTTAATTAATATTATAAAGAGATTTTCTAAACAAATCTTTAATCCTATTTAAGTAACACCATTTTGCATGTAGAGATTGTCCTACAATTATTGTAGGATAAACTAATATTTTCATAAAACATTCATTCAATGGCCTATGATGATTAATCAATTATTTTCATAATTATTAGGCACCATATATAATAGGCAAAATTATAATTTCCATAATTTCTATTGAATTATAAACACATTAAGTAAGGAGGTTTGATTATCTAAACATCTTCCGACCCATCTCCACTAAATGTGAGATATCTAGGAAAAACAGAGTCGGAATCGTGCGAATAAATTCGAGCAATTTGTTGGTTTGATTATGTACTTAATCCAAGTGTTTATTTCATGTTTCATGATGAGAAAATAGTAAGAAAAATTTATTTTCTTACAGATCCGTGAATACATGCAAAATAATTTTCATGACGGGAAATCTTCGAATCATTTTATGCACTTTTGACACCAACATTATGCTAATATTTTTTGAATATATTTAGACATTGTAGTTACATTTTATTAACCAAAAAATACATGCAAACAGTGCAAAAATAGTATATTTTTATTTTATGAAAAAAACAGTTCGAATCTTGCATCCAATGCAAAAACAATGAGTCTTATGCATTCGATTACTAAACCTTGTTGACCAAGGGTTTTGGATCATATCCAAGACCTCGACCAAGGCTCTGATACCACTTTAAGGTTATGAGGAGAACCTTTATGAAGATCGCATCCAATGTGATCGAGAGCGACTAGTCATACTAGTCGTCTAGGGCAGTGGATTTTTTAAAAAAAAATAAATGCGATGAAACCACATGATCTAAGAACACTTATCAGATCGTTTCATATAAACCACAAAGGGGTATTAGGGTTTCCTCTTGAAGAGTGGTTACGATCGAAGTCTCTAAATGAAGAGATCTCCTATCTCAAGTCCGACCTGACGGAGGAGATGTTTGCGAGCACGTTAATGAGACGCGGGTTCCTCGTAATCCAAGATGATTATCCAAGCGATGAATCTCCCGATCTCGTCATAGGAGATCCGATTTCTTCTTCACAAGCAAAGCACCAAAGAAAATGGAGATCCACAAGTAGTCAATCTGGCAGCACAACAATGTCGCGATGACTATGATTCTCTCTAGCAGAAGGGGTGGACGGTCACACTGAGAGGGAGAGAGTGGGCGTGTGTAGAGAATATGAGAGAGAGAGAGAGACTATCCAAATGTGGTGTGTGAAAAAAGAGCTAGGACAGGCTCTTCTTTTATAGTATTTTGGGAGTCCACGGATCGCAATCCATGTGAAACACGATATCAATGATTGAGATTGATTTGTGTTTTTATTCAATGGTCATGATTTTGTTGTAAAAATGTAACAACAATTAATTTAAATTAAGTTGAATATATTGAATAATCAACATAATTTAATTTGAACTAAATCAATTTGCATAGCAGGATTAGGAAAGAGGCCGCCCACCTTCCTAAAATAGGAGGGACGACCACCCTCGAGAATAAGTCAAAGGGTGGTCGTCCACCATCCATTAAATGGATGGTATTGACCTTCTAATATAATCCTTCATATATATTTATAACAACTTTTGTTGTAAATTAATCCACAAAAATAATTCCAAATTAATTTTGTGAATATTGCAATCATACCATTAAATAATTGTGAATCATATTCACAACCCAAAATATAAATTGTATTTCCAATTAATTCCAATGTGAATTCAATTCACATCAACAATTAATTTGAAGATACTATTTACAATAAACTCTCTCTAATATATTATAAATCACATTTATAATATGTATATACACAAATAATATGGATATTTTATCCACATTATTCATATCCTTGATAATTAAATCTCATTTAATTATCTTGGAATATTATTATCGTGTATTAGTTATGAATCATATTCATATTATTCATGATCTTTAAATCACGTTTAATTATAAAATATCTCAATGCTCAGATACATAATTCATCAAGGAATTATTCTTGAACTCTTTCAATAAAAACGTGCTTTCTCCGCGGATACTTGGAGATAAAGACAAGGTGATTGTACTTTCAACATATAATGACATGGATTGAGATCATATCTCAAAATCTAGATCTCGGTGACCTCCCATGGATGTTCGATTAAATCAAAGCCGTCAGTCTAATCTTCTCATTGCATCTGAATTACTTTCAGATCACTATCCAACATTTGGACCAAGGTTAGATTACTTCTCTATTGAGAGGAGTCACAAAAATCAAGACATGTTTCATCACTCCCTTGAAATGGAAGCCTCATGGTTATGCAATCATTTATGATCACATCACCCTCGAGTATTCCTAATATCCATACATCTTACATACTGGAAGACCTAGAATAAACTCAAAGTTTTAGATCTCATTTAGACTGTCTCCTTCAAGGTTTTATCATTAAGTTTCTCATTCGATCATTGGGAGTCGGTATCGATCATATACTTTCCAAAAGCATATATCATACCTAGGTATTAATCATATACTTTCCAAAAGCATATATCAAATCTATAAATTCAGTCAACCTTCCAAAATGAGACGACCATGTACGGAATTTGATTCTCGATATCTAATGAGTGAGCTCATATCTTCTGATTCAGTAATAAACCTATATGATCTCTTTGAGAGACTGTATTACTCATATACCCTTATATGCACAACAACGCATCGATGTATAGACCTTGATTAGATCATCAACCTATTGGTCTGCCAAATGTACATACTCAGATATATAGTAACACGTCTGTCTCTGGTCAGATGATACATGACTATATCGTGACAACATACGACATAGGTCTTGGTTATCTCGATCTCGTTAAGTAAACTCTTTGACCTAACTTATCTAACACCTCCGAATATCTATTCCTATGTAGAGGACCTACATCAAGAGGTCTGTTAGATATCAACCCATTAGAGAAATGATTGCCACCTCCTACTCAGGCTGGAAATCCTCTCTTAAACAATCATTTAATGATGGATTCAAAAAAAACAATCATTTAATGATGCTTGATGAGTCCTCAATCTAACTCTTTAGATATCACCCAAGCACCGACATCTATGATTCAATAATTGAATCAACAGATGTATGATCATCATGATGGCCATGGTACATAACTCTAATTATACTAAGACACCTATTATGCAAATCAAATATTCTTTATTTCAAATCAGGGAATGATATTTGCAATAACATTTATTACATAATGGCTCGTCGTGGGCTCGCATGTCCAACATCACTGTGTATCCATTTGCAGCTGCACATAACCTATAACGGTTAGCTACTATAGTTTTGTGATTTTTTTTTCTAGTTACAAGTGCAGCGGTTGCCTCCTATGCACGGTTGTTGAAGTATTCGACATAGTTATAGAAAGTCTTCTCAACCAGTGCACCAACAGGAAAACACCATGCATTCTTAAGTACCACATCATAACTTCCACTAATATTTAGCATAATCTAACCAAATCTATACCCACCATCATCAGCTAAAGTCCATTGCTCCCTCTGATAGTCTTGAGTTAAATATCATCTACCTGCATTCGGGTTTCATTCCTATAATTTCCTCATGAAGTAAGCAAACTTCTTGGTAAACATTTGTAGAGCTGCGATGCTTACAAGCATCTGCAGAGCTGTTCTTGAAGACAGTGTTGAAATTGCTCGTGACAAGCCTAGACCAAAACTGTCAGTATGTAAATGGTGGTTGAAAATCGATATCGACATCATTAAGGCATGTATTTTATACTAGGATGATGATCACAAATAATACATACATGTCCATCATGCATGCACACTACTTAGATGCGAACAAGGGAAATGAACCATTTTCAAGTAAGACCGGACTCCTCATCAACTATCGTAAATGCAAGAGTATGATTTGGTTATCTCCATTTATTGCACAAGCAATCAATAATTTTTGCTTGTACTTACCATATAATTGAGTTCCGTCGATGCTTATCAACAACCTACAATATTTGAAAGCCTCATTGCACCAACCGAATAACCAAAAGCAATGTTGAAATCTATGCCAATGGACTTTCCATGGATCATGGTGTTCCATATGTGGGATATCTATTTCTATTTCTGGAATAGCATCCTTTAATGCACGCAAGAGATAGGGCATTTCTACATCAGATATCTTGCAATCACCAAATATTAATGTTATTCCTTTTCTCCTAGCATCCCATGCTCTTTTATTTGTAACCCAATACTGGTAGGTTTCTTGAATGTAAGCCCTCAAGCTCGACACCTGAATAGTGGGAATATTCTTCACCGTGGTTGACATTGATCTGGCTATGACGTTACGATTTAGTTGAGGATGATTCTATTTAACAGATGGGTTTATGCAAGTGTGTGGGGTCGTCGATCTTAAAGGTCACGCACAAACATACACACACACACACAATAGAATCTCCTAAAATGACCACGTAGAAATCACAAACAACCCTTCCATTCCATAGTGCATAGAATAGACCAAACCAAGATCGTGGATTCTTTAATCATGAATTTGTAGTAGGTTAGGATGTGATATTTCTTCACTGTATAAATCAAATCATCTTTTCTCTTGAATGTTCCACTCTTTCGAAGTTCCTCACCAAAACTGTCGATCCAAGAGTTCTTCAGAAAATCATCCTCAAATGTTGCATGATCATCACCGCCTCTGACTCCATAAAACGATACATGTGGGATAATTGTTTGACGTATACAGCTACCCTCCGGTCATTCCAACAACATTATCCTCAAGCTCTTGCTCACTTTTCTCGTCCAACTCCTCGACCCTTGGAGGATAGTCATTTGGGACACAATTAACTTCTCTCGCGAAAACATCACTCATGAATTCGTGAACATGTGTAGGTTTTATTATACGGTCACTGGTATTTCAAACCATAAAAGGACCCGACGTGAAGCGACAATGAAGGTTATCCAAATTCGGTGCCAAAGTCGAATTATTCTCAATAAGAATCTTAGTTGGTGTTGATTTCTCAATTGTCCTTACGTGTAGAAAAACAACTTGTATATCATCATTGTCTACGATAGAGGTTAGCGTAGACTCTGCAACCATCTTTTCAATTATCTTTATTTTCTTTATTATTAAGAAAACTATCTTTATTTTTCAAAAAATAATTTGCTTTTCGATCAATCGATCTATGGCCAAAACCAACTTAAACCATCTTTCCATTAGCTAGAACACAATCTAAGTCTTTCTTGCATTTCGAAGGTGATACTCACATCGACATCCTTCTTCTACTTTAGGTAAGGATTCCATTATCAGAAACTATAACAAAATTGACCAAAGACAATGGACTACTCAGCATTTGTTACCATATCATCCGTAGTTAAATATATAGCAATGAATAATAATTGGTACTTCTTTAGATTCACGATGATTATTGTATTTATTGTTATATTTCTAGAAATAAATCATATAACAATAGTTATCCGTTGACATTTTCTTCTAAAATTAGTAAATTTACCAATGATTTGTATAAATTTTAATGATTAAATCAACAAATACTACTTTATTTTATGTACATTTATCCATGACACTCGTTGCTAATTACAAGAAAAAAAATTAACTTTACAACGAATGATATTCATTGTTCTAAATTTGTCATCGAAAAATATGATAACAAATATTCAAATTATTCGTTGACTTAGTTCAATTTTTTCATAAGGATTTAAGAGTAAAATTTGACCTTATATTCTGAGTCAAAGAAAGAACCTATACAAATTGATTTGATGGGCACTCTCAAATTGTTTCAAGGGAAATTAGATTTGGAATCTAGTTGTGGGGACTTCCTTTTATCCCATCTTGGCGTGGAGCACAAATAAAATGTGAGGTGACATATATATGTGTACTATCATCCTAAGCTTTGTTGGACAAGAGGTGATCAAACACACGCATGCTAAGATTGCGATGTGACATTGTGTGTCATGAGAGAATATCTCTCATCATCTTTTATATTCTACTTTAGTTAGTTTCTCCTATCCAAACTTTGGACCTAATATATTCATTGATACAACCTCTCTCTTTTGTGCATTCTCACTTTGAGTTTTCCTGAGGGTGTTCAGTTCGGAAATAAACATGAATAAATACGAGGAATAAGGAGAATACATGTTTATTCTCTGTTCAGCTGGAAAGATAGGGATAAGGTTAGATAAGGTGGAAACAGGGATATGAATAAGGGTGGGACGAGGTGAAATAATGAGATGTGGATGGGAGTAGTTGTACTCTTAGGAACCGTGCCGGATGAGGAATTGATCGCTTATTCCAGTGCTTATTCTCCACGCGAACATGGCCTTAGAGATTAGATATTAGGGATTTTATCACTTGTGCCCCTCCGAGATCTCGCAATTTCAGTTATGCCCCTATCTTTTTGGTAATATCAGTTGTGCCCTTCACTTCTTGCTATTTTATCACTTGTGCCCCTCGGGTTAGTGACCGTCCATCCACAGTGCAAACGGACGTTAACTTTGAGGACATAAGCGGTATTAATTTTAGAAAAGGGCTTATATGGTCATTTTATACCCTCTTCCTCATCCTTCTTCTTCCTCCTCATCCCCATCCTCTTCCTCCTCCTCCAACCTCCTCCTCCTCCCTCCACTGGGCTGCCCCCTCCCCTCCCCCGCACCGCCTAGCCCCGCACCGCGCCGTCCCCGCGCCGCCAGCCCCGCATCGCGCCGCCCCCGCCCCTACCCCGCGCCGCCCAGCCCCTGCTCCCTTGGGCAGCCCCCTCCCCTCCCCCGCGCCGCCTAGCCCCGCACCGCACCGCCCCCGCACCGCCAGCCCCGCACCGCCCCGGCTCCTGTAGACAGTTGCTCATCCTTTGGACTGGGATTTACTGGCAGCGGAGCAGGGGCCGCACGCGGCAGCTGTTGCGGAGGGACGAAGGGGGCTGGCGGCTGGTGGGAAGAAATCTCAATGTCTGGAGCGCTACGAGAAGCTTCTTGATGCGGCTTGTGCGGAAGAGGAAAAGAAGAGGGATTGATTACAATGCTGAGATACCCTTTGAGAAAAGGTCCCCACGTGGTTTTTTTGATACAGCAGATGACGAAATACCTGTGGAGCAGCCCAAGTTTCCTACTACTATTGAGGAACTTGAAGGGAAACGAAGAGCTGATGTTGAAAGCAAAGAAAGCAGGATGTTGCTAGAAATAAAATTGCTCAAAGGCAAGATGCACCATCCGCAATACTGCAGGCAAATAAGCTCAACGATCCTGAAGCAGTTAGGAAGAGGGCAAAATTGATGCTTCCGCCGCCTCAAATTTCAGATCATGAAATGGAGGAGTGCGGCTTCGGGGGAGGTCGCGGGCGACATGTGGCTGACAATGGCTAGGGCAGCAGGAGGGCGTGGTGTGGTCGTGCGCGGTACTGGCGCAGGCGAACTCCGGCGAAATCCGGTGAACTCCGGGCGGAGAGGGAGGAGGAGGAGGTTGGAGGAGGAAGAAGAAAAGTCTGGACAATAATACCCCTCTTAACTGCACTAAGGTTTGAAAAAACCATGGTTAAGTCAATTCATTGACGGTCAATCTGACGGAAGGGTACAACTGATGACGGAGAAAGAAGTGAGGAGTACAACTGATATTAACAAAAAGATAGGGGCATAACTGAAATTGCAAGATCTCGGAGGGGCACAAGTGATAAAATCCCTAGATATTACTACCCTGCAACAAAACAAACCTATGATAAACAATCATTTGAATATTCGTTATCTATAAATAATAACTAATATTTTTTTAATTACAAAATTATCTTTTATACTTGTAATTTGCAGTGAATATGATAGTCGATGCTAAAATTCCATATAATAAAGAGCAATTTTACTAATTTTTTGTTAAAAATCCAATAATCATTCGCAGACGAAAAAAATCAATGAATGACCCTCGTTATATGATTTGTGGCTAATAATATAGCAACAAATATGATATTTCTTGTAAATTAAAGAAACAAGCAATGGGTAATATTCATTGTTATACATTTAAATATAAAAATATGCAAATGTACATTGCTATGTTCTCATCAATTGCATGAATAAAAGTTGTTTCTTCGTCGGAGGTTCTTCCATTTTTTGGTCTTTGTATTTGCTTGCATTTTATCTTGTAACAGTTTGTTTCCTCGATAATTTTTATGTAGAAATATTAAAAATGATGAAATATATGCGTTTGCTTTAGGTTTTTTACTGTGTACGGTATGTACCTCTAATGCTACATATGCATATATTGCTATGATGTTCAAGCATTGTTAACAAGTATTTTATGTTCTGACTAAGCTCTAGCTAATCCTAAAACACAGCCTATTTTTTTCTACTCATTCTATTTATTTGGATCACTTGTTAAAATAAAAAATGCACCGCTTAGAATGACCTTGCCACGAACATTTATGGAAGTATCCAAATCTCGACATTTAGGAGAATAAGCACTATAATAAGGGGTCAATTCTCCTTCCGTTACAGTTACAAGGGCAGGGACGGAGGGAGGCGGGGGCGGGAGGGGGCCAGGCCTCCCCGTTCCTCCGTGACTCCCCTCCCTAATTTTAGTAACCCTCAGTTGGTTTCCCCTTCCAAATTGCCTCCTCTTTCCATGCCATCCCTCATTGGTCCCCAGTGGTCCCCCTCAAATTGCCTACCTCCCTATGCTATCCCAATCCCCCGTGCAATTGTGTAAACCGCCACCTCCCCCATGCCTTTTCTCCCAAATTTTGGGGAATGAGATTAAGGTTTCTCTCTCGCATCTCTAATTTTAAGGGATAATGAGATTACAGACTCCTTCTGATTGGAACGACATTACCCCCTTGCAATTAATCGATATTTCTGAATTCTAATTTCCGATTTCAGAAGTCTATTATTCTCCTTTTTCAATTCCTTTTTCAATTCCAATTTTACCATCTTGGTATCTTCCATTTTCTGATATCAACAACGTGAACGGACAATGTAGCCTTTTCGACACCATCCGGACCTCCACATCAACCTTCCTTCCTTCGTTGCTCATAAGAAGTGCGCGCATGTATCAACATCATCGAATATATTTTTAATTTTTTTCCTTTTCAATTGATTTATTGATAGATGCAAGTTAAATTAGTCACATATGTATATGAAAATTTGGATCGCATTAACTTGTTTTTTATGATGGTAATTGTATTATCTCTTACAGATAAATACATGTATTTTACATTATAAATTGGAGTGGATTAAAAGTTACAATGATAGATATACACTTGTATAAATGATCTCCATTGGTAAACTTATATATCAAACATTATATGTATGGATGTAAACCGATGGATACAGATATCTGTTTTTAAATATAAATATCGATGCGGATATAGATTTTGACAAATATTAAATCTATGTTATCATATCCTTTAAAAATTGATACATCTGTAAAACTGATACTGATCACATATGGGTAGTATTAGGAATACTGCGTAGATTAGCTTAAATATATGTGTATTGGATGGAATAAACATGATATAACCATATTAAATGTGCCAATGTTATTACATTATACCAAATATGGTGAAAGAATGTACAAAATTATATTATATATGATTAAAAATAATTCTATAGCTATATTTATATATGAAATGGAATATACGGATACATATTTTTACGGATATCAACGTGATATCCTTATCTAAATCAATTTTAGAGAGGATACAGATATAGATATCAAAATGTATAAAACAGATCAGGTGGTGAATTAGAAACGGGTATATCCCAATCTGTATGCATCCCTAATTACTTACATGTCCTTCGTATAGCAGTTTGGATAAACCTATTACTATAATAAATAGATTTTACGATTAAGTCCAATTTAACTTAATGCTTAGGGATAAGGTAATTATGTTTGCTTATATTAGAGTTGTGACATTAATATATTCAAAAAAATATTCCTCTATTCTTGCAAGGGATAGGGAAATATATTCAAAAAATATTTCTCTATTCTTTTTGGTCCCCCTAAGCCAACAATCCCCCTAAGCCAACAATCCTAGCTTCGTCCATGTACAAGGGTAAGGCTATTCTCATCCTTATTCCATTAGGTAATGTTCGGCTGAGGTTTTACCCCCAGAAACCCTCACTTTCTCTTTCTTGTGGGACCCACCATCTATTCTTTATTTAAATATTAAATAAAGAGATTTTTACTCTATGAACCCTATAAACATTGTAAAGTACTTTCTCGACATTTGAAACAACATAATTCATCCTTCAACCCTATAAACTTGCTAACTCTTATCCCATAAACCCTGCGATCAATCTGTTTGAAGCTTGTGGGGGTTCTTGTGATAATTTACAGAGTCGATGGGGGTAATTACGTTGTGCAAAAGGTCGCAGAGGAAATATAATAAGTTTCTAAGGTTCGTTGGGTAAAAATCCCTTAAATAAATTACTTTTCTTTCATCTATTCCATCAAAAAATAATATATTATACCATCATATCATCTAAAAATTATAAACTACTCAACTTCTACTAACTTTTCCAAACTTCAATACAATCACACATCACAACAACTACTCACTTTTCCAAACTTCAATATAATCATATCACAACAGACCCTCCCCCAGTTTAACCCTCTATCCAAAGATCAAAACACAAAAATAGGTTACCCTCTACCAGTTTAACCCACCCTAACCCGTGTACCAAACGCATCCTTATTTCACCTTATTCCACAATTAATACTATCTTTATTCCACCTTACCTACCTTTATTCAACCTTATTCTTCTTATACATATCTTTCCAGCCGAGCAGAGAATAAACACTTATTCTCCTTATTCTCCATTCTTATTTATGTTATTCCTGAATCGAATGCCCCCTTAGTTTGGAAAGTAGTACCCTATGGGAGCATTTGGTTCGGGAATACGGAGGAATAAAGATGGGGAATAAGAAGAATAAGGGTCTATTCTCTATTCGGATGGAAAGATGTGAATAAAGAGAATAAGGTAGAATAAGGGGTAGGTAAGGTGGAATAAAGATAGGAATAATGCTGGAATAAGGTGAAATAATGGGATGTAGATGAGAATAGCCGTACTCTTGTGAACCGTGTTGAGCGGGGAATTGACCACTTATTCCAGTGCTTATTCTCCAAACGAACAGAGATTATGCCTTGGAAAAGTTTGGTGTTAAGGAGTCGCTATTCTACCAGAGTCTATATGAGGGAGTATTTCTCATCCAATATAAGTGGCTAGGTATGAATCCATCATGATATATGTATAAGTATGTGTAGGACCTTTCCAATGAACATATTTAGAAAAATAAAAACACATGATGTCAAGCACTCAGTTTTGATTTGTTATCATCATTATCAATCCATGGTTCTATAAGACCATCGATTTATTTTGACATATATGATCTTTTCATTTGTTTCTATATTTATATCTTCACAAATAAGTAATTTAAAGCATGTCAATTCAAGAAGATCTTAAATATGTGTGGAAATATTATTTGCAGCAAAGAAACACTAAATATTACAAGTGGATTGCATTGCCGCATAATACATTTTAGTTTTTTTTACAACTTCATATGTACTTATCGTGATTCTATTGTATTTTTTACAAGATCGTTATCTATCCATTTTGATCCTTTTTTAATTTTATATAAATGTGTCCTCATATTTTACAATATTTAATTGTTGTCTTCAAGATATCTAGTGTTTTTTTTATAATTTCAAGTTTATTCGTTATGATTATATAGTGAATTTTACAACTTGTTTATCTATTGCGATTCTTGTGCAACATTTTTACCATTATGTTTCGCAATTTCATTTTCATTTATTATCATTCTTGTATGATTTTTCTCTCAAATTGTAAGCCCATATATTGAAACTTCGTTATTGATTCTTGCAATCATCATGACCACGGCATGATCAGGTCTCAAATTGTAAGCCCATATATTGAAACTTCGTTATTGATTCTTGCAATCATCATGACCACGGCATGATCAGGTCAAGGCGTAACTGTTTCAAGTAATCTATGTTCAAAACAATGAAGTCTACTAAGAATTGGAGGCCATTAACAGTTAGGGCCCGTTCGGTAGGAGAATAAGCATGAATAAGGATGGGGAATAAGGGGAATAAGGGTTTATTCTCCGTTCGGCTGGAGGATAGGAATAAGGAGAGTAAGGTGAAATAACGGTAGGTAAGGTGGGATAAAGATAGGAATAAGAGTGAAATAAGATGAAATAATGGGGAATAGTCGTACCACGGGGAACCGTGTTGGGGGCTTATTCCCCTTATTCCATTCCCTCTTATCCTCCAAACGAACAAGGCCTTAGGGTAACATTCTCAACTATGCCTTTTATTCCTCTTACAAAATCGATTGGCAAATAAGGGATCACATGAGATATGGGAAGAGGTACTAGCTTAAGGTTGTTCAATATGGAGGAAGACCGGATTGATGGAGGACCCATTATCGAGTAGAGCTTGTTATTTTTATGGGTTAAGGTGTATTTATAAATCCCCTTATTTTAGTTTTTTATTTTCACTTTTGGGTATTTTTCATGTAGATGTGGTTATGTCCCTTTATGAAAATTCAATAAGGAAGAGAAGACCACATTACGCATATGCAGAAAATGAGTAAGGAGATACAGTGTTTCTCAACGCTCTCCATCCACGACACACGACAGTGTATTAAAATCTAACATATATGTAATGCGGGCGTAAAAATGTGTCCTTACTCATGGATTCTATTAGCGGAGAGAATTAGATTCATTTTCTTTCATTAGTTGAATGCTAACAATTTTTAAAAAATATTACTTTTTGAAAAAAAAAGTCTACTGGAACATGCAATCCTAAGTCTTAAGCACTCACATAAATATGTGAGTGATAAAAGAAAAGGAAATGAAGAAAAACAAAACACGGTGAACCAGACCATCTAGCTAGGGTTGAATCATGCCTGAGAGCATTTCATAAATATTACAAGTTTCTAGATTATTACAACAATGATATATGACATAGAAGAAAATCTACATTGCAACTATATTATTACAATCTTCACTGAAGAGGAAAAAATCAAACACAAATCCCCGTGAATTAGATTACCCGAGATGATGTAAACAATACACTAAGAGCTTGTTTGGTTACTGGGTTGAACTGGGTTGTAAAACCCCAACATAGTCCCACATCGTGGAACAAGAAGTTTCCAGGTGGGATAAATAATGTCGAGATTACTACTTGACAACCCGGCTTAAGCATTTTGGGGGTGGTTAATCGGGTCCGTATGGGCCCGATCCCAAAAGGTTGTTATGGCTAGTAATGCTCCGTTAACGGACCGGGGACCTAAGCCCGGGACGTTACCTGTGAATAGTGGCTGTTTGGAGGGATTGAATGATAATTGTGATGTGATATGACATTGATTATATGTTATATTAACTTTTTTAATGATTATAATATATTTTTTATATTAATAAGTTTATTGAACATAGTTAAAAAATATTATACCAAAGAAATTGTAGGGTCAATACAAGCAATTCCAACTCAGGAATGCAGGGTTGGAACCAGAGGTATGCCAGGATATCCCGGTGTACCATGGAAACCAATCGACCCCTAAGTTGTCTCGAATCGGTCCTAAGGCGATTGCCTCCCTATCAATGACGCTATTTGGATAGTTGATGTTTATCTTTCTTAAAAATTAGTTAGTGTTACAGTTCGTTATATACGACAAGTTGTTTAAAATCACAACGAATCTTAGTTATGGGTGCAGTGTATTTTTATTTTACTTTGTAAAGGAGGAAATCGTTGAATTACAATCAAGTCAACCAAGCACGTTAAGGTTCACGAGAAATGTGTTTTTGATGTTTTTTATTTTTTTAATGCCAAGTTTCAATTCCAATTTCGTAGCTCAAAACACATCAAAAATAGGACAAATGTGTTTTTGCTTTTAGGATAAATAAATCAATTCTAAGACTTTTTGGAGAATTTTTAAAACGAGTTTTTTAGGAATAATAATGTGAATAAAAACAAGGTTATTGGTGCAATATTTACTTTCCAAAGTACGTGAAAATACAAGAAGTAGATATTTGAGTACAATATTTCTTTCTCGGTAGGCAATATTAAATGATACATGAAATACATTTTTATTTTTTATTTAATATGAAACAACGAAAGAAAGGGATAGTTTTTAGGTTTTATGCAATTTTTATTGCAAACACTAATAAAAACTAATGAAATTTTTTTGCAAGAAGAATGAATACATTAGACACGGCTACTTTGCCTTTTTTATAACATAAAATGATTTTTTGGTGAATTTTTTAACAGGCAGATTTAGGGTAATTAATTCATAATGAATGCCAAAGCTCAATATTTTTCCATACCAAAATTTCACAAGATGTATAATTAAGTGTGAAACAGAAGGCACTTTGAAATTTCGCAAAATATTAAGGAATGATATAATGTACTTAAATCACACAAAGATTACTTTAAGGAACATGAAATGAACCGTTTCAATTATTTATTGGTACACTGTAGCACAGACATAAACCCACAAATGATGATTTTTTTAAGAATTTTGAGACAAAAGGTTGAATTACTATGAATTAAACAAGTTAAAATGGGAGAAATATCTATTTTTTCACTCTTTTAATTTTAGCAAACCAACCACAAAGCATAAAAATCCAAATAAATAATTATTTAACATAGAATTAAATAAGCTAGAAGATTCAATTTTCTTTTAAAAATAATGAAAATTCAAGGTCCAAATTAATGCTCAAACAGCGGGACTAAAATGTAAAAATAAATTTAAAATGAATGGAATGTGCAGAAGGTGGGACCAGATTTCAATTCATTGGCGCATCCCCGCAAATTCTCCAGACCACGTACAGAAGAACGTGACGTAGGCTCGTGGATGCTGTTCCTCCTCGACGATCGATCGTACGGCTCCAAGCGAACCACGAAGAGACCCGTCAACGATTCTGATGAGATCTAGTACGCATGATCGGACAACTGGGAGGTCTCCTTCCTTCCCCTGTGGAGCTCCTCAGCTCTTCCGTGTGTTTGGTTGGCGGGTTAAAACGGGTTAAATTGGTAGAGGGTAACTTCTTTTTAAATTTTAGTGTTTGGATAGAGGGTTAAACTAGGGGTGGGTTAGAAGTGGTTTTGGGGTGATATGATTGTATTGAAGTTTGAAAAAGTGAGTAGTTATTGTGATGTGATTGTATTGAAGTTTGGAAAAGTGAGTATAAGTAGAGTAGTTTATAATTTTTATATGATATGATGGTATAATATATTATTTTTTGATATAATTGATGATGTAAAGTTAATTTATTTAATTTTTTAAAAAAGGAATAAAGTGGGGCCACATGGAGAGGGGAGAATGTGGGTTAAGGGGGGTAAACTCTCCCAATGGGAGGGTAACCTGGTAGTCAAACGCTACCTTAGGATGCGTTCTTGTATCGGGTTAAACCACTCCAAGGGTGGTTTAACTCCCCTATCCCATATTTTCTCCCTCCACGTGGGTCCCACTTTTTATCTTTTTAAAAAAATTAAATAAATCAATTCTCCATCATCAATTCCATCAAAAAATAATATATTATATCATTATATCATATAAAAATTATAAACTACTCCACTTCTACTCACTTTTTCAAACTCCAATACAATCACATCACAATAACTTCTCACTTTTTCAAACTCCAATACAATCACATCACCCCAAACCCACTTCTAACCCACCCCCAGTTTAACCCTCTATCCAAACACCAAAACCCAAAAATAGGTTACCTGCAACTAGTTTAACCTACCTAAACTCACTATCCAAACACCCCCTTAGTGAAGCAACAGAGGCTCTGCGCAACTCCGGCGAACGGTTGGGAGCGATCTAGTTCTCGCAGCGGACAACATAAGAGTTCGGGAGGCTCGTCTCGAGCTCGGTTGCACGACGAGGGTCTCAGCAGGAGGCTGCAGGTGGCTGGATGCGCGGAGCTACATGCACGAACAGAGGTCGTAGCAGAGCTCCAGCCTATGACCTGGACGTGCTCCTGCTGCTCGATCAAGGCTCTCCACACCTGCAACAATAGAGGCTCTTCAGCAGCAGTAGAACCACGTGAATTATGAAGGAAGAAGGTCACCTGGGCTTCGTCTGCTTCGACGAGGTGGGCTCCTCGGTGTGGGAACTCTTGGACGTAAAGGGAGCTGTGAAGGCATGCGAAATTAAGTTTCTGATGCTTCTTGCCTAACTCGGTCGCCTGATAAGCTTGATGACCTTGAAATTGAAAAGTAAATTTAATTAAAAATTAAATAAAATTTACAAAAATACAGTACATGTTGTATTTAATTTATATAATTATGTTTTAATTTAGTAAACCATGTAATTGAATTGTTAGCTAAATTGGTTTCAAGTGGGAGACCAATTTGGTTGGAGGAAAAGTTGGGAATTCTCAAATTTGAAACAATGTGAGTTTGGATGGAGTTTTATTACCACCTAGTAGTGCCAATACTTTGATTGACCTATATATGAGTTCTCATCTCAAGCTCTTGTAGCGATAGAGAGATGAGGAGTGGAGGGTACGCATGAACTTCGTCTCCGGCTTGGACTCGGGCTCAGGAGAATCAATTCAGATCTCAATACTTTTGCTGCGGATTTCAACTAACAGATTCGAAGAAATTAATCGGTAGGTTTAATTTGAAATTCGTCCATTGAAGGAACCCAAGCTGATTCCCACTTCCGCTATTTTAAGATATGTTTTGATGACCGTTGAATGGACGGCTAGAATCTCAAAGGGTGCGGTGTGACCTAATAAGTAGACATCCCCAAACGTCTTCTCTTTACACGAAAGAAAACACACTCTCTCTCCCCCCCGCGCGTGCGCTCTGTTCTTCCACTGGGAAGGAATTTCGTTTTCTTCTCTCTCCTGCAGTTCTTATGTTTTGATGGCCGATGAATGGGCGGTTAGAATCTCAAAGGGTGCGGTGTGGCCTAATAAGTAGACATCCCCAAACGTCTTCTCTTCACACGGAAGAAAAACACACACACTCTCTCTCCCCCCCCTCACGCGTGCGCGCTCTGTTCTTCCACTGTGAAGCAATTTCGTTTTCTTCTCTCTGTTGCAGTTCTTTGATATGCCTCCTCCTCATCACCATCTTTCTCTTCATTGACTTTGTGATATACTCGTGGAGTTATCTTTATCGGAATTATCTTACCAATATTCAAATTGTTTAGTAAATTGAAAACTTGATGCACTGACATGATAAGACAAATGGTTCAATTTCACCAAGAATGGTTCTGTTCTTATTAAGGTTGATGTATCCATTCTTCTTATCTAATTACAACACGTAATACATAGTACCAATGACACTTAAATAAAACCACCCACCGATCATGTTGAAAGCTCATCTTAACAATATCATTAATTTGACCATAGTATCCATCACAGCCTGATGGTAGGTTACATTTCACAAACACCCGAGATAGAGTATTTGTTTTTTTTTTGTATTATTTTCTGAGTAAAACTTGAATCTATATCTATTTATAATAAATCGGTTGTGCATGTGAGCGTAGCTGAACGACCTCCTCACCAATGTACGAAAATATGATATCTAACAAGTATAATTTTCAGCCATCATTTGTTCCACTCTTTTGACAAACAAATCAATGAAACATGTCTCATTGCTCCTTCTAAATTCAGTGTGTATTGCTTTCCATTCACTGTAGAATGGATCGACTTCAGACATTTGTTTCAGCACATATACCTATGCCAACTATCTATCCAAGTCAGGCATGGGTAAGATCTTCCATAATCACATAATTACAACGAAGGCCTAAACCCTAATCCCAGCCCATGATGCATCACATACCAAAAACTATTTCACTAGTACTAGGAGATGAGAGGAGAACTGCATTTATTAATGTTATCACTTGAGCTCATTCACAAAGATTCAACCCACTAATATAATACGATCTTTGTCACATGCAAGTTTATATCTGAGCAAATTTCGGTAGCATAATCCAGCACCCCCTCAACATACCTCATAAATCAATCATGATCGGCTCTTAAATTAGCACTAAAGTGACAATAGTTAAAGCCGATCAAGATTGATTTGGTATACCAAGAAGGAGAGGACTTACGCCACTGAAATATGTTCTCAAATATAAACTTTTTTGTATGTAACAAAGACCATCTTATATTAGGGTTTGAATCTTTATGGACCCCCTTAATTCGAGAACTCCGAAGTAAGCAAAGTCAACATAAATGTACCATTATAAAGACTCATTGCGTCTCATAAGTACGTGCTATGTATGAGAACAACATGATGTATGTAAAATAGTTAGTCATCTATGTTGATTGATCATTTAGGTAGATTTGGCTCGTTAATGATTAGGATATGGATTTACATGTTCCTAAATGTGTGCCTAATTAATGATATCTTACATTATTGTTATATGGGCATATACATGATAAAAAGATCTTCCATCTACACACATCAAAATCCACAATCATTGAAACATGATATCTCATCCAGGAGTGAGTACAATTGTATTATGAAAAATTAAAAAATAACACTCTCGGAAGTGATGAAAAAATCCAATGTATTGCACAAACCACCCGTTATGCATGGTCACGTACTAACCCGGTGTAGATGGGACGCATGGTATGTGAGTTGTTTTGTGTGATTTTATGTATAATTAGTGTTTTAACTACCTAACTAGGAATTGATGTAACACATGCCACATTAGTTATGATATTAATGTGATAGCTTTGTTATCGCAAATTGTCTTTTTAATGTGACACACACGAAAACATATGGTCACATGTGTAATACAAGCATACATAAACACACACACATATACATACAATATACATATATACAAACATGTACACATACATATAATGCATACATAAATATACAAACTCATAGTCATACATATATTAATCACATAGATACATACATAGATATCTAGATACACATACATAATCACACACATATACATGCATACATTAGTTACATCGATACACATATACAAACATCTACACACATATATATATATATGCATACATATACACAATCATTAACAGACACATATATACACACTCATATCCGTATATACATTAATCACGTAGATATATACATAGCATACATACAATAGTTACCGAGATACACATACATAACCACACACATATACACACATACATTAGATACATAGATTCACATACTCATAGCCATATATACATTAATCACGTAGATACATGCATACGTTTACATACATATAAATAATTACCTAGATACACATACATAAACACACACATATATACACACACAATAGATACGTAGATACACATAGATACAAATATGTACGCATACATATATACACATATATACATATGCATACTCATACACATACATAAATACACAGATATCCATAAACATACATAATCATATATATACACATACACATACATAAACATAACATACATACACATACACACACTAGATTTATGCACTATACACATGCATAAACACATAAATACATATACACATACATACACAATGCATGCAGACACATGTAAATGGACATACCACTTTAGAAGCACAATGTAAAGGAACATATTATTTTAGAAGAGCAATATTCACATTTTAGATATTATTTTTTCCATTTTAAATGATTAACTTTCACATTCTAGATATTATTAATTCAACAAATCGGTCTTTGCATGAAATGAGAATATAGACATGTAATTAGGGAATACGCAAGCCACATCTAATTACAAAACAAACATTAACATAGACATCGAAACATCAATTCATTCATATCATAAATCTACAATCCAACACAATATAACATGAAAAAGTTACATAAAAAGATAACTGATTAAAGTTATACCTTCTTTGAAAGAATTTGGGAAGACAGATACGAAGGAGGTAGTCTCTGTTGTCCTCAGAGGAGGCGACGAGGTCATGTGGTTGTCCTTCGGGAAACGACGGAGATGGGAAGGGATTGTAGGGAGGAGGTGGCGGAAGTCGGGTGGAGGGGAGGGGAAGGAGGTGGGGCGGAGGAGGGGGGAGGATGCGGTGGAGATGGGAAGTGGGAGGGGTGGAGGAGGTGACGGATAGGAGGAGGAGGAGGTGATGGAGATGAGGAGGGGGAGGAGGGAGGTGCGAAAGGGGAGGGAGATCGGGAGGGGGAGGTTTTATGTTACAGGAGGCGGATGGGTGAAATGGTGGCGATGGAAATTTGATTTGCCTATTTTCGATGGTCAAAGCAACCGCTGCTATATTAGTTACGTTGGGATGTACATTCTTGGCAGTTTGGTAACTGCTGATTATATCATGGTCGTATGTTTCAAATATACGGTCCAACTTTTGAGGCGGCTACATTCATAACCGTCGAAAAAGACCCCTTTTAGTCGGCGACTATTGTCAATTGTCGATAATATGTTTATAATTGTCGAAAAGTAGGATTTATTCCATGAATCACATTAGGATCCCTAATCCCCTTTTTATAATAGGGATTAGGGTTAGGGTTTACATAGCAAATTCCAGTACTGTCCTCCACACATATGGTAACCTATACATATGGTAATACACACACATGGAAATTCCTAGTATGGTAATTCCCTTACATGGTAATTCTCAACACTCCCCTTCAAGCTGGAGCATATAGATCATACATGCTCAGCTTGTTACAGCATTTCTCGAACTGGACCCGTGCGAGCAGTTTTGTAAATATATCAGCAGCTTGTTCTGTAGATGACACACCTTGCGTGCGTAGTAGTCCTTTTTGTATGAGATCTCTAGTGTAATGATAATCAATTTCCACATGTTTTGTTCGTTCATGGAACATGGGATTATTTGCGATGTACATTGCTGCCTGATTGTCACATCTAAGTTCCATGATGTCCGTAGATATGACATGAAGATCAGTCAGTACGGACTTAACCCACATGAGCTCAGCAGCTGCTTGTGCCATGACTCTATATTCACTTTCAGCACTTGATCGTGATACTACTGCTTGCTTTTTGCTTTTCCATGTGATTAGGTTACTTCCTAGATATGTGCAGAAACCTGTAGTAGATTTTCTATCTCGCAAGCATCCTCCGTAGTCTGCATCTGAATAGGCTACAAGGTTGAGGTTGTTATCTTTACGGAATAATAATCCTTTCCCAGGAGATTGTTTGATGTACCGAAGGACCATCATGCAGGCATCAAAGTGAGCCGGAGTAGGTGAATCCATAAACTGACTTACTTTTCCTACTACCATGGCAATATCTGGACGTGTAATAGTGAGGTAAAGCAGTTTTCCCACTAAACGTCTGTATCTACCAACATCTTCTGTAGCTCCCTCCTCGTATATTCGCCCTTTAGGATCCATAGGGATATGTGCAGGTTTACAACCAAGCATTCCTGTTTCCATTAGCAGATCGTTGGCATATTTTCTTTGGCACATAACCAACCCATGCTTTGATCTGGCTATCTCAATCCCCAAGAAGTATCGCAATGGTCTCATATCCTTAATCACAAATTGTTCTGCAAGGTGCTTTTTGATTTTGGCAATTTCTTCATAATCATCCCCAGTAAGGATGATGTCATCAACATACACTAGCATCGCTACCGTACCCTTTGAAATCCTCTTTGTGAATAAGGAGTGGTCGGATGACGATCTCGTGAGCCCAATCGCTTGTAGTACTTCAGACAATTTTTGAAACCAAGCCCGAGGACTTTGTTTTAGACCATATATCGCCTTGTGCAAGAGACATACCTTCTGACACTCCCCTTGTTTCGCGAAACCAGGAGGTTGTTCCATGTAGACGACTTCATGAAGATCGCTTTAGAGGAAAGTATTTTTGATGTCTAGTTGATGTAATGGCCAGTCACATTCAACTGCAACAGCGAGGAGAATCCGGACTGTCGATAGGCGAGCGACATGAGAAATTGTGTCGAAGAAGTCAATGCCATATGTTTGTGTAAACCCTTTAGCAACTAAGCGAGCCTTGCATCGTGCAATAGAGCCATTTGGGTTGTATTTTATCGTGAACACCCATTTTGAGCCGACTATTCGACAATCTTCTGGTTGATCCACAAGTGTCCACGTTCCTCTGGACTCTAGAGCATTCATCTCTTCCTTCATTGACTGACACCACTGTGGATTCTCCATGGCATCAATGTGGTTTTTAGGTATGACCGTGTCTGAGACAACTTGTACAAAGTCCTTGTAGGTAGGAGTAAGCATTGAAAATGTCAGGACAGCAGTGATGGGGTGCCTTGTGCGATACACAGATGGATATTGTCGTGATGTGCGTCGTTGAGCTATTGAAAGATGCTCTGAGTGATTTCCTGTATTGTCATCAGACGCCATATCTTGAGATGGAGAACATACCTGGGGAGGTGGTGCGGGCGCAGAGGAAGAAGGCAGACGCCCTTGTGGAGTTGGTACAGGTAATGGCGAGGTTGAAATATTTGGTGGGGTGACATGAGTGGTAGATACAGAGAAGTAAGGAATTGATTCAAAGAAGGTAACATCGAAGCTTACATAGTGTTTACGAGTTCGTGGATCGAAACACATGTACCCTTTCTGTTTTGTAGAATACCCTAATGATGAATCCACGTTTCATCATCTTTATTCTATCATTTTGGCCTTAAAAACCCTAGTAAATGCGTGAAAATAGTATTAATTCATGCATTTTAGCATCTATGTATATATGTGTAAATATTGTATAAAATGCGGTTTTTAAAGCCAAAATTATAGAATAAAGAAAAGAAAAGAAAAAGAATAAAATATTGTAAATATTTTATGACCCGAAACCCCGAGACCTAGGCATCTTGATGAATAGGTCGACAAGGAATAAAGTAGGGGGAGATAAGGGCCAAAATACAAATAAATTCCTTTCATTTTATTCATTCTTTATTCATTTTGGGACCTATTTTTGGTTCCACTTTTTATACATCAAATAAAGAAACTTTGTACATGAAAGTTGTAGATAATTTTATAAAGAAAAATACAAAATTGATTTCACAAAAAAATAATGTACAGATAAAAAGTTATGGTCTGAATAAAAATTCAGAAGCCCAACTTCCCAGACCCGTATCTCACAAATAAAAACTCCAAATGCAGCGTACTCACCTTTAATTGTATATAGAAGAAAATAAGCTATTTAATGGCGGTGGTTTCACATTTGGCGGAGCTACGGTTTGAAAGTTGAGTTTTGGACCCTCATTGTATACTTGTACATATTAAAATATTCAATTTATTATTTATTTATTATTTTTATAATTTTATATTTTTATAAACATTACTTCTAATAATTATGTGCATTAAAATTAGAATAAAAACATAAATAAAATACAAAGAAAAATACTTGTATATATTCAATACATAGGTATTATACATATACTTATACCAATACAAAACATACTTGTATTTTATTAAATATACAAAATAAATCAGAAAAATAAAATAAAAATATATTTGTGTATATAAAAGTATTTTATAATTTTAGAAAATAAAAACCAAAATAAAATAAATTAAAAATACCTAAATAAAAATAAAATACTTAAATATATAGATATAGATACCTATAAGGGTATAAGTACAAACTTGTAAAAATATAGCTCATAAAAATAAACAAAAATCACCATAAAATACTTCATAAAATTACAAACATTTTTTATTTTATACTCAAAATTTAATTAATTCGTCTGCTATTTTTAATTCATTTTATAAGGGTTTTTAGCCAAGGAATTTTCTGGTTGGTCCACGTGGACCAACCAGAACGCTCCATTGGTTGACCTCGGTCAACTCCCTGACCGAGGTCTGTCCCTTGTCAGAGTCGGGTTTGACCCTATGTTTACTCCTTTTTCGAGGGAACCTCGATCACCATTTACTGATGGTTCCTTCTTGGAATCTTTTCCTCGGTCAATGGTGATTCACGCCCAAGTGATTCCTTGGGCTGTGGATCACTGACCGAGGCTCTGAGGCCTCGTCTTCCTCGCCTCGCCGTCAACTCTTCAAATAGGACCCCCCGACTTCAATTTGATTTTGATCCTTCTTCCGCCAAATCCACCCAAAAATCCCTAGCCCATTGTGCTCCTGGTGACAGCAGGAGTCGATTTGAACCGGGGTTTGCGTCATCTGGCGTCGAATCGAAGTCGATCCGACCCTCGCCGGAGTTCCGCCGAGCTTCACCGCCCGACGTCTCTGGTGAGTCTTCCTTCCCCTTCTCTTCGTTTTCTCGTAGCTGTAGCGTAGATTAGAGTAGACCTATAGCAGTTTTTAGCCTCGATCACCCAATCGCCGTGAATCGTCGATCAAAGTCCACGGCGGAGCTGAGCTCCGCCCCCATTTTCCGGCCACCTACCTCCGTCATAGCCGCTCCGACCACCTCTATCTTCTCCCTCGTCGCTCTGTCGCTCTGCTCCACCCCTCCATTCACCTCGATCTCGCCCAGATCGAGTTATCAGAACTCCCCTCTCTGCCGCTCGCCGGAGTTCATCATCCGAGCCATCTTTCACCTCCTTCGCGCCATCAGAAGGCACCTGCGGCTTCGCCTGGATTTTGCGCAACTAACCACGCAGGTCCGAGCCAAGGAGAAGGCTCCATCGACCCTCGAAGACTTCAGGAGCAGCTCCCCAGGCCACCTCCGCCGTCCGGCCGCTTCAAGCCATCTCAGGCTCGCCTGAGACCTCCTACCGACGCGGACGTGCCCCAGGATCGTTTTGCCCTTGATCCTGGGGTCGGAGAGGCCGTGTGTCGGCCGTATTCGCCAGCCGAAGTTCGCCGGGAAGGTGTTCTTCGTGACCCTTCCCCTGCCGTTGGATCAGAGGCCCGCTCCAGACGCGTCATCAGCCGTCCGATCTCCTGCGCCTCCCCGCCGTCCGATCAAGCCTTGAAGATCTAATCCCTGCCGTCCGTGACGAAGGGGTACGCACCGTCAGATGCGCGCCACATGGACAAGTGACTCGCCATCGACCGTTGGATCAGGCGCCGTGGGTATTTTGCACTTTTAACCCACGCTTTTTGCATTTACTTTTTAGTCCAGTAACTTTTATTTGTAGTTTAAAAAGTATTGTAATATTTGCACGCAGACCCTTACATTATCACTATTTGCATTCCAGTCCACGCCACGTCACCTCACGTGACGTTGGCGTGTGACTTTTGGGTATTTTGCAAGTTAGGCCCAGGACTTTTATGTATTTGCAATTTCGTCCCTGTGCGTAGGATATATAATATATTGTTGGAAATTTTGCATGCATGCCCAGCCGGTTTTCTTTAATTGCAATTATGCCCCTGTGAATGGTGTTTCACGTGAGCTGTGCGTGATTTTGTGGTGGAAATTGCATCTGTGCCCCCATAGTTTTATCTATTTGCATCCAGGTCCCTGCCAGGCCTTTAATTTTTGTAAGCTTGTTGTATTTATTTGACCCATCATTCCGAGCCCAAAAATTCCACAAAAATAGGCTTAAGCACCTGGACATGTGTACTTTAACGCCATCTATTTAGTTTTTGATTTTACTTTATTTTCATATTTATTAAAAATCAAAAACATCTATTTTGTGCACTGTCTAGCTTATAAAATACCAAAAAAATATTAAAACACCTCTAAAAATTCCAAAAAAATTATCTAGTGTCTATTTTATCCTATTTTAGTGTCAGTCCAAAAATCATTAAAAATTTCAAAAGAAAAACACTAAAAATTTAAAAACAATCCAAAAACTTCAAAAAATTATATAAAATAGTAGAAAAATCCAAAAATTATAAACTCAGGTTCTGTTTATTCCTAATTTTGTTCTTTTTATTTGATAAATAGTGTGAAAATTTGTTGTTGCTGTTTGCTATTTTTAATTCCCATTTTTACCACGGCCAGCATTATTTCCACTGTTTTGCTTTATTTCAATATTTAAAAATATCAAACACACCTTGAAAAACCCCCAAAAATCACAAAACAGTAAAAAATTATAAAAATACCAAAAACATTTTATTTCTGAATTTTTGATTATTTTTGTGCATTTTTATAAATATTTTAGCTTGCTTTTTATTATATTGTCTTTAATATCCAATATTGAAAAGAAAAATATAAAATATAAAATATAAAAATCAGAAAATTAAAAATCAAAATACAAAAGACTATAAAATCAAAAATTGAATAAAAAAAATATAAAAATCTAAAACCCACAAAAATTTTAGATTGGCTAAGTAGCTTGTTAGACCTAGGTTTGGATTTTTATCCGTGCTTTACACCTTTGCTTCTTGAGTTCGACCCCTACTTGCTTGCCATTGTACATCTTTAGTAGGGTATAATAAATTTTAATCCTTGCTATTCATTCTCTGGTTGATTGTGTGGGTTAATTGTTGAAGACCAAGGAAGTTTGAGCAGTCGCATCAGCGACAGTGAGTCTGACTTGTCAGACCGCTATTTAGCGGCTCTCGCTTTTTCGCTTTTCACCTAAGAAGACACATTTGATGGCTCGGGCAGCAAGCTTATCCCTGCTAGGTGTAGTTAGATGAACAAAGGTAGTACAACCAAAAACTCGTGGTTGCACAGGGTAGATGGGTTTGTTAGGAAAGAGAATTTCAATAGGGATTTGTTCATGTAGGGTTGTAGATGGAATTCTATTAATAAGAAATGTGGCCATGAGGACTGCATCACCCCAATACAAGGAGGGGACATGATAGTCAAGAAGCAGTGTGCGAGCAGTATTGAGAATGTGCCGATGTTTACGTTCGGCCACACCGTTTTGTTGGGACGTGTGAGGACATGTCGTTTGGTGTATAATCCCTCGATCAGAGAGGAAGTTCTGAACGTCATGTGACAATAATTCCTGACCATTATCAGTTCAAATGGTTTTAATTGTGTGTCCAAATTGAGTGCTTATTTCAATGATGTATCGAGTAAGCACATTATAAGCATCTGATTTGTTTTTCAAGAGAAATGTCCATGCCACTCGAGAATAATCATCAATCAGAACAAGATAATAACGGTGTCCCAAGCGGTCAGGATACCGACTAGGGCCCCATATATCTATATGAATGAGATCAAAGATTTCAGTAGAATGTTGGTTACCGGAGGAAGGAAAGTTGAGACGGTGATGTTTATCAGTCTGGCAGGCTTCACATTTGAGACTAATTGAAGGAGACAGTTGTGGAAGAAGACGACAAAGCTTGTGGACTGAGGGATGACCCAATCGCTGATGCCAAAGTGTAGTGGATGACTGGCTTACAGTAATTCCAGAATAGGCAGACATGCTAGACGAGTAGTCAAGGTGGTAGACCTCGCCTTCTTCATGGCCCGTACCAATCGTCCTCCCAGTCAGTATGTCCTAAAAAATACAAATATCCGCATTAAATATAGCTTTGCAGTTAAGCTCCTTGCATAATTGACTGACTGAGAGCAGACTTAGCGGAAAATCAGGAACTAATAAGACATTATGTAGCTCAATTGTAGGGGTGAGGTGCACATTCCCGATGCCTTTTACCGGTGAAGATCTACCATCTGCTACTTGAACGGTTTTGCATGGCTGAGGTAGGCGGAGTTGACGGATGAGACGTGAATCTCCACATAAGTGGGTGGAGGCACCCGTATCAATAAGCTAGTCAGAGCGGTTACTATGGCTAGCTGAAGCAAGGACAATACCTGTTTGAGCGATGGCAGCGACTTCTCCAGTGGACTCATTGGGGGTTATATGAGACAACCGTTGCATTAGATCCTCAAAATCTTTTCGGGGGATCTCGATTAAGACTCCATCAATATTTGTTGTTGCTACTCTGGCTGAAGGTCCTGGACGACCATGCTTGTTGTAGCAGACTGCTTCGGTGTGCCCTAATTTGTGACAAAAAGAGCATTGTATAGTTGATCGGCCTCGGCCTAGAGATTCACGACCTTGACCACGACCCCTAAAGTGTCCTCTGAATCCTCGCTCGGAAGCTGCGAGAGCCGTTGGTTGGCTCATAATCTCGGTAGAAGGATTTGAGGGTGGAGGTATTCTGCACATCGTGTTGTATGCTTCCTCCATCGTTGGGAGAGCAGCTACAATAATCATCTGATCTCGAGGAGCTGCATAGGTTGGATCCAACCCACCTAGGAAGATCATAGTTGCCATATTCTGTCAATGTTGCCGCTATGTGGGACAAGGACATAGAGGAGCACAAGAATCGTAGCTCGCAACCAGGGACTTGAGAGCGGAAAAATATTCCGATAGCGATCGCCCGTTCTGTCGCATATGCATCAATTCATAAAAGGATTGATACATTTTGGTAGAATTTTTATCTTGTCCATACGTGGTGAGCAATGACTTCCACATATCGTGCGCACTGTCGTAGTAAACTAGTTCCTGTGCTATTCTATCGATAACACTGACCATTATCCATGAACTCACCATGCCATTGTCTTTGACCCATGAAGCATATTTACCAACCTTATTGGTTGGTTCTGCTTCTAAAAGGATGTGTTCCTTATCATAACCACGCACAATCATTAGGAAAACGCGAGACCACATTGAATAATTTGTAGCGTCTAATTTCGGAATTGATCCGAATGAGGGTAACTTAGTTTGGTTCCCTCCATCAATTTCGGATGCAGCATCACTGGACGCCATACGTGTGTTTTTGAAACTTATACGAGGAAGGAGGGCGAGCGATCTCCTAATTTGTGGGCAGTGGAATGATATGCATCACATACACCTTGATATCAAAGGAAAATCAGCGGCTTAACGTTGTAGTTCATGACTGTGAGAAGAGATTCAGTGCTAAAAAAATTGTTTCGGCGAGGTCGATGTCTGATAGCGTTGCACGGAAGACAGGAAGAGAACATGCTGAAGGCGAGGGCGCGTCAACCACGTGTTGTCGTAGACGAGTAGACGAGCTGAATAGCGCGTCAACCACGTGCTGGGTTGGATTACGCGGTCTGACCAGAGAGGGGTGGAGGTCGTTGATCTGGGTTCATGGGCGCAGTGGGGGCACATTTGAGGGCTCAGTGGGGCGAGGGCGTGGTCGCAGGAGCGCAGAGGGGATGGGTTTGGGGCGTGGGTGAGGGGCGCAGAGGGGCTGGGACAGGCGATGGGAGGGCACGGGCTTGGGGCTAGGGCGATGGGGGCTAGGGCGATGGGGGCTGGCGCAGAGGGGCTGGGACCATACGTGGTCTGGTGCGAGTCGAGGGGGGGCGATGGGGCTGGGGCGATGGCGATGGGAGGCGATGGAGCAGAGGGTCTAGGGCGCGAAGGGGCTGGGGCAGGTGATGGGGGGCGATGGGGTGATGAGCGGCTGGGGCGATGGGTTCGTGCTGGACGAGGGCAAGGGGCGGGCGATGGGTGCTGGACGAGGGCGGGGGCGGGCGATGGGGGCTGGGACGATGGGAGGCGAGGGCGTAGGCGATGGGACGGGGGAGCGGGCTTGTGCAGGGACGAGGGCGAGGCGTCAGGCGATGGCTGGTGTAGAAACGAAGGCACGATGATGGTGAGAAGCAAGGGGACGGCGGGGAGAGAAGAGGAAGAGGGGAGGTATCGGCCGTCAAGGCTCTGATACCATGTCGAAAAGTAGGATTTATTCCATGAATCACATTAGGATCCCTAATCCCCTTTTTATAATAGGGATTAGGGTTAGGGTTTACATAGCAAATTTCAGTACTGCCCTGCACACATATGGTAACCTATACATATGGTAATACACACACGTGGAAATTCCTAGTATGGTAATTCCCTTACATGGTAATTCTCAACAATAACCATGTCCATATTAGTTCATGTAGTACCTAAATTGAGTAATTTATCTAGTTGAGTTAATAAGATAGGCACGACTTAACTCAATAACAATGAGTCCATCATCTGATCTCATTAGCTACGGAATCCACATCATGAGCTCGTATCTCGTTGAATTCATGTGGAGTCCATCAAGCTCCAACTTTCCCGACACCCTTTAGATGTAACATGATTAATCTTGAGATCGACATCATGAGATCGACATCAAGTCCCATTACGGGAACCTATAGAGCGACCTTGAATCGACGTGGAAATAGAAAAGCCGCGTGGACTGGCTTACCCTAGGCGACCGCAATACCAGGTTTTTCCATCTCTTCGCAAGTGCACGCAATGCGAGAAACACCATTCCTTTCCTCCTCACAAGCGATGGCCTTATGCTCAACAAACCGGCCTTGGTCGCAAATGCGGCGGTGGAATACTTCGGTGACCTCCTTGGGCCACGTACGAATGGTGCCAATCTGCTACCGCCGCCCGCACCAAAAATGAGATTAACTTCCGCGGGAAGGGAGTGGCTGGAACGCCCCTTCGAGGAGGCAGAAATACTTGATGCTCGAAAGTCTATCCCCTCCTCGAAAGCCCCTGGACCTGATGGTTTCAACAGTGGCTTCTTCAAACGACACTGGCACCTAATCAAACATGATCTCTACGAGGCTATCACCTACCTCTGCCAGGGTGGTCAACACGTCAAAGAACTCAACCAAACCTTCCTTACTCTTGTGCCGAAGACCCCTTCCCCTAATGAGCTCTCGGATTTCCGTCCAATATCCTGTTGTAATGTCGTATACAAGGTATTTGCCAAGTTGCTCGCCACTCGGGTCGCCACCGTTCTACCTCAAATTATCTCCCAAAACCAATCGGCCTTCATTAAAGGCCACACTTTGGGAGATAGTCTGAGGCTCGCGCAAGAAATAATGATGGGCTTCGACAGGAGGTCGGCCTCAAATCGGGCTTGCCTAAAAATTGATCTAACTAAGGCATGCGACACTATTGAGCATGCATTTATCCTCCAATGCCTGAAGGGCATGGGATTCGGGGATCGTTGTATCTCTTGGATCAATCACTGCATCTCCACAGCCTCCTTCTCCGTCATGGTCAATGGTACTCCTCATGGATTCTTCCGGGGCACTAGGGGTCTACGACAAGGGGACCCCCTAAGCCCGCTCCTGTTTGTTGTGGGCATGGAAGCCCTCACTTCGCTGGTGGATATCTATGTTAAGAAAGGGGTGCTCAAACCACTCGCCTGCGGCCATAGACCGTCTATGGCCACTCCAACACACCTAATTTATGCCGATGACCTTCTCTTCTTCTGAAAGGCTACGTCCAGCTCGCTTCTCGCAGTCAAAAACATCCTCGAGGAGTTCCTCCAAATGTCAGGCCTCGCCATGAATGCCCGAAAAAGCAAGCTCTTCCGCCGAAAGAATAGCACTGCTGATTTTGGAATCTGTCTCCGACTGGGGCTCCTGCGTCACTCACTCCCTACCACGTACCTGGGATTGCCGCTTGCCTCTTCTTATGGTCGTGGCTCCTCGGCTAGATTGCTCGAGGACAAGGTTAGGGCCTTGCTGAGTGGCTGGAAGGCAAAGTCCCTATCTTTGGCCGGCCGGGTCCAACTCTTGAAGAGCATCGTTGCCGGACCGGTCCTTTTCTGGACTGATGGCACGACCATCCCATCTCGTACTGCCAGAAGGATTGATATGTTGTGTGTTGTGTTCCTTTGGAACTACAGCCTGCACTCCATTGCGTGGGACACCATTTGTCTCCCGAGGTCGGAGGGGGACTTGGATTACGATCTGTTGCTACTGTCAAATCGGCGATGTCTATCGACTGGGCATGGAAAATCATGAACGCTGGCTCCTCTCTTTGGGCGGCTTACATGAACGCCAAGTATTTGCGCTCGGGAGCTTTCTTCGATGTTGGGCCTGCCGCTTCGGCCTCCCCCATTTGGAAGCTCATTCTATCCTCCCGCCCTCCTCTCCGGGCACGCATTGGGGGATCTCTCCTCCCGTTTGTGTGGCTACCCGCAGGTTCTTCATACTCCTTTGCTGCTGTTGTGGATATAGTCCGCCCCAGGCGTGATCCCGTGCCTTGGGCTGATGTCGTTTGGACGAAGGGGGCAGCCCCAAAGCATTGTTGCACCCTCTACCGGGCCGTGCTGGGTCGTCTTCCTACTACCGAGAGACTTGCTAGGCTCGGCATTACGACCCACACCCCTTGCTACCTTTGCAACTACGACATGGAATCCTCGAGCCACATCTTCTTCGATTGCCAGTTCTCCTATGAAATCTGGGCCAAGATATGCTCTACCTTTGGGGTGCTTTCCTCTGCACCCAGAAAACTCATCGAAGTTGTGGATTGGATTAAAGCCACCCTCCCCACCTCTTCTAGAAAGCGGATGGGAATCATTCTTGCTGCGACGGTCTGGGAAATTTGGAAAGAAAGAAACAGACGTTGGACGTCTGGCAGAACCTCCGACATTCAAACTATTGTAAACTCTGTGATCACAGACTCTGCTATTCTCAAATGTTAACTATGGACCTGGGTTTTTGAGCTCCCTGGGATCCAACAATCCC
The DNA here is from genome assembly GCA_037367405.1 of Ottelia alismoides. Taxonomy (NCBI): domain Eukaryota; kingdom Viridiplantae; phylum Streptophyta; class Magnoliopsida; order Alismatales; family Hydrocharitaceae; genus Ottelia; species Ottelia alismoides. The sequence goes on from JAZKJV010000660.1 coordinate 581,057, forward strand.
CCCCCCCCTTTTTTGTAACTAGGGCCCTGCCCCTTCCAGATTTTGTTTACTTACTTCACACAGAAATATAGTGAAAACTTTTTAAAAAAAACATGATGAATCTTTTTGAATTTCGGGTCATTTCCTCTTCTTCACATTAATATTTAAATACACGTGACGTCTGAGAGTTGTGCCATGCTGTAAAACTTCTTGGAGGGCTTTTCTTTCGAAATAATATGTGATTAAACCAATGATTATTTGCATGTTGCCGCTTTGGAACAGGAACCCACCGAAGACAACCGAGGAAGAGGAGGTTTGGCCATGCTCTGAAAAGCCACAGAATCTGAAGATTTACCATTATAGCTTTCACCTGCAACAGTACACAGCACAACGCAGCATCGGCACTAGAGAGATCTCCGAGACCAGACCGTCCATCTGTTTGTCACTGTGCAGGGAGATGGAGATGGAGATGGGGACCTTCGATGCAGCTGTCTTCGGGATACGTGCAAAGCACATCTACAGTGGCAAGTAATTAATCGACGCCCTTGCTTTTATCTATCCATCCATCTGTACATACGTGTATCTGCCTATACCCATACGTTGTCTGTCCAACTCCCTCTCTCTCTTCCCCCACCTTTTCTGGAAAGTATACGAGCAATGGATGCATGGGCCTAAAAAGAAAGAGATCTTTTGCCCATCCTTGATCAATCCGAACTGCATGTAGGGCATGGTCCACCTCGACCACAAAGGATAAAACGGCAGTATTAATTCCATGCTCAGCTGCTCGTTACTGCATGTTTCACCACTCTTCCTTCCTTCCTTCCTCCCCCTCCACTATTTTTCTTTTTGGTTTTCCAGAACAAACTAAGCACGGGAGGAATGAAGATGCCCATATATGTAGCATGGATGGTGCAGAGGCTTCTGATTATTGCCCATAATGACAAGCTGTACGTTACTCTCTTCTCCATTTCCATGTTTGCTCATTCTCTTCATGTTCCTTGTTACTTGCTGATGAGCTTGGAGCTCAGACGACAACCATAATCTGTTGTCTGAATTAAGACCAAGATAGAAAAAAGACATGTATATGCAGTTCTCGCATTTGTATTCTCCTCAGCTCTCTCGTTTGAGTGCCAGGTTGATATTCTCGTCCTTGTACGTTAGGTCATTTCAGGCAGCAACCACTGTCATCTCAACATTGACGTAAGAGAAAAGGTTTAAGATTATGTTACAAGTATAATCATGATACTTTCTTAAATACGTGAAAGAAAATTTATAACTGGATCAAAGAAATGGATACTAGGAGCCAGTTTGGTTAATCGGTGTACGTCTCGTTCCAACCCTCCCAACCTTTCAAATAGTTTATTATTCACATGAGTACTCCAACCCAACCCAGTTATCAAACTGGCCTAGGGGTCTTTTTGGTAACTAGGTTGGGTTAGGCTATGAATAGGAGGGTTGGGAGGGTTGGAATGATAATTGTGATGTGACATTGATTATGTGTTATATTAACTTTTTTAATGATTATAATATGTTTTTATCTTTATAATTGTAGTTGAACATGGTTAAAAGATATTATACCGAAGAAATTGTAGGATCAATACAAGTAATCTCAACCCACGAATGCAGGGTTGGAGCTAGGGGTATGTCAGGGTACACCGGTGTACCCTGGCAACCAAACAGGCCCTAGGCTTCGTTTGATAGCCTTCTAGTCGGTGTACACCGGTGTACCCCGGCATACTCCTCGTTCGAACCCTCCCAACTTGGGTTGGGATTACTTGTATTGACTCTACATTTTTTTGGTATAATATTTTTTAACTATGTAAAAAAAATTTATTAACATAAAAATATAGTCATTAAAAAAGTTAATATAACGCATAATCAATGTCACATCATGTTACAATTATCAGTCCAACCCTCCAAACAGCTACTATTCACAGGGGATACCCCAACCCAACACAACCCAGTTACCAAACGGACCGGGGTTGTACACCTAGGACTGCACATTGATCGTAAATGGATCCAGCATTGACTAAATCCGTATCCAATCCAACTTTGACGGATTTGAACTTTTTTTAGTTTGATCAAGTCCATTAAATATATAAACTCAATCCAATACAACCCATCTGGTTACGGATTGGATCGGATTTTTATTTTTACATATTCCTTAATAGTGCACCATCATGTCTGGACATACTTAGCATAAGATGAACTACTACAAGTTGGAAGCAAATAAAAAGAAATTCGAATATGACCATAATTATATGGTCTTGATCTCTCAATAATATATAAGAGAGGATCCCATCTGTAGCTAAAGGCAAGCATATAGATCTGACTCAAAATGATAAAACATGAGATGATGATATGCAGATCTGACGTTTAGGAATAAGTTTATGGCCAATTATACTTTTAGGCCTAACATAAAATTTAAAATTTGTTTATTTGGATCAAAACTTAGTGCTATGTAGCACACAAATTTATTTTGTTTAAACTTATAATATAAATTTTAACAGGAAAGTGATCCACGATAAATTCTTACTTATAAAAATGGAAACAACATGAGAAAGCAAAAGATAATGAAAGACCCAAAATTCCATGGAACTTGTCTGACATCTAATTTTTTTAAACAGGGAACAACCATGTTCTCTCTCTCATTTAATACATCAAATGCATATCCTCTTTCTCTTCTCTCTCTTTATCTTTCTTTCATTTAAACAAAAAATATTATATTATATCATTCAAAAATTATAAAATAATCATCTAATCATTTTTCAAACTCCAATAAAATCACATCACAACAAACTCATCACCCAAAGATCAAAACAAACAAAAGTGTTACCCACAAAATAAGCCTTCCAAAAAAATTATTCTCCACAAGATAAAACCCCAACCAAACCATCAGTGAGAGTTGTCATTTGTTGTTTAAATTAATAAATACATAAGATGTTAATTCTTTGCCCACCATCTTTGTCTAACTAATTACATTTCCTTATTTCATTAAGTGTCTCCAAGTTCTTCATGACATACAAAATAACCATTCGCATGTAATGACATAATAGCAAACTTATTCGCTAGTTTTGATGATACAAAAAATCCTGAAATACATCAAGTGAAAGTTCATGTTTTTAGGTCAACTCTCTATTTTTTTACGATTTTTGAAGCATGACATGTGGGATAAATAATTTTATAAAGTTGTCATGCTATTAGTTTCATTATGCAAGTTGTTCACTACTACAAGTATTGGATTGGCCTTGCTTTTTCACATGTTTTGTAAATTTATGAAGATTTATTCTTTCATACTTATATATAGTTGTTCCAAATAAATAATGTTATTTACATGCTGACCTTAAGTATTTTGGGTGGTTGTCAATAAATTGAATAAGATCCCTTGAATCACATAGTGCAATTGTAACTGCATTCTTATTCTTTTGATAAAGATAACTAAAAAAGGATAAATATTAACATGGATAATAATAAATAAATAGAAAGCGGATGGAGCAACACACATCAAACGTGCATGGATCCTCCGTAGTACTGCAGATGCTGGCTGTAAAAACTAAAAGTGTCGTGAGCCGCTCGATCAAGATCGAGTTGTTTACATGGTAAAGGCTAAAAAATATCATCATTTAATGTGAACCGCTCGATCTTAAATGATGATATTTTTTAGTCCTTACGGTGTGAACAGCTCGATCTTGATCGAACAGCTCACGGCCCTCAGTTTTTAAGTACAGAGATCCGTGCTCCACATCAAACAAGGTTGGGCAGTGGTTATTTGCATCAAGAAGAGGCAACGCCAACCCCCTCCAGCAAACAAACACACATTGGGCGTCCATTCCCGCGCCTGCAAATCTTACCTTGCTCCCCCACTTTGCTTAATGCCTCTGTTTTCTCTCTCCTTTGTCTCCCTCCCTTCTCTTTCCTCTCTCTCTCTTTCAATTCTTGCAGTTATTTGTGTTTATTTATATACATACATGGAAAAAAGTTGACAAGTGGAGCTTTTACTAACTTCTTTTTTTTAGTTGCATATTTTTTCGGTATTTTTACACTTGTACTCTTCCGAGTTTCAACAACACTCAAGCCCTTACCTTTCTTACAGTTACACTCATGCTCACAGATTCTTACAAAGTTCGCAGTTTACATGTTTTACCTCTATATTATACTAGCAAAAGGGCATTTTACGAATTTCATAACAATATAAAGAAGCAAGCGTATCAGCAACAAGGGTAGAGGCGTAGGTGTTATTGGAGAATCTCGGAAGGGTACAAGTGTAAAAATCTCAAAATTTTCCAGGCGAGTATGTTTTCTGGCAAGGTAAAAAGTGTATTGTTCAAGGAACCACGACTACTGCGTGGAGGTTGTTGGTGAGGGATAAGGGAATGAGATCAACATAAAGGATAAGTGAAGTCTATATGTTGGTTTGAGAGATAAGAGATAAGATAAAAGAGTAATATTATAAAGGATTATGCAATCATGATGTGGCCACTTATACTGGAATAGCTTATCATGTGATAAAAACACTTTTTTTCTTGAGATAAGAGGATGGTTTCGTGCATCATACATGATATCCTTATTAACATGCATTCGTGACATCTTTTCAAATCGATTGAGGATATGTGGTTATCTCGAAAGAGGCATCTTTTGAGCCTTTAGTGATATCGTCGAAGATGAAAAATATTTAAATAGTCTAGCGATTGAAAAACATTTCTTCCATCCAAAAGATCAGTGTTCAAATCTCACCAATTATCCTTTACGCTCCTCTGTCTCCGTCGGGATACATAGTCTACAACAACAAAGTATTTTCCCACAATTAAGTAGCGTTGGCTACTTGGATTTTTTTACCTCCATTCATATCTATTTCAACTTAAATCCAAATAACTAAATATCCCTCCAGATAGTCTCATTCCGACACTTTTTGGGCCTTCTTTGCCCTCTCTTAGCTGACTCAACATCCCAAATCTCGCATCTTATAACTGGTGCATTAACCAATCTCCTTTGCAAATAGTCAAATCATCTTAAGCAATTTTCTCTCATCTTATCCTCTATCAAAGGATACACCAACTTAAGCAAATATAGTCTACCGTGGAAAATATAGCAGCATCAAAGTATCCCATCAACAACCAGTTATCACATCAACTGGAAATCAGGGGACACATTGAACAAGGGATCTGATTGTTAGAAATTCAATAGATTTGTCTTCAACTCAAAACAAAGACGTTTCGGTATATTTGTCTTCTTCATTCCATCATCACCATCGTCATCCCATACCCTGGTATTGCCCTTCTACTTGTGTCCTTTTGATGCGTCACCATTGGAGATGCAAATGACCCTTCTACTTGTGTCCTTTTGATGCGTCACCATTGGAGATGCAAATGATCGGATACGAATACATATATAAATGTTTATAATTTATGTATCCACCAAAAAAAACAGGCACTTTTATCCATATCCGTATCCTCAAAAAATTGAAAACAATTTCGGCATCCACATCCATAAGAATTTTTTTTAAATACTCTTTACATCACTCATCATCCTCTTGGGATAAATTCTCTTGATCTACAAAATGCCAAATGAGCCTTATTTTCAAGAGAAAAACACAACATAATCTTTTTTCCTCTTGTCCCCTTCCAGTTTCTGCAAATGCATTATATCTTACTTTTCTTGCAACACGTGTGCCCTTTTATTCTTATAAAATTCATAGTATTACTTTTCATTTATTACACTTTTACCGCATATTACAATTAATGGGAGGGCAGTACTGCAGATTTTGTAATAATACAGGGTCACAAGTGTTATTGTAAAAATAGTTAGGGGCATAAAGTATATTTACTGAAATTCAGAGGACATAAGTGTAAAAATTCCTTATTTTTAATACTAAGTACTGGAAAGTCCTGCAATCCACCCACCTTCTGAAACGTGGCAATTGGCGAGCGAAATGCCAAAAGGCCACTGCAACATATATAGGTCCACGTGCCGAATATCTTTCGGCAGCAAATGGAATCTAACGAACAAATCGTGTCAATCACTCTTTGTCCTTTACATCACTCATCATCCTAATAATAACAATATTACCCAATTGCCACTGTCATATATGGAATTCCTCAGCACTACCCCCTTGTACTTATAGCCATAATTATTACGGGAGTTAAAAGTTA